>OZ020567.1:74826166-75389827 GCA_963971475.1 Chrysops caecutiens
GAATTTAGCCACCGAGCTAAATGTTTCAAAGTAGTCTATCCCGTAGAGTTGACTAAAACCACGAATTACCAGTCGCGCTTTATATCGTTCACCTTCACCGCCAGGTAAGCTTTTGATTTTGAATACCCATTTGTTGTCGATAATTTTTCGATTTTCGGGTGGATCAACTAGTTTCCACGTGTGATTTTTCAGGAGTGCATCCATCTCTTCTCGCATTGCTTCTTTCCATCTTTGTGATTCCTGGCATTCTATAGCCTGCTCGTATAAAGTTGGTTCGAACCTCTGGCTTACAAATGCATGACCTTCCATGATCGTATGATTGGCCAACCCGTTCTTCCTTAACGCGCTTCGCAAACGATCCCGTATGGTGTCACTTCTTGGTTCAGGAAGATCAATGGGATCCTCCACATCACGAGCGTCCGAGTAAATTTCGTCTTTTTCGTTTAGTTGATTTTTCTGTTCAACTTCCTCAGAGTCTTCGAAAACATCTGGACTTGAAGTTTCTTCAAAAAATTTTCCGAAAATTAGTAAAATCGTCTTTGAAAAGAATAAAATACCGTGCTCCACCAATCGACACTTCCTGCATGGGTCCACATAAATCGGAGTGGATTAATTCACCTGGAGCCGCTCCTTTACTGGTACTTTGGTGAAATGTAGAGCGATGATGCTTACCAACCACGCAGGATTCGCAAAAAAAATCTTTGTTGTCGATGAATTTGATGTTTCTACTCTTCAGGAAATTCCTCACTTGAGTAACGTTTTGGTGTCCCAGTCTTTCATGCCAAACCTCGAGCTTCAAGTTTGCAAAATTGGCCACCCCTTCTTCGCTTAACACGGGTTCTATTACCTGGAACATTAATTTGAAAAGTTCACCTTCGCGCACTCCCACTGCTTTTGTATGGTTGCCTTTGATTAACTCGCACTTGTCCTTGTCTGATTTTAACTGGTAACCCTTGTCCAAGGCACTGCTCGACGAAAATAAATTCACCTTTATATCAGGAACAAAAAGAACGTCCGATAGATGGTTATCCGTCCATTTATTCCCATCAAAAATTTTTACATTAATATCCCCTTTGCCTAGTGCAAAAATTTTTTCACCGTTTCCAATCCTCACAACACCAGGTTTAGCGAATTCGTTAAAATTCACAAACCACTCCTTTCGGCTAGTCATGTGATCGCTTGCCCCAGAATCTAAAAGCCACTCATCAGCACCGGGGATGCCAGCGTCACAAACAAAAGCACTCCCACGTTTTTCACTTTTTCCACTTGTGGATGACCACGTGTTGATGCGTCGATCAGGGCATTCTCTTTTCCAGTGTCCACGTTTTTTACAGATGAAGCATTTTCCGTTGGGCACGTTATTCTTATTTTTAAAACTATGTTTGGCGATCAATGCGCTGTCCGGTGCAGGTGCCGTTTTTTGTGTTAACGCCATTCTCGACTCTTCCATAATGAGCCTGGCTGTCAAATTCCAAGGTTTGTTCTGTTGAAACCGTCGATTCCCATGCTGAGTAGAAATGGCTAAAATTTTGCGGAAGGGTCATCAAAATTTTGGTGACGACCATCGATTCTGAAATAATTTCTCCTGCTTCCTTTAGTTGTTGCACGAGCATTTCAATTTTTGAAATGTGCGTTGCCACATCATCCGTAGGATCTCTTTGGAAGCTGTAGAAACGCTGTTGCAGCAAAAGAATGTTCGAACGGCATTTTTGTTCATACACATTTTCTAGTTTTTGCCACATTTCGCACGCGGTGTTGCAATTCATGATATGAGTCAAGGGCTGCTGCCCGATTGAAGTGGCGATGATTTTTTTGTGCCATGCTGTCGTTGCGTCGCCATTTTTGCAAATCAGCTTTAAACTTTTCTTCCGCCTCCCCGACACCACGGACCGGTGAAGGACACTCACCGTTTACTACCTCGACAAGGTCACTTGCTTTTAAAACAATGCGAGCTTGGAATTTCCACGTGCACCAGTTTTCCGCGTTTTCCAGTCTTTCGATTCTAATTGTTTCAGTTTCCATTCTCACCCACTTTCACACAAAAATATGTCCCGAATACTTTTCCAATAAAACAAATGTTCCGAAAGGCACTTCATTTTTATTTTTGTTTAGTGAAATAGCACAGCCCTAAATTCCCTTACTCGTTGATCTGGGCCCATAACCTGTTGAAATTAAACCGAACTACGAAAGACCAAACAGCCTGGTGTTCTAACAGCGAGTGAGTTTTATTCGTGAGATTATTCCTATTCTACCATACAGACTGGTTTTACATTACAGTTATAGTTGGAGGATTTTACACTGGACTACAATATTAAGTAAACCATGTGTATTTTCAACAATAGTATCTATTGAAAAAGCTTCAATATTATTTGATAGCTCATGTTATCAAGAAGCCGCACTGAAAAATAAAAGTAGTCTTACACAAACCTTGACACTATTCGTTTCAAATAATTTGAAATATTCAATTCAAAGGAAGTCTTTATTTGCTCTCTTTTTTCATGTGCTTTATAAAAAAAGCGTTTCAACTTATAACTAAAGTCTACTGAGATTTCTTCTCATCTCCTTTAGCCTTGGTCTGATCGTCTTTAAAATGCAGGAAGACGAAAGGAAACAGGAATACTCTGATCATCATAGAAAATGCGCTAGCATAATATGGGAATGCACTTGGTATGAAACGTTCGTACTGTGTATGCTCCAATAGTCTTACTGAAACCTGCAAATAATGATAAATAATGTGAAAATTTTCAAGATAATTTAATCGATAAATTTTACCTGTATGGTGCTAGAAAGATGAGTAAAGCCTACATGGTCGTAGTCCACTTTGAATTGATACACTCCATACACATTGGGAATTTTGAATTTAGCCTGATATTGGCCACCGTTCCCATTTTTCAGGGTAGTGCGGACGAATTTGAGTTGAACTTCCACTTTCCCAACAGTCGGTGCAAATATAATTAAATTGTTATACAAATACTCTCCATATTTCGACAACAAAAGACTTGAATCATCAGCTAATTTGTACATAACCGCGTTCTGGAAGAAAATATAATTTTAATTTCCAATTTAATTTCTCAGTAGGGAGACAACTGGTTTCATGTTTTCGTTTACTCAAATGTTGATTATTTTTTAAATGAAATATTAAAAGCCATTAATGAATTGACCAAAAATTAATCAATTCATGCATAAAGTTACAATTATGTCGAATATAAGGTTATATTCAAAGAGTTGAACATTAAACTATAGAGAAGGATAGTTTAACAATCATTTTACTATTAATATACTTTCTGTGGATGCCTTCTGAAGACTGATTCCTACATTTAACTTTTATTCCATCACATTAAAAAAAGAAAGTAATTCTTGTGATCGATTGTTTATTTATGTATCCATTTATTTATTTACAGTTTTATTTGTTTTTTTAAGCAAAAATTAAGATATATTTGAATGCAACCTATACTTAAAAACCATTTATGATTTTGGTTTAGGTTTCTCTCTCATGAAAATATTTACAGAACCTATTCAATTACAAAAAGCAATAATTATTTAATAAGTTTTAATAGCCAAACACTTAGTTTTTATATATTTAATTGTATATAAAACTAATATTTATTAAGTTTAATTTTGAAACACAAATATTTGAAGTGAATAACAAATAATTACAAAAGGTGTGAGGTATTGAAGGCAATTATATTTTATATTTAATTAAAGTGTCAAAATTGTGTATAAAAAATGATTAACGTTTCTATTGATCAGTTTTGTTGATTAAAAAATTTTATTTGTGTCATGAATGCATCGTCAAGTCAATTTAAGAAAAGTGTATTCACATATTATATCAAAATGAAGACTTAATAAAATTTTTAGTTAACCATCTTAAGCCCACCTTTTTCAGTTACATTGAACATATTATGCTTATTATCTTACTACTTTATAAACAAAAACTACATAACTTCTTTAAAAATAATCATAATTTAATCCTCAAGTATGTAAAATTTAATTTGCTCTGCAAGCAAATTATAGTGTGTCTAATATAATAACCGCATAGAAAACATTAAAATGTCTGGTTGAACTGTTTTATGCGTAACCAACGTACAAATATTTGTTTATTTTAGAGAAAACTATGACACTTTTAAATGTTTTTTAAGTTTATGAACATTATACACATGCATACAAATTGTTCATTTAAGAACGAGAAAAAATCTACAGTTAAGCTCATCAAAAAAAGAAAATTTCTATGATATACATGAAATTAAAAAAATAAATCTAAATAATTTTTTAGTATATATCTATATGTAATGCATAGTAATTAATAAAATATATTTATATGCGCTAGTTCTTAGTAAATTATGCACAATAACTCTTATATGCTGGTGTATTTTCTTGTGTTTAATTTTGTTTAACACTAAAGTCACGATTATCTCCTGCTTCCTTTCCTGATGTTTTGTCTAGAATTGTTTCGGCTAGTTCGCAGAACGCTCTTTCAATATTTATATTCGATTTGGCGGATGTTTCCATAAAACGAATTCCTTGTTCACTTGCAATCTAAAATAAGTAAAATATGTTAATAAAATTAATATCTTATATTGAAATTTGACTCCTAGTAACTAATAGAATTATTTGTCTAACTGTGTGCTGTCAAATAATGTTAAACCAACTAAGGTTGGTTTACAATGCTTATTGTGTTATAGAATATTAGACAAAATAGTAACACTGAACTTAATGCAATGTAATTTATAGTGATTCCCAGAAATAAAGTAAATGTTGAAAATGAATTGAAATTTTTATCTCTTATATTACATATAATTTATTCGTAAAATTTACCATATTTATTATATTTAAAATTCATTGAATTTATATGTTTGAAGCTTTATGTCTCGGAAAACTGAAACTTTAAAGTTTTTTTTGATGAGCTCAACTGTAGATTTTTTCTCGTTCTTAAATGAACAATTTGTATGCATGTGTATAATGTTCATAAACTTAAAAAACATTTAAAAGTGTCATAGTTTTCTCTAAAATAAACAAATATTTGTACGTTGGTTACGCATAAAACAGTTCAACCAGACATTTGAATGTTTTCTATGCGGTTATTATATTAGACACACTATAATTTGCTTACAGAGCAAATTAAATTTTACATACTTGAGGATTAAATTATGATTATTTTTAAAGAAGTTATGTAGTTTTTGTTTATAAAGTAGTAAGATAATAAGCATAATATGTTCAATGTAACTGAAAAAGGTGGGCTTAAGATGGTTAACTAAAAATTTTATTAAGTCTTCATTTTGATATAATATGTGAATACACTTTTCTTAAATTGACTTGACGATGCATTCATGACACAAATAAAATTTTTTAATCAACAAAACTGATCAATAGAAACGTTAATCATTTTTTATACACAATTTTGACACTTTAATTAAATATAAAATATAATTGCCTTCAATACCTCACACCTTTTGTAATTATTTGTTATTCACTTCAAATATTTGTGTTTCAAAATTAAACTTAATAAATATTAGTTTTATATACAATTAAATATATAAAAACTAAGTGTTTGGCTATTAAAACTTATTAAATAATTATTGCTTTTTGTAATTGAATAGGTTCTGTAAATATTTTCATGAGAGAGAAACCTAAACCAAAATCATAAATGGTTTTTAAGTATAGGTTGCATTCAAATATATCTTAATTTTTGCTTAAAAAAACAAATAAAACTGTAAATAAATAAATGGATACATAAATAAACAATCGATCACAAGAATTACTTTCTTTTTTTAATGTGATGGAATAAAAGTTAAATGTAGGAATCAGTCTTCAGAAGGCATCCACAGAAAGTATATTAATAGTAAAATGATTGTTAAACTATCCTTCTCTATAGTTTAATGTTCAACTCTTTGAATATAACCTTATATTCGACATAATTGTAACTTTATGCATGAATTGATTAATTTTTGGTCAATTCATTAATGGCTTTTAATATTTCATTTAAAAAATAATCAACATTTGAGTAAACGAAAACATGAAACCAGTTGTCTCCCTACTGAGAAATTAAATTGGAAATTAAAATTATATTTTCTTCCAGAACGCGGTTATGTACAAATTAGCTGATGATTCAAGTCTTTTGTTGTCGAAATATGGAGAGTATTTGTATAACAATTTAATTATATTTGCACCGACTGTTGGGAAAGTGGAAGTTCAACTCAAATTCGTCCGCACTACCCTGAAAAATGGGAACGGTGGCCAATATCAGGCTAAATTCAAAATTCCCAATGTGTATGGAGTGTATCAATTCAAAGTGGACTACGACCATGTAGGCTTTACTCATCTTTCTAGCACCATACAGGTAAAATTTATCGATTAAATTATCTTGAAAATTTTCACATTATTTATCATTATTTGCAGGTTTCAGTAAGACTATTGGAGCATACACAGTACGAACGTTTCATACCAAGTGCATTCCCATATTATGCTAGCGCATTTTCTATGATGATCAGAGTATTCCTGTTTCCTTTCGTCTTCCTGCATTTTAAAGACGATCAGACCAAGGCTAAAGGAGATGAGAAGAAATCTCAGTAGACTTTAGTTATAAGTTGAAACGCTTTTTTTATAAAGCACATGAAAAAAGAGAGCAAATAAAGACTTCCTTTGAATTGAATATTTCAAATTATTTGAAACGAATAGTGTCAAGGTTTGTGTAAGACTACTTTTATTTTTCAGTGCGGCTTCTTGATAACATGAGCTATCAAATAATATTGAAGCTTTTTCAATAGATACTATTGTTGAAAATACACATGGTTTACTTAATATTGTAGTCCAGTGTAAAATCCTCCAACTATAACTGTAATGTAAAACCAGTCTGTATGGTAGAATAGGAATAATCTCACGAATAAAACTCACTCGCTGTTAGAACACCAGGCTGTTTGGTCTTTCGTAGTTCGGTTTAATTTCAACAGGTTATGGGCCCAGATCAACGAGTAAGGGAATTTAGGGCTGTGCTATTTCACTAAACAAAAATAAAAATGAAGTGCCTTTCGGAACATTTGTTTTATTGGAAAAGTATTCGGGACATATTTTTGTGTGAAAGTGGGTGAGAATGGAAACTGAAACAATTAGAATCGAAAGACTGGAAAACGCGGAAAACTGGTGCACGTGGAAATTCCAAGCTCGCATTGTTTTAAAAGCAAGTGACCTTGTCGAGGTAGTAAACGGTGAGTGTCCTTCACCGGTCCGTGGTGTCGGGGAGGCGGAAGAAAAGTTTAAAGCTGATTTGCAAAAATGGCGACGCAACGACAGCATGGCACAAAAAAATCATCGCCACTTCAATCGGGCAGCAGCCCTTGACTCATATCATGAATTGCAACACCGCGTGCGAAATGTGGCAAAAACTAGAAAATGTGTATGAACAAAAATGCCGTTCGAACATTCTTTTGCTGCAACAGCGTTTCTACAGCTTCCAAAGAGATCCTACGGATGATGTGGCAACGCACATTTCAAAAATTGAAATGCTCGTGCAACAACTAAAGGAAGCAGGAGAAATTATTTCAGAATCGATGGTCGTCACCAAAATTTTGATGACCCTTCCGCAAAATTTTAGCCATTTCTACTCAGCATGGGAATCGACGGTTTCAACAGAACAAACCTTGGAATTTGACAGCCAGGCTCATTATGGAAGAGTCGAGAATGGCGTTAACACAAAAAACGGCACCTGCACCGGACAGCGCATTGATCGCCAAACATAGTTTTAAAAATAAGAATAACGTGCCCAACGGAAAATGCTTCATCTGTAAAAAACGTGGACACTGGAAAAGAGAATGCCCTGATCGACGCATCAACACGTGGTCATCCACAAGTGGAAAAAGTGAAAAACGTGGGAGTGCTTTTGTTTGT
Organism: Chrysops caecutiens; assembly: GCA_963971475.1. Taxonomy (NCBI): domain Eukaryota; kingdom Metazoa; phylum Arthropoda; class Insecta; order Diptera; family Tabanidae; genus Chrysops; species Chrysops caecutiens. The sequence continues at coordinate 74,834,048 of OZ020567.1, forward strand.
GACGCTGGCATCCCCGGTGCTGATGAGTGGCTTTTAGATTCTGGGGCAAGCGATCACATGACTAGCCGAAAGGAGTGGTTTGTGAATTTTAACGAATTCGCTAAACCTGGTGTTGTGAGGATTGGAAACGGTGAAAAAATTTTTGCACTAGGCAAAGGGGATATTAATGTAAAAATTTTTGATGGGAATAAATGGACGGATAACCATCTATCGGACGTTCTTTTTGTTCCTGATATAAAGGTGAATTTATTTTCGTCGAGCAGTGCCTTGGACAAGGGTTACCAGTTAAAATCAGACAAGGACAAGTGCGAGTTAATCAAAGGCAACCATACAAAAGCAGTGGGAGTGCGCGAAGGTGAACTTTTCAAATTAATGTTCCAGGTAATAGAACCCGTGTTAAGCGAAGAAGGGGTGGCCAATTTTGCAAACTTGAAGCTCGAGGTTTGGCATGAAAGACTGGGACACCAAAACGTTACTCAAGTGAGGAATTTCCTGAAGAGTAGAAACATCAAATTCATCGACAACAAAGATTTTTTTTGCGAATCCTGCGTGGTTGGTAAGCATCATCGCTCTACATTTCACCAAAGTACCAGTAAAGGAGCGGCTCCAGGTGAATTAATCCACTCCGATTTATGTGGACCCATGCAGGAAGTGTCGATTGGTGGAGCACGGTATTTTATTCTTTTCAAAGACGATTTTACTAATTTTCGGAAAATTTTTTGAAGAAACTTCAAGTCCAGATGTTTTCGAAGACTCTGAGGAAGTTGAACAGAAAAATCAACTAAACGAAAAAGACGAAATTTACTCGGACGCTCGTGATGTGGAGGATCCCATTGATCTTCCTGAACCAAGAAGTGACACCATACGGGATCGTTTGCGAAGCGCGTTAAGGAAGAACGGGCTGGCCAATCATACGATCATGGAAGGTCATGCATTTGTAAGCCAGAGGTTCGAACCAACTTTATACGAGCAGGCTATAGAATGCCAGGAATCACAAAGATGGAAAGAAGCAATGCGAGAAGAGATGGATGCACTACTGAAAAATCACACGTGGAAACTAGTTGATCCACCCGAAAATCGAAAAATTATCGACAACAAATGGGTATTCAAAATCAAAAGCTTACCTGGCGGTGAAGGTGAACGATATAAAGCGCGACTGGTAATTCGTGGTTTTAGTCAACTCTACGGGATAGACTACTTTGAAACATTTAGCTCGGTGGCTAAATTCACATCAATACGGGCCATCTTAGCAATAGCAGCAAAAGCAAATTTAGCACTTAAACAGTTCGACATTAAGACAGCTTTTCTTCATGGCGAAATAAATGAGGAAATTTTCATGTTGCAGCCAAAGGGTTTCGAAGATGGAACTAGAAGGGTATGCAGACTTCAAAAGGGACTTTACGGACTTAAACAAGGTTCAAGATGTTGGAATAGAACCTTTACAAGATTCCTGAAGGATTTCAAACTTAAGGCGACTTCGGCTGATCAATGTGTTTTCTGCAACGAAAATATTATTGTTGCAATTTACATTGATGATGGTCTAGTTGCGGCCCCCAGTGATGAGAAAATAACAGAGTTGTTGGATTATCTACAAAAAAAATTCGAAGTTAAGGCGTGTAATGCAGACTGTTTCCTAGGACTGGAAATAAAACGCTTAAAAGACGGATCTATTCACCTGAATCAATCAAAGTACGCTTGGAAGGTGTTGGAACGATACTATATGTTAGATGCAAAACCTGTTTCTACCCCGATTGATTGTTCGACTAGTGACTTGGATGAGAAATCAGCGACTTCTGGATGTATCTACCCTTACCGACAAGCTGTGGGTAGCTTGATGTACCTAGCTACAGGAACGCGACCAGATATTTGCTTCGCGGTCAGCAAAGCTAGTCAGCACTTGGAGAACCCCTCTCAACAACATGTTAGAATGGTCAAAATAATCTTCAAATATCTACTGGGAACTCAAAACTTTGGTATATATATTTTCAACGCAATAGTAATCTTTCTTTGTCATGTTATAGCGATGCTGATTATGCTGGCGATATGCTCACGAGGCGTTCAACTAGTGGTTTTGTATTCATGGCTGGTTCGGCGCCTATATCCTGGTCATCACAGAAACAAAGGTCGGTAGCGCTCTCAACAACCGAATCCGAATACATTGCGTCATCTGAAGCGTTGAAAGAACTTCTATGGGTTATGGATTTACTTTCAACATTAATGGGTAGCTGCGAGCTGAAGCCAACGCTTCTGATGGATAATCAAGGAGCAATTCGACTTATCAAGAACCCAGAATTCCACAGACGAACTAAACATATTGATGTGCGGTATCACTTTATAAGGGAAAAATGGACTGAAGACCAGTTTGAACATCTCTATGTGCCAACGGAGAACCAAATTGCCGATATCTTAACCAAATCATTACCAAAACAAAAATTTATAATGTTTAGATCGATGATGAATGTTAAAGAATTGTAAAGAAATATTTATAACAAATTTGAAGATCTATGGAACTACAATATTCGGTAAAAGTGGGAGTGTTGAAAATACACATGGTTTACTTAATATTGTAGTCCAGCGTAAAATCCTCCAACTATAACTGTAATGTAAAACCAGTCTGTATGGTAGAATAGGAATTATCTCACGAATAAAACTCACTCGCTGTTAGAACACCAGGCTGTTTGGTCTTTCGTAGTTCGGTTTAATTTCAGCAACTATAAATAAAGATTCATTCTTCTACTTGGTGATAGACAACGTCCTTTCCTGTGCTGTTCTTTTACTGTGTACTCCAACAAGGAAATTACAATTCAAAGCAAAAGGCCCTATTGCAGTGACCTGAAACAAAGATATACTCAAACATGTAAATTAAAATACTGACTGATTCTCTTGTTACCTTTTCCTGGACAAATAAAACATAAGACATCGTGGTACATAAGTTCATGTAACAGTATTTCCGCCACTAGCGTTTTACAACCACTTGTTGGTAATGCATAAACTAGGTTTTCTATATTTTCAATAGCTGGTATCTGCAAACACTCTTTTTGTCAATCTAAAATGAACAATTTAAAATTGCCAATCTAAAATGGACAGTTGAAATAAGTTTCTAACAAGATTAAACTTCATCTTACCATACAAACTTTTAATGTTTTTAACGTCATAAATAAGTTTTTTGAAAACTTTCCTACAAACCGCAAAAATATCCTTTGATTTCAGTTCATTCCATCAAAGTGATTATATTTTGTTTTTTTATGCTTTTTATGGTATATAGCCTCTCTTATAATTTGAAAAATAATAATAATGATTGCAAAAATTTCTAATAAAATATATTAACAAGAAAATTATCGTGAAACAAAAATCATAAAACAGAAACAATTGAAGGGTTTTCTTCATATAAATATTTCCAAAAATTGAATAATGTTTGCGCAATATATATTTATTTATTTTCTTACATTAAAAATAATAAATTTAAAAACATTTCAAATTAATAATTGTAGTCATTTTGTATAACTCTTCTGTATGGGTTTTACTAGTATGGCATTCCCGTATAAATGTTACTCGTATAACATTTATACGGAAGTGTGGCAATTTATCCAACCCTTAAAGTAACGCATCGTTATCAGATCGTGGATGGAAGTCGCCTGATGTTTTTGCCTTCGACGGTTGAACAATAAGTTAGTTGAATAAAGTACGACTACAAGATCAGAAGTGGGATCTGCTTGGCGCGCCGAAAATTGTAACGAAAATTGCGACGTAATTTGAATTCATTTGGTGGAAAACCTGCTGTAAATAAATATGGTTAAACCGACAAAAGATGATATGCTAGCGGCCCTTCAGGCGAAGGGAGTGCAGGTGCCCAGTAATGCTACCCTGACGCAAATTAAGATGCTGTATAATACGAACGTGCTGGATGAGGCAAAAGAGGATTATTTATCAACGTCTGATACCAGTGTCCAATTCGACGACAATGAAGGAAGAAGTTTCAATGGAGCCGCTGCCCTCACTGTTGATGCAGGCATCACCGACGCTGAGACGGATGCTCTGCTAACCCAGTTGAGGAAAAAGAAAGAAATCCTACTTCTTCAGCAAGAAATCCGTAATTTACAACTATGTCGACAAGTCAATGCGGCTACCCCCATCCACATGGACATCAGTACAATCGAGGCCATGGTTCAGCCCTTCACAGGAGATAATACTTATGATGTGTTGAAATGGATTGACGATTTGGAAGACGCGTTCAACATATTACAGTTCGACGAACGAGCCAAATTCGTTGGTATGAGACGGCTATTAAATGGTACAGCAAAGATATATGCGCGGACGATCGCTTTTCACTCATATAGTGAATTAAGAGCTGCTTTAATCGATGAATTTGGTCAACAATACACCACAAGCGAAGTCTATAATCAACTACGGTGCCGACGTTTAAGATCTGGAGAAAGTGTACATCGTTATGTGCTTGAAATGCAAGAAATTAGTGCGAGAGGTAACATCCCTGAGACTGAGGTGGTTGACATGATCATTGAGGGGATCGGCGATACATCGTTTGAAGCAACTATCCTCTATAATGCCAACACTATTAAAGAACTGAAGACTTTGATAAAAAGGTATGAGCGCAAACTTGCTTGCCGCTCTTCTGACGTACGCACAACCAGAAGATCTTCCTTCCCCACTCCGCCACAGCTTTACCTTCCACCTGCCAGGAAAATGACAATCAACGCCAACCCGGGAAATAAACCTACTCCGATGCCTTCCACTAGCAAACAAGATGATGACGCCATCCGATGTTTTAATTGCTCAAGGTTTGGGCATTACCAAAGCCAGTGCCCTAAGCCCAGACGCCCTGAGGGTTCTTGCTTCAAGTGTGGATCGATGGAACATGTGTATAAGAACTGCCCTAACCGTTCGACGAAGATTGCTGCTTGTGCTACCCGACAACCTGAAGTTGAGGACACTGACGATTCTTCCGGAAGTTCCGACTTGTGTAGGAAAATTGGGACATTAAACTCGGTAAGTGTTGCCATTGGTTCATCAAATAAAATGCATTCACATGTGGTTTCTCTTTTTGATTCCGGTAGCCCTAAGAGCTTTATTGTAGAATCACTTGTGCCTTCCACACATAGAAGTAAAATGAAACCTTCTAAATACCGCGGCCTGGGAAACCAGATTATTATGACTTCCGGAAAGATTTGCTGTTCATTGAAATTTCAAAATGTTAGAACTAAGCATCATTTTATAATTTTGCCTAAAGGTTCTTCTTCCTATCCGATGATTATAGGAAGGGACCTTCTATTTAAATTGCATATCCACCTTTGTCACATTTTTTACAAATATACTAAAAATGAATTACTAGGTTTAAGTCAAAATAAAAATGAAATAAAACCACATGTGTCTGCTATTGTTAATAAGTTAAATTTGGCAAGGGGTAGTGTTGTTGGAAACGAGCAATCGTCAAAAACCTTCTGTCCCCAACCGGGCAATCCTAAATTAGATCTTGTGAATCGTGATAAGTTGCTGATTGATTCCAGTGATTCGGCCTTCGAACAAATGTGCGCTATTGGTCTTCCTTCAGAGTCGGTTATAGATATAAACCCTCGGCTCTCACTAAGCCAAACTGAGACTTTCCTTAGTGCAATTAACCAATACAATAAAGAGATGCCTTTGGATCAAACTATTCATAATGACTTTACGATGAAAATTAGCCTTTTGCATGACACACCTATTTACTGCCGTCCCCGCCGTTTGTCACACTTTGAACGAGGTGAAGTTCAGAAAATAGTAGATGACTTACTTAAGAGAAACATTATTCGACCAAGTAATTCTCCTTATGCTTCGGCCCTTGTATTAGTCCGCAAAAAGAACGGAGAAATTCGTAAGTGCGTAGACTATCGCCCATTAAATAAAATTACTATTAGGGACAACTTTCCGCTTCCATTAATAGACGACTGCCTTGAACATTTGGGGGGAAAAAACTTCTTCACTTTGATTGATCTTAAGAGTGGATTTCATCAAATAAGGATGCATGGGGACTCGATTAAATACACTTCTTTCGTCACACCTGATGGTCAATATGAGTATTTGAGGATGCCATTTGGACTTAAGAATGCTCCTTCCGAATTCCAACGTTATATTAGTAACGTCTTTAGGAAACTGATTAGAAACAAGATGCTAGTAGTATACTTGGATGATATATTGATTGCTTCCGAAGATTTTGACACTCATATAGAAACTGTGATTGAAGTCTTAGGTCTTCTGAAACAATATGGGTTGGAATTGCAACTTAAGAAATGTAAATTCGCTTATGATGAACTTGATTACTTAGGATATCGCGCTAATGCTAAAGGAATCCGACCAAGTGACACGCACTTGCTGGCCATTAAAAATTATCCTATGCCCCAGGATAGGAAACAATTAGAACGTTGCTTAGGACTCTTTTCGTACTTCCGACGGTTTGTTAGCTCATTCTCTGTCCTGGCTAAACCAATGACCCAACTACTGCGAAAAGATGTCCCTTATGATTTTGGTACTGCTTGTGTTGAGGCCTTTAGAACCCTTCAGCAAACTCTCCTTAAGTCACCAGTACTCTCAATATATAAACCTGATGCAGAGACTGAATTACACTGTGATGCTAGCGCAACTGGGTTTGGCGCCGTATTACTTCAGAAACAAAGTGATAAAAAACTTCATCCTGTTGCTTACTTCTCTAAAACCACTTCTGCTAGTGAGTCTAGATTACATAGTTATGAGTTGGAAGCGTTATCGATTATCTATGCTCTTAAGAGATTCCACACTTATTTAGAGGGTTTACCGTTTAAAATAATAACTGATTGCAATTCATTAGCCGAAACTCTGAAAAACCGTACGCACTCTGCCAAAATAAGTCGTTGGTCCTTATTTTTAGAGAATTATAACTACACAATCCAACATCGCACAGGTACTGCGATGCGTCATGTTGATGCCTTAAGTAGAATAGAAGTGGATGCCATCTATGATGAATTTGATTTGGACTTCCAGTTACAACTGACACAGTGTCGTGACCCCGAAATAATGAAACTTAAGTCTGAATTAGTAAATGGATTAGTGGAAGGCTTTGAATTAAAAGATGGGTTAGTCTTCCGTATGTCCCCTTCTAATAACTTGCAGCTTTATGTCCCGAGAGAAATGATCAATAATGTCATCCGTCTGATTCACGAGAAAATTGGTCACTTAAGTGTGGACAAAACGTGTGATCAAATAAAGAAGCACTATTGGTTTTCTCAGATGAGGAATAGGGTTCAAAACTTCATTCAAAATTGCCTTAAATGCATTATTTATTCTGCCCCAGCTAAAAGTAGGCAACGGAATTTACATAACATAGCTAAGGCATCAGTTCCCTTTGATACAGTGCATATAGATCACTTAGGCCCACTCCCGTCATTACAATCAAAAAAAAAATACGTTTTGGTAATAATTGATGCCTTCACCAAGTTTGTCAAACTATACCCAGCTTCCTCCACAAGCTCTAGAGAGGTTTGCTGTGCCCTCGGTCAATATTTCGAGTATTATAGCCGACCGAAAAGACTTATAAGCGATCGAGGTACTTGTTTTACTTCGAATGAATTCCGCACCTTCTTGGAAAACAGAAATATAACACACATATTAAATGCCACTGCTTCTCCTCAGGCTAATGGACAAGTAGAGAGAGTTAACCGTGTCCTCCGTCCCATATTGAGTAAAACTTCCGAACCCCTTGATCATTCTGATTGGTCTTGTCAATTGACTGCTGCTGAATACGCCCTTAACAATACTGTCCATACGTCAACTAAGTTCACACCTTCCGTTCTACTATTTGGAATAGAGCAACGCGGCAAGGAAGTTGACGAACTGACTGAGTTTTTAGAAACCAAAATCCCTGACAAGGTTCGTGATCTAAATGCCCTCCGTCAAGAGGCTTCCGAGAACATCCTGAGGTCACAAGAAAATAATTTACGACGCTTCCGTGAAACCCATTCCCCTGCCGTTGAATTTGATGAAGGAGAATTTGTGGTAATTAGAAATATTGACAATACTGTAGGTATAAACAAAAAGCTGGTGCCCCTGTTCAAGGGACCTTACATAATATATAAAAAACTGCCAAATGATAGATATATTGTAAGAGATATTGATGGGTGTCAAATAACCCAAATCCCTTACAATGGAGTACTTGAAGCCAATAAACTTAGGAAATGGATTGCTCCCTCAACTAACACTGTCCCTGATGCTGCTGAAAGTAATAATACCTTTGATGAGCCTGAGACGACACTTATCGGTCTAGAAATAGAACGACTCATGTAATTATATTTAGTCATGTACATATGTCAATAGGTTAAATGATACAAAAACCTCTGTAAACATTGAGGGCAATGCAATGCAGGATGGACGAACTGTAGTCATTTTGTATAACTCTTCTGTATGGGTTTTACTAGTATGGCATTCCCGTATAAATGTTACTCGTATAACATTTATACGGAAGTGTGGCAATTTATCCAACCCTTAAAGTAACGCATCGTTATCAGATCGTGGATGGAAGTCGCCTGATGTTTTTGCCTTCGACGGTTGAACAATAAGTTAGTTGAATAAAGTACGACTACATAATATACATTTATTTTATTATAAACATTAAAACATAACATAATAAGAACGAACGTAGCCGAACATATGTGAATGACGTGTCGAACACACAAGGTTAGATTTTCACACATAGGTGGCCGACATCGTTCGTGACACCAACATGACGCAACCACCCCATTTATGTCAATTTTGAGGTTATTTCGAATTATATTTAAAATACGAAAATATCGAAAATTAGATAGAATTGTGAGTTTTTGCATATAATATTAATTGTTTGTTCTTGAGTGTTGATTTGATATTTCAATACTTTGTTGCGGTAGGATGCGTGAATTTTCTGAAAACCCGAAAAAACACGTTCACATAAAATCATAAATATATCGAAAATGAGGGAAAATCGAGGATTTTTCCTTTAAGTATTTAATTTTTATTTTAAAATATAGATTATATTTGTACAGGTTTCATGTCGATTAAGTGCGCGCCTTCCGAGACCTAACTAACTGTACTCTTGCCAAAAATTTTATTTTAAGTTATTATAAGCAATTTAATATAATTTTTATTTAACATAAGATAATAGATAAAAGGTAGTTTTAATGTAGTTTTAACTGTTTAATAAAATATTTGTTTGTTCATATAGATGTATTTTCTATACTGCTGTGGATTGTTTTATGGTCCAATTGTTTCAACTGAAATTATATCAAAAAATTAAGTTTTTGTTAAAATATGTATCAATTTTATTTAAAAGTGTATCTCCAAACAATGCGCTGTTTCCTGTGTTCAAATCAACCCATTCAAGCAAGTGTTCCTCTTTCATATTCTGGAAGTAAAAAATTTTTAATCAATACGCTTCTTATAATTATTCTTCATAATTACATTATAATTCTGTTCATTTTTTATAAAATATTGCGTTCCGTTAGCAACTGGACGAGTTCTTCGCGCCTCGAACTGCTTGTTGCAGTTCTACTGCCTTCACTATTTTCGGAAGAGCTAATGTTGGCTTCGAGATATTCTATTTCGTAAATATTACCGTTCTCCAGGCACATATTATGCAACACGCACCCACATATTACCAAGTTTACTACATTTTTTATGTTTGTCTGCTCGGTAAAATGCAGCAGTTTTCTGAATCGGGTCTTCAGAAGAGCAAATGCGTGCTCCACATTAACTCTTCCGCTTGAATGGATCGAGTTGAATTTCTTCTCACTGGTCGACAGTCTGCCGTTATCCCGGAAAGGTGTTACCAGCCAGTCAAAGGAAAGATATGCACTGTCTCCAAGTATATATGTTTGATTGGGGAAGAATTTCTCAACATCCTCATGCACTTGTCGGTAAAATCGGACCTCCGCAAGACACGACTATCGTGAAGACTTCCCAGTTCGCCGCAAGATACATTGATAAACTTTTTATTAAAATCCACAACTGTCTGCAAGGAAATGCTGTAAAATTTTTTTCTATTACAATAATTTTCTTTGTTATCCTTTGGGGCTTTGATGGCAATATGAGTTCCATCAATGCATCCGATAATCCCGGGAATTCTTGTCTTTTCTTCAAACATTGTCGCATTCTGAAGTGCTTGGCTTGGATTTGGCCATACAATATACTTATGGCCAATAGAAATCAACCACTTGCAAACTCTGTTCACTATGTTCCAAGCAGTTGATTTGCTAACGCCGAATAAATTACCGATTTCTCGGAAAGTATTCGTATTGGCCATGTACCATAAGAATGCGTATATCTCCTTTTCTGGTAGTATTTTGGCCAAACCCTTATTCTCAGCGCTATCGAAGCGTCCCGATTTTGAGTAGAGATCTAGAGATAAAATATAAAATAAATTAATAATTTGCATAGTAAAACACAACGCATTTTTTACCTATTAAATCATTCGCCGTTGTACGAGTGAGTCTCAAGTTCCTCTTGAAATCCTCGCCACTGTACCTCTTGATGATTTCCACGAAATTCCCAACTCTTTCGTGGTTATCATCAGAGGAACTGGTAGAAGAAGAGCTCCTGTGGTTTTCGGCTTCACTTTCAAAAAATTCCTATTAAATATCATGTTATTTTACTATGCGTTTTTTCATTAATAATTTAGTTTGTTCTTAAAAGTTCACTCACCCAAATTTCAGCCTCTGCCACTTTCAAATATTATTTAAAGTTAATTAATAATAATATATAAACAAATCTTAATATATAATTCAATTGCAATTTAAAAGTTAATAAAATGTTAAACACATGAAATGGTAGAAATCTAAATAATTGAATAATCACTTAAGTATTAATTTCAATATTTTAATTAGTACATTTCAATTTAACTTTCTTTGTTAAAATAATTTTTTCAAAAACAGCTGTTTTCATTCATGTGAGGTGGAAAGTCACATTGCTGCCAACCTCCGGAAACAATTTTCAGTCGCGTTTTATTTTGCAGATCAAGAGCCATATAGATCTTGTGCATAATAAAACGCGGCTAATGAACAAAATGTGTTTTACAGTTTCATGCAACTGTAGAGGTCAACAAACCATAAAAACTTGACCTCGAAATCACATGTGTAGAGGTCAACAAACCATAAAAACTTGACCTCGAAATCACATGCGAACGACCTTACCTGAAATTGTCGCGTAGAACTAACGTATTAAATTTCATTTTTTTACTTTTCGCGTGAAAATTTTTATGCAAAATCTCATTTTTGAATTCACACGTAAAGCACGAGTCAACTTACAATTTCACCTTTATAGTTCAATTTTTCATATGTAATTACCATTAAGTATCTAAAAATAGCATTAAGTATCTGAAATCGATAATATGCTTAGATTGCATTATTTTTCATTATAAAAACTAAGAAAATCAATGAAATAAATCAGTATCTTCCAGTACTCAAAAGTGGTCGTATCCTGATTTGAAACGGCGAATCTAACGGCATCTTGCCTCGCCTTGGCCCCTTTTTTTACTTTCTTATAAATCGGCGAATTGAGACGGCTTGTGCCTCGCCTTCATCCACCTCTCTTCCAACTTTCATTACATGGCGATCCTGCCCGTGACGGACTAAGAAGACATAGCTGCATCAAGAGACAAATTTTACAAACAACAAATTTTCCGAGACAAACTTTTTCGGGGTTACTTTCAACAAAACTGCCAGTTTATAAATGGAGGAAGAATACGTTCCTCACACAAACGAAGAAACACAATCAGCACCTCCATACTTCCCAAAAAGTATCAAAAAGAAAATTACAATTGACGAATATTTCCAACGGAAAAGAGAGGAACTCCAGGATAAATTACAAGAAGACCCGACGGCCGGACCACGACCTAGGAACTTCCACCACGCTGAAGAAGAGAAACAAATATCAACACCCAACACCACCCCCAGGGAAACAAGACAACAACGAAAAAGAGGCGGTAAACTTGTAAAGCAGAGACGGGAACTAGCAGCACTCTACGCCCTAGTAAGGGACGACAACACAACATTAACTTGGGACCAAAGCACCAAAATATACGAGAGGATTGACAAACTCCATCTGGATCAGACAAGGAAGTTCCATAAACACAAAAACCCCAACTATGGGAACTACAGAGTCTAAAGAACAAATTAACATCAATGAAAATCTCAACAACAGCGCCAAGAATGAACAACTTAGCTTAGGAACCCTAATTTTAATTATAATAGCGACTTCAATCATTTTAACAGGAATAACTATATACACATTAAAATCTTTAAATAATTATATGAAAAAGTATGTTAACAAAAAAATCAATAGGGCACAATGCACATCAGTTTGACAAAATAAAAATAATAATGAACTTTTAACTGTTAGAAAGATATGGAAGAAATACTATATTCCCTAAAAAGAATTTTGGACAATGCAAAAAAATCAATAACTAAACCATATAAACAGGAAACCATTACATCCAAGCTTGAAGATCTAGAATACTTAAGGCAAAGACTCAATCTATTCTTAAAAAACAATGAAAATAACGACTTCTCAACAGAAACACAACAATTTGAAAAAGATTTCAAACAAGCAACAGAAATATTGATTCATATGCAAGAAGGAAACGAACAAAAAAACAAGAACGAAATAGACAACCAAAATCAAACAACCAATATGGCTTCTTTCAATATTGAATCTGCATCCAAGACCATACCCATATTCACCGGGAATTATAAAGAGCTACCAGGCTTCTTAAAAATAACTGAAATAATATATAATACCCTCACCAATAATGATAAGAAAACGTTAATCGAATTTGTCTGTTTTCTCAAATTAAACGCGAACGTGCGAACATCCATTGCCTCTATTTCCACAATAAGTACCTTCGAAGAATTAAAAACAAAACTGCAAGAAAGATACAAGAGTCCATTATCAGCTCCACAAATACATACCAAATTATCAAATTTAAAACAAAACAAACTACCAATATTAAAATATAAAGAACAATTATTAAACCTCATAGGAGAACTAAATTCGCTACAGACAATAAATTTAACACAAGATCAAGCAAATGCCATAATAAAAATTAACAACGAATACGCGTTAACTGTATTCAAGAATGGACTAAATGAACAGTATAAAGCCACTGTCTTTGCCGCCCAGCCAAAAGAATTGGCCACAGCTATTAACTTATGTCTTGAGATAGAACAGTCGAACCATACGACAACAACGAACCAAATGTTTACCTTAAGACAAAAAGATGACAACAATCACAACTACAACAGAAACAATAACAACAACTACAAGAGAAACTACAACAACAACAACAGAAGCCATAACAACAACAACTACAACAGAAACTATAACAACAACAACAACTACAACAGAAACTATAACAACAACAACTACAACAGAAACTATAACAACAACTACAATAGAAACTATAATAACAATAACAATAACTACAATGGATACCAAAACAACCACAACAGGAACAACAACAACTACAACAAGAACAACAACAGAAGAACAAACAACACACAACATCAAAACAGACAAATACATTATATCCACGAAGACAACCAGGGAAACGACCAAGGCCCGGAGATGGCCGAAATTTCTCCGGGGGAAGAATAAAAATTTTTAGAATATCCTCAAACCTTACAAACTATATAACAACACATTCAGATAATGCATCAGCACCCCTTAAGTTCCTAATAGACACCGGAGCCGACATTTCCATCTGTAAGCCCAACAAACTACTACCCGAAACAACATACTCCACTTCGAATACATGCAAACTTACAGGGATCACCAACGAGGAAATTGAATCACTAGGAACCATCAACCTTATTTTAGAATTCCTAGAGAAACCCGCAAAACATAATTTCCATATAGTAGATAACAACTTTCCAATACAGACAGACGGCATTCTAGGCAGAGACTTTCTTACAAAATACTTCTGCAAAATAGACTATGAAACCCTCACTCTCACACTAAACATAAATGAAACCGACGTTGTAATACCCATACAAACACAACCACTCAAAATAAATTACATCAATATCCCAGCAAGATCCGAGATAATCTGTCCAATCGAATTAAAACTACAGGAAGATAGCGTAATCCTCAGCAAAAAGCTACAACCCGGCGTTTTTCTAAGTAATACTTTAGCCCTCTCGAATGGCACTTGCCACATAAAACGTCTGAATACAAACGAAAGAGAAGTAAAGATGTCCAACTTGACAATAGAAACAGAACCCCTCTCTGACTACTACATTTTAAAAAATAGTTCAAAAAGGCATTGTGACGACAATAACCGCTTCAAGAAACTCATCAACGAACTAAATATATCATCTACAGAACAAAATGCATTAAATTCACTCCATAAAATATTCCATGAATTCCAAGATGTCTTCCACCTAGAAGGAGACACACTTTCAGTAAATAATTTCTATACCCAAGAGATAAATCTAACAGATCATACTCCAGTATACATCAAAAACTACAGGTTACCCAACTCCCATTTCCAAGAAATTAACAAACAAGTTGAAAAACTACTAGACGAAGATATCATAGAACCCTCCACAAGCCCCTACAACGCACCATTGCTCATTGTCCCAAAGAAAGCCAACGAAGACTCGAAGAAATGGAGACTAGTCGTTGATTTTCGACAACTAAATAAAAAGGTTGTCAATGATAAATTCCCTTTTACACGTCTTGAAGATATTCTTGATAAATTAGGCAGAGCTAAATATTTCTCAACGCTCGATATGACAAGCTCTTTCAATCAAATAGGCCTAGAAAAGAATTCACGTCCCTATACCGCATTTTCAACTTCAAACGGTCACTATCAATTCAAACGACTTCCTTTCGGATTAAAAATATCATCCAACAGTTTTCAACGGATGCTCACAATAGCACTAAGCGGATTAGATTCAAAAGCCTTCCTATACGTCGACGATATAATTGTTTTCGGATGTAGCCTCGAACACCACAACGAAAATTTAACCAATGTCCTGAAACGCCTCAAGAAATATAACCTAAAATTAAACCCCAGCAAATGTAATTTCTTAAAATCAGAGGTAATTTACCTTGGACATCTAGTAACAAGCGAAGGTATAAAAACTGATCCCTCCAAGAACAAGGCAATGGAAAATTACCCAACGCCAACAAACGCCGATGAAGTGAGAAGATTCATAGCCTTCTGCAATTACTACAGACGATTTGTCAAGAACTTTGCAGAAATCACAAAATGTCTAAATAATTTATTAAAGAAAGGTCAAAAGTTCCACTGGACAGAAGAATGCCAAAAATCTTTCGATTTATTAAAACAAAAACTTATTAACCCCCCTATTCTCCAATACCCTAATTTCAACGAAACATTCATCCTAACGACTGACGCCTCCGACCATGCCTTAGGAGCGGTCCTTTCACAAGGTGACATAGGCCAAGATCTACCAATATCATACGCCAGTAGATCACTTAACAAACACGAAATTAACAAACCCGTCATCGAGAAGGAACTACTAGCAATTCATTGGGGTATCAATTTCTTCAAACCCTACCTATTTGGCAATAAATTTATAGTAGTCACGGACCATAGACCCTTAGTCTCGTTATTTTCACACAAAAACCCATCATCTAAACTAACAAGAATACGCCTGGATTTATGTGACTTTGATTTCGAAATTATCTACAAACAGGGTAAAATGAACACAAATGCTGATGCCTTATCCCGAATAAAAATTGACTCAGATTTACTTAAAAGTATGATACCAACAACAAATGACCAATCCTGCCATAAATCTTTAGTGTTAACAAGAGCCATGAAAAATAAAATCAATAATAGCAACATCAACAAAGAAACTGCCAAACCCTTAGAGCCTGATCAACTCTTCATATGGGATTGCACTTCTCTATCAGACATCAAAAATGTAAGAAAACTTAATTTCAACATAATGGGCGAATATAAACAAAATGCATGCAAAAATAAAATAGATATCGATATAAATACAGAAGAAGTACTAGTACGATGCAGTGATAATCCAATCAACCTAGAATTGATCCTGGAGAAGCTGTCATCAAAATTAAAGAAAGCAAACATAAAAGAATTAGCACTAAATATAGAAAATGAAATATTTGAACATGTTCAGAAAGAAGAATTTAAAGAAGCTTATAACACGTTGCAACGTAAAAAGAATAAAAATGAATCAATAAAAATATTAATATACAAAAAACCCCAAAAAATTGTTGACATACCAACACAAAAGAAACTTATAGAAGAATTTCACAATTCACCACATGGCGGTCATTTTGGGATCAGAAAAACACTTTTAAAATTAAAACAAAAATACATTTGGAAGAACATGAATAAAATGGTAAAGAAATTTGTCCTAAACTGTACCAAATGTTGTCTAAACAAACAATACAAACACACAAAAGACGAAATGACCATAACCGACACCCCAGGTACGAGTTTTGAGACAATCTCAATAGACACAGTAGGCCCCTTAAGGATATCTAATAACTACCGATATATACTGACAATACAGTGCGAGCTCACTAAATTCGTCACAGCCTATCCAATGGAAGCAAAGGATGCAAAAACGGTAGCAACCACGCTAGTCGAACAATTCATTCTGAAATACGGACATTTCAAAATACTAAAATCTGACAGAGGCACTGAGTTCAAAAACGAATTAATGAAACACATTTGCGATCTACTCCAAATAAAACAAATTTTTTCAACCCCATACCACCACGAAACACTAGGCTCTATCGAAAGAAACCATAGAGTTCTGAATGAATTCCTTCTTGCATACACGAATGAATATGATTGGGATAAATGGATTCCTTATTTCACTTTTGCATATAACACGACACCACATGTCGAGACTCAATACAGCCCATACGAACTAGTGTTTGGAAAACTTCCATACCTTCCAAATGACTTAGTCAATACAACAAGTACAATATACAATTTAGACAATTACGTTAACGAATTAAAACATAGACTAAATCTAGCACTCAGTAAAGCTAGGGAATATCTAAGTATAGCTAAACTAAGAAACAAAAAAAATTATGATATAAAAACGAACGTAAGTAATTTTAGCGTAGGAGATTATGTTTTAGTCAGGAATATAGATAAAAGGAAATGTCAAAGTCCTTACCATGGACCATACAAGATAATAGAAAAACTAGCTAATAACTCAACTTTAGAAGTAAGAAACAAGAAAAAAATGTACCACAATAACCTATTAAAAAGATTCACTGGTAGTATACCAGCAAAGGGTACCCCTTTTCTAAAGGGAGAGGGTGTAGAGGTCAACAAACCATAAAAACTTGACCTCGAAATCACATGTGTAGAGGTCAACAAACCATAAAAACTTGACCTCGAAATCACATGCGAACGACCTTACCTGAAATTGTCGCGTAGAACTAACGTATTAAATTTCATTTTTTTACTTTTCGCGTGAAAATTTTTATGCAAAATTTCATTTTTGAATTCACACGTAAAGCACGAGTCAACTTACAATTTCACCTTTATAGTTCAATTTTTCATATGTAATTACCATTAAGTATCTAAAAATAGCATTAAGTATCTGAAATCGATAATATGCTTAGATTGCATTATTTTTCATTATAAAAACTAAGAAAATCAATGAAATAAATCAGTATCTTCCAGTACTCAAAAGTGGTCGTATCCTGATTTGAAACGGCGAATCTAACGGCATCTTGCCTCGCCTTGGCCCCTTTTTTTACTTTCTTATAAATCGGCGAATTGAGACGGCTTGTGCCTCGCCTTCATCCACCTCTCTTCCAACTTTCATTACACAACAGTTTGCCCCATATTCAAACCTATAATTCTTTCAGATTGTATTATTATTTTCAAGTCACAAAACATTTATTTAGAAACATTTGTTAATAATTTTTACTTATGTTATACGTTCTGAATTATGAAATAAACTATTGAACTATTAGCCGCGTTTTATTATGCACTGATCTATATGGCTCTGGCTCAGTTATAATAAAACGATACGGATCATTGTTTCCGGAGGTTGGCAGCAATGTGAGTTTTGACATGCCAAACTGAGAACAGCTGTTTTTAAAGTGACATCAAAAGTTAAAAGTTGTTTTGAAATCTTCTGAGTGTTGAGTGTAAAAAAAAAGTGTATATAATTAAAATTGGAATAGTTGTTTATATATTTATTTACTTATATAATATATATAAATGGCAGAAGCTGTCATTTTGGTGAGTGAAGTTTTAATAACAAACTAAATTATTAATGAAAAAACGCATAGTAAAATAACATGATATTTAATAGGAATTTTTGGAAAGTGAGGCCGAACACCACGGGAGTTCTTCTTCTAGCAGTTCCTCTTCTACCAGTTCCTCTGATGATAACCACGAAAGAGTTGGGAATTTCGTGGAAATCATCAAGACGTACAGTGGCGAGGATTTCAAGAGGAACTTGAGACTGACTCGCACAACGGCGAATGATTTAATAGGTAAAAAATGCGTTGTGTTTTACTATGCAAATTATTAATTTATTTTATATTTTATCTCTAGATCTCTACTCAAAATCGGGACGCTTCGATAGCACTGAGAATAAGGGTTTGGCCAAAATACTACCAGAAAAGGAAATATACGCATTCTTATGGTACATGGCCAATACGAATACTTACCAAGAAATCGGTAATTTATTCGGCGTTAGCAAATCAACTGCATGGAACATAGTGAACAGAGTTTGCAAGTGGTTGATTTCTATTGGCCATAAGTATATTGTATGGCCAAATCCAAGCCAAGCGCTCCAGAATGCGACAATGTTCGAAGAGAAGACAAGAATTCCCGGGATTATCGGATGCATTGATGGAACTCATATTGCCATCAAAGCCCCAAAGGATAACAAAGAAAATTATTGTAATAGAAAAAAATTTTACAGCATTTCCTTGCAGACAGTTGTGGATTTTAATAAAAAGTTTATCAATGTATCTTGCGGCGAACTGGGAAGTCTTCACGATAGTCGTGTCTTGCGGAGGTCCGATTTTACCGACAAGTGCATGAGGATGTTGAGAAATTCTTCCCCAATCAAACATATATACTTGGAGACAGTGCATATCTTTCCTTTGACTGGCTGGTAACACCTTGCCGGGATAACGGCAGACTGTCGACCAGTGAGAAGAAATTCAACTCGATCCATTCAAGCGGAAGAGTTAATGTGGAGCACGCATTTGCTCTTCTGAAGACCCGATTCAGAAAACTGCTGCATTTTACCGAGCAGACAAACATAAAAAATGTAGTAAACTTGGTAGTATGTGGGTGCGTGTTGCATAATATGTGCCTGGAGAACGGTAATATTTACGAAATAGAATATCTCGAAGCCAACATTAGCTCTTCCGAAAATAGTGAAGGCAGTAGAACTGCAACAAGCAGTTCGAGGCGCGAAGAACTCGTCCAGTTGCTAACGGAACGCAATATTTTATAAAAAATGAACAGAATTATAATGTAATTATGAAGAATAATTATAAGAAGCGTATTGATTAAAAATTTTTTACTTCCAGAATATGAAAGAGGAACACTTGCTTGAATGGTTTGATTTGAACACAGGAAACAGCGCATTGTTTGGAGGTACACTTTTAAATAAAATTGATAAATATTTGAACAAAAACTTAATTTTTTGATATACTTTCAGTTGAAACAATTGGACCATAAAACAATCCACAGCAGTATAGAAAATACATCTATATGAAGAAACAAATATTTTATTTAACAATTAAAACTACATTCCTTATATCTATTAACTTATACTAAATAAAAATTATATTAAATTGCTTATAATAACTTAAAATAAAATTTTCAAATGCTATATAAACTAAACCTAAACTACCTACACTTCAAAATACTCCTTTAACTTCTGCATCTTAGCCTCAAATCTTTCGGCACGCTCGTCCAAAGATCTCTTCCTGAGGCGTCATTTTTCTGCCCGATGCGCCACTTTATCCTGCAAACTCCTTTCCTTTTGCTGGATTCTATCCCGGCGGTACTGTTCTCGGGTGTAACAGTTACGCGTCGAGGTGCCGGGCATAGACAGTTCACCTAAAAACATATTTGATAGTAAAATGTAGGCAAAAATGATGTAAATGTTTAATTACATGGGGCAGTAGAGGTGCTAGCTACAGGAGTTTCAGCTGAGGGAGCTGTGGCTAAAGGAGTTTCATCTGAAGGGGCTGTGGCTAAAGGAGCTGCTGCTGATCGAGCTTCTAGCGTAGATGGTTCATCTAAATTAACATTTGTTAGTAAAAAATATCTAAAAAATTGTAAATAATTACCTGGGCAAGGCGACATCTCCAAAGCAACACTTGGAGAAGGGCCCATCATCGACAAGCGATGGGTATTCGAAAATTCTGGTCGGTTTCCAAAAATCTGCTCCATAATTTCTTGATATGGAGCAGAACTTGCACCCGCACCAGTTCTCGAACAGTTGTCCCTAGTCGCCTTGTATGCTCGCAGCAAATTTTTCAATTTGGTGCTGAGCATCTCAGTCGTTGTAGGTCCACTCTAAAAAATAAATAGATATATAACTGTAATCACAAAATAACATATTACTCACGAGTATACCCTGCGCTAGAAGGTCTTCCAGCACGTTGGCCATGGCAAACTTCCTTCTTCTTGCATGGCCAAACTCCTCAGCCCGGTCCGCATATGCGTAAAGAAACGCTTTCGTTTCTTCACGCGTCCATGTCCTTCTCGCACTAATAAAAATGAAATCACACCGCAGCACACTTAAAAAATGAATATTAAAAAAAAACAAGGGACAGCCACGATTTTTAACAAAATACACAAATTATTCCCACTAAATTAACATAAACGATAAATTAAAATATTTTAATCTTACTCCGTTCAATTATTAGTCGAAGTATGTGAAAATGAAGAATTAAAATCAGAATTAACATACACAAGTAATAAAATATTTAAACAAACATTTTTTACACAAATATTACACAAATCCACTAAATTAACATACACATATAATATTCCCCACGAAACGAATCACTCCCTCGAAAATATAAATCATTACTTTTCCGATTTATCCATTTTTTGATTTTTCAATTAGCCAAACAATTACGATTTATATGTCAAAACAATGATTTTGACGTATAAATTTACAATTCGCCAACCTTCCAAATAAAAATCTGACACACGCCAAAAAGTACAAACTAAAACGTGTGTAACTCGCGAACTAAAAAATGGATCAATCGAAATGATCCCGATAGAAAGCAAGATCACGAGTTGTTGTTGGAATACATTTAAAAGATCTAGTACGTTCGTGATCCATATAGATCTCTTTCATAATAAAACGCGGCTATTAACTACAATTCTATGAAAGTTTTGTTTACTACTCCACTGTACGTATTTGACACGAATCTCACAACCGATGGATGATTTACCAAGTTCCTTATTTTCGAACGTGAGATTTAATTGGTAAAACAATGTTTTTCACTTTCAAAACCATAAAAACAATTGAAGAAAACATTGAACTTCGCATTCTTAAAAAATGGAATGCTTTCGTCCTGTTTAAAATAATAATTAAAGCATTTCTTTTCAAACCACTTAAATTTTTTATTTTTATTATTAATATATGTCACGAATATGACAATATCACGCTTCAAAATTTTTACTATCACTTCACTACACGTAATTTTATTTTATTTTGACCAAATTATTAATATTTTCCAAAAAAAACACAGTTAAATTCAATGAAATTTTCAATTTTTGACATCCACGATTTAGTTTGTTTACAAACATCAACGCCAAAACAGATTTTTATTTGATAAAAAACGAATTCTATTTCAATTTCCGTACACCAGTTGCCTCCTACGGTAGCTGAAAATTAAAAATGAGTGTGACCCAATTTAAAAGAGGAGGGTGTTTTCGCTTTGACAAGCAAATTTATTTTCAATTTTCTCAATTAAAATCTGAAGGAACTCAAAAACAGCTATGCAGGAGACCAGTGCAGAATTTATAACTTTTTTAAATAAAAATTTAATTAGAAAACCTGTAAATTACAAATTGAATTTCATGATATCATAACATTAAAAGTGTGACTGAGCTTGTGGTTTGCGTCTAGAAATGGGATTTCAGTTCACCATTAACTCGTAGGTACTCGTGATTTAGATAAGGTGTCATATCCTGTTCTTTTTGATCTAAGTCAATGATAATCAAATCGTTTGAAGTAATAAGAGCAGGAGTGGAAAATTAAAGCAAGGTTAGGTTAGGTAGAAATTAGCAAGATACGACTCACTCCTACTCGGAAGCCGGATGGCCTATTGTGATACCTTTAAAGTGTTAACAAACCCTTCCCCACCTTTTGCTTTTCCCTTTTGTTTCCTGCCCTAAGGCATTTCCGCGCTTGGGCAAGTTCCTTACTAGTTGGACCTAGATAACCCCTAGATCCCCCATTTCTCTGAATGATTCTCTTCCCAATATGAGTCTCCGACTTTCGGCTAATAGTGGGCAGGAACACAATAGATGTTCCACCATCTCCTCTTCTTCGTTTCACTCCTTACAGAGACTGTCGCTTGTGAGTTCCGTTTGAAGGTTCTTCCCAACCGGACGATGTCCTGTTATGACTATTGTGATGGTCCGAAACGAGGTCTTTGTTGCTCTTAACAAGCCCACCGTTCTTGTCTCATCTATTCTCGGCCACAATTGAGTTGAAGCAGTCATTTCTGTTGCTCCATCTTGCTGTGTTGTTCCCGAATTATCGCTGTCGATGGTCTCCTTCAACAATCTCATATGTTGCTTTGTGGAGTTAGCTGTGTAGCAAATATTAATTTTGGTTGATCATAGGGTGGCCTGGCTTGCGGAAATCCTAAAGAAAAATAATTAGGTCGAAGAGGGATGAGATATCAACTCCCTCCTCCATAGGATCCGGGATATGAATGTAGAGAGGCCCTTTGCGGCGTAGAAACGGGAAAGAGCTGATCGGGGCAGCTGAGGTGCCGTGCAGGAGGTACGGTTTGTAAAACTCAGAAAAATCCCCTATTCAGTCTTCGGGCCGCGAACGTGTTCTTGCAGGTCATTGCTAGCTAGTTCGGCGTGGGCGGGATCTTGCTCGAAACTGATCTCCGGATCAAACTACAGAAGAAATTTAACACATCCTGAATTTCATGGTGACGTGCAGTCAAAAGGCTTCCGTCACAGTTCATAAGAAGGGAGATGAAGCGGAAAAGACCGGAATTGAAGGACCTCCACGAACTTCTAACCCCGACGATTCAAAAGTAGGGTAAGGGCAGACATCTCACGACGGATGACAAGGGGAATATAAGACGAAAACACCCAAAGAGGAAAAAAGAGGTGGGGACCGGGAAGGACAGGAATAGGCGGTAAGGGCGGTTGGACCGGAGTAGAAGGACGAGAGAAGAAGGGGATATGAGTCAAGCGGGTGAGGATGTAGGGGTATTGGGGAAGTCAAAAAAAGGAAGAGGAAAGAACGGAAGCCACCGACGCGCGGCGTTGAGGCTTAACCTCCCTCTCTTCGGTGAATCGCGGTGTCGTGGATTCTAGCACCCACCCAACCATGGTAGGTATTAGTCTTAATAAATGTTCGTACCTTCCCCGCTAATTGCATGCGAGTTCTTAGAGGCCGGGTCGATCGCGAAGGGGAGAGGACAACCACCATGATTTAATTTCTTACTCTATTCTGAAACGTGTCCTACTCATTCAGTAATGCGTCCCGTGCTTAGCCGAGGTAGCGAAAACAAAAAAAGATTCTAGGATCGCCTGCCGATAAGGCACCAAGGATTGGGATGTATAATCTATTTTGTTATCAGTTGAGCTGTGTCGTCTGTGCATATGACTTACTTTATGTCAGTAGACTCATTTAAGAAATCATAGAAACAATTCTATACAGATATTATTCATGTCCCAAAGCATTTAGTCCTCTTCCAGCAACGTAGTTCCAGTCATATATGAGCACACTACACGTATAAATGTAGGTAATTTACTATCATACGTATAGGCTCATATATGTATATAAATTTGTGTAGATAGTAGTACGGGATGATTTTCCTTTTTCTATTTTTGAAACGGCATACATATACACGTATAAATGTAGGTAATTTACTATCATACGTATAGGCTCATATATGTATATAAATTTGTGTAGATAGTAGTACGGGACGATTTTCCTTTTTCTATTTTTGAAACGGCATACATATATATAGATATAGGGTAGAGTACACTTTAACTAATTTTTTATTAGTGGTTTTTTTTCAAAAATTCTTTTTTATTTACATATATTAGACTATTCTGTGCATTTTTAGGGGCGGAAAATTTTTTGACGTTTTCATTGGAAAGGCGGTTGGCTATTCTTATCTCCTTTTCAACTTGTTGGCAAATTGCTACTACACTCTTTGATGGATTTTTTAGAAAACCTCTGGTCTTATAACTAATAAGAGATGTAGAATAAGACTTTGCATATTTTAAAGATGACAAAGCCTGCAATGTAGACTACTACATGCTTCGCATATTCCGTCAGTTCCGATGGAATGGAAACGTAGCTATGATCGTCCAAAAATTGCGTATCAATTTGCGAAAAGTCCTCTTCTTGGCAGGACTCGACCATAGCTGATCGGGAAGCAGTTGCATTAATTTCTCGTGTGGGGTCAATATTCCCGATGTTCAGTAAAGAAATCTGCTCTAAGGGAAGGCAATTCCCCATTCCTCCCTCTCTTAGTTGACATCGAAAAATTAGTTTCTTGTATACTGATGCAAACTGCTTTACGGATGGGTTGTTGTTATTTCCCAAACCTAGACGGATCGAAGCAAAGAAGAGCTCAATATGATCTTGATTGAGCTTATACAGCGGAATGAAAATCAGTTTCCCCGTTTTGATGAACCTACGGTATAAATATCGCACGTTTCTCAAGCAGCGTATGAGCCCCAAGAATCCCACATTTCTTCTTGAGTTTACCAAAGGCTCGTCTGTTGTCAGTTTCAATTGGGTGATGTAATTGATTGCCGCATCCGAATATTCAATAACTTCAGAAGCGTTACTCGCACAAAGTGCATTCTTTTCTGATTCAGACCCCTGTAATTGCCGACTATTTAAAATGTCAAAGATATCATTGAATATTCGGATAAAATTTGCCGTCCCCTCACTCCCAGCAAAATCTTTTAAGCGTAAAACTTCACGGCAAAAGTCCAAGCTATCAGCCACCGACCTACTCAGAGTCTGGACAGCCAACCTCACTTTCATCTTCTGATTGTGGAAGTAAATGTGAGCTTTTCTCAATTTGTTGGCTAAATGCAACTCTTCTTTTTCTTGTAGGTCTTGTAAGAGTGTCAAATATTGCCATTTGATTAGCCTGCCATCGCCGTCCATAAATACTTTTAACGCCCCTAAAGCATTTCTCACAAGCTTAACCATATGACAAGGGTCCGGGTGAAGAATGAGTTTGTCCAGACTCTGATTTACTTTGATGTACCCCCTCCCATGGGTGTCTCTAACGTCTGAACCAAGTTGTTTAGAGACAGTTAAATTTGTAGCTGCACCGTCAAAAGTCACTCCAACCACCTCTACGCCGCAATCTGTCAAAGTTTTCAAAAAGAGCTTTGTTATGTTCGTTTTCTGCTCGGCATTCATTGACGCAATGGGGAAATATCCCAAGGGAATCTTCCATGATTGGTTTATACAAACAGCTAAGTAAACAAGTATTTGCGTTGCTATAATGTTACTTTTGCCACCATCACCAACATCAACAAAACCATGTGAATTTTCCCCATCCCAATCAATATGTTGCCTAATACTCATTTCATCAAAAACAAGATTAACTATAATTTTTCCCTGAGTATTTTCGACAACTTTCCTTATTGCAGAAATTGACTCTTTTGTGACGCCAGGACTGCATCCAATTTTTTGATACCACTTTCTAAGGGTACTGTTGTTGGGCAAGCAATTTGTAAATGTTGTTCTGAATTATTCATATGCCCGAGGAGATAAGAAATTCAAATTAAGAGCGAATGCCTTAATGGTGGCAAAAGTAACAAAAGATACTCCATTTCTGCTATTTCTGTGATTATTCCTGCAGCTTGTAATGCAACACTTCATTCTAAAAAAAAAACACAATTTAGAATGTATAATGGCCATTTGAACATACTTATCTAACCTTGCTAATATAATAGTATAATATACAACCTAAAATAACAAACTATTTATTTAAAATCAACACTATTTAATTAAAATTGTTCACCAGATCGCACAAATTTTATAAATAAAATTGTGAAAATTTGCAACGCACAACTACAAATTTACCATTGGTACAGTTTGCACTTTATTTACTATCCCTACATCATGAATTCCAATGTATTTTTCGCACGAATACTCGACGCCTAAACCAATAAGAAGCGTGAATTACATAAATAAAAACCAACACGATAGCGACACTTATATGGCTATTGATGAAAATGGTAATTTGCATAGCTGTTCTACACAAATACTATTGATTTGACTAGCTGTACCACAACAATACAAAGAAAAACTAAAAACACATAGGAAATACTCACCAATACACCTAACGATGAGGCACTCACACTAGAATTTTCCCAATAGGTGAGAAAATTTGACTAACTGTACCACGCTTTACATTAGTGTTTGAGTGATAACGCACACTTTTGTTCTTTCAAAGAGAGCGTCACTCACGTATTCTATATGAATACGTTAGGGCCATTCCTGGTCTATTAATTCAATGAACTAAACCCATTATCATTTTCTTTTCCTTTTCTTCCGCATCAATGAAACACAACTTAATACAGAAACCAAATTTGATGAAAGAAACCCTCATGACTTACCATAATTAAATAAATTCTTGTAAAAAAACCTTTTGTTTTTCCTTCCCTCTTTCTGTTCAAATTTATTAACTTAGTATTGAGTGATCTATGTAAATCAAAGAGAAATATTTGGAAAGAAAAACAACAAAACTTGGCAAATATTATATTGTTACAATGTTTCTGTGACAGTACCTCGTCGAATGAAACGAGTCCATTTGTATAATCAGAACTTTCCATTTTTAAACTTTATGCGCTACTATGTTTTAATAATCTATAACTTTGTGAGGGTCAGAATTCAGTTCGGTGGTCTTGGTACTTTGTAGGTTGTGCGCAAATTCCGGAAGAAAAACAATGATGTTTCAACTCTATGACGTTTAATTTATGTAACAAATTACTATTTGTTATAATTCATTATATTATTATTACTTTATTTCATTACTCAATACAATTCCTTATTTAAATATACTCTTTAATCTATGACCGTCAGCCATGGTGGTTATGTCTAGTCTGATTTCCATTGACTCTACTGCTACAATCTTTAACAGATGTCGCTAACATGTACTAGCTTACAGTTTCTAATCTAAGTACATTGCATATGTTTCTAATTCCAATATTTTACATATGTTTCTAATTCCAACATATTACAATTTACAACTAACCCAAATTCTTATTTACACAAACGACGCTACGCACCCACCTAATACACCATGGCACAGACAATCCAGATGTCTTATTCCCATACAACGAGTTGGCACCCGATTTTGAAAGCTCTTTTCAGGAGCTTTTGCCAAATCGTTGTTGGGAATGTGAAACTTTGAAGAGCTTGCTCTCTTCAAAGTTTCATTTTTCCTTAGGGTGAAAACCGGTTTTGAATTTCTTTCATAGATCGCAATGTTCTATGAAATAAATTCAAAACCGGTTATATATTTACGTAGCTACGCACACTACCAAAGGGATTGTTTCAATGTGTTGGTAAATAAATTCAGTAGCGAATTTTTCAAAAATTCGAATTGAATTTTGTTTCCCAACAACAACAACAATCCCTTTGGTCGGGTTGAATGACCTTTTGTTCATTCAACCTGTAGCAGGTGAATTTTTAAGGATTATGTTAAATGTCAAGTTTATTTACGAATTACAGATTAGAGAACATTATGGTTTCCGGGAACCATAAATTAATCAATTTTCTTCCGATTTTTAGGGGCCTTTTGCGAAAAAAATTTAACTTTCAGCGGTTTTTTGCCCGTAGCGTCTAAACCAAGCTTCCTAGAGGATTTATATGTATGACAGACCCCTTTATTTTTCTATTTGCTAAGTTTTCCTCTTGCACAATTTTTCTGTAAATTGAGTTTTTAAAGGTGTGGAGACCAAAGTTGGGAAATATAATAAAATTCAGATTTTGGTCGTAGCGGCTAAAATAACGATCCTAGGGGGTTCATATGTATAACCGACCCCCATTATTTCTACATTTTCTAACTTTTTTTCATTTATCACATTTCTCTAAATCGATTTTCTTAAGGTGTGCATACAAAAGTTGGAAAATATGCCAAATTTCAGATTTTTAATTTATAAAAATTATTTGCTCCAAGCGGCTAAACTAAGTGTCCTAGAGGGGACATATCTATGACCGACCCCCATTACTTTCCTTTTTTCTATCTTTTCTTTTCAAACAAATTTTCTCTAAATTGAGTTTTTGAAGGTGTGCAGACAAAAACTGGGATATATGATAAAATTCAAATTTTGAATTTTTAGCAGTTTTTTGCTATTAGCGGATAAACTAAGCGTCCCGGAGGGTTCATATATATGACCAACCCCCATTATTTAGTTATTTCCTAACACTTTTCCATACACCACCTTTCTCTATTGTGAAAAGTATTTATACAAAAGTTGGGACATATAACAAAATTCAGATTTTCGATAATTTTCTTATAAATTAATAAAATTTCGTACTAGTGATGAATTATTTGAATGAGTTATTCAAAATTGTCTTATGACTTCAAGATATATACTCTTTATCATCATAAATAAAAATTTAAAGTTGTAAATAGTATAAAAAACATAAAATCCCATGATAACAAAAAGTTATTATTAATTAGCAAATGTTAATTAAAGAAATAGGGATCAAGTCATTTCAAAGTTTAGCTTTTTCCATAAAAATCTATGAATAACAGATTTGTTTCCCATATGCACAATTTCCTAAATTTTTATATTGCAAATTAGGTAATCATTCTTAATGAGGTGTTACGGAAAAATGAACAATAATAACATTACAAAATAATGTATCTATTAATGTAATAATATACGTATATAAATAATGATATATAATGTATTATTTCCAGTAGTACCCAAGATTCTTCAATAACTAGATATTTTTCTAAAATATATAAATAACAGCGAATAGTTATCATTTGCTCATTAACTGCTTATTAAATAGATGTTATTGATAAGGAATTTAAAAATATGCACCATTTTCTATTTTTCTACTTTGTTTTTATTTGAATTTTTGATTATCAATATAAATAATCGAGATACTATTTGGTAACGTATAAGATAAGCGGGCAAAATAGTTAAAAGTAGTTATCTTTTAAGTTAAATAGATTTGCATATGGTTCTATCAAATCGATAAATACAACTATGATAAACATATTTTAAGTTTATCAAATGAAATTTCAACTTACAATCACAAATTACAAATGAATAAATAAATATTTTTGAAAAAAAGTTAAAACTCAAACAATATTTAATGCCCATTAAATCCTATCTATCTCAATAATAAGAAATTTGAAAATGTGAACAATTTTCCATTTCCTTCAATCAGTGTAACCATTTTCTGAAAAATATTATAAAATTATGAATAATAATAATAATAATATGAAAGCATTATAAATGCAAGTTCATTCAAATAATTAAGCAAAAAGTAAATACCATTAATAACTATCAAAAGTTAATTCACAGATTTCAAAAATTTCCCGTTTTCCGGAAATATTCGAAAAATAGTGATTTTTCAATTTTTTTAAAATTTAATTTGCATATTTTATTCCCACAATTAATCAAATTTACCAACACATACAAAAATTTCCATTTTCAACACAAAAAATGAAAATTTTTGAATGTATTTACGTGTAAGTGAGTAAATTGTTCTCACGAATATACACACTCAAACAATTTTTGTGTGTGTGAGGGAAACGAAAATTTCAAAAAATGAAAATTGTGTCCCATCGCCGAAATTGTAGTTTACCCCCCCCCCTTTCCCCTTATTTCTACGACCCCTTTCTTATATTAAATTCAAACTAGTTGACATCAACTAGCAGACAAATTTCGCTCTCAGAGCGCATAACAAATGCACTCACCAAAAGCTCTTTGTCTGCTAGTTGGTGTCTGCTAGTTTGGAATTTTTGGTGCCGACTCGTTGTATAAGAACGAGACATCTGGATTTGTCTGTGACCATGGTTTGATTTCCGCAGGCAATGACGATCATGAGTTCTATTCACCACCCTTAGCATAGTGCTGCCACACTGCGTCATTAGATGTAGTTAATTAGATCAGAACCATGGTGAATGGGAGTGAAGTTGCTTAAAACTTATTTAATTAATTTACGTTAAAATTTTCAATTTAAATTTACAACTAACTTATTTAATTAATTTACGTT
This sequence comes from Chrysops caecutiens, assembly GCA_963971475.1. Taxonomy (NCBI): domain Eukaryota; kingdom Metazoa; phylum Arthropoda; class Insecta; order Diptera; family Tabanidae; genus Chrysops; species Chrysops caecutiens. Next base: position 74,864,533 of record OZ020567.1, read on the forward strand.
AAAATTTCAAATTTAAATTCACAACTAACTAAAAACAGCGAAATTCAAAAAATGAAAAATGCCAAACAACTTTATTCCCAACGCGGTCGATCTCCTCCAAAACAATCGTCCAGCTAGACTGGTCATCGACCCCAGGTCGCGGCTCCATACATTTACCGCTGGACTCGTCTGACTCCCCCTTCTTACGGAATCGGGCCAGATGGATCACAGGGTAACAATATCTATAACTAAAGTGATAATAAATTATAACACCCAAACAAGTAAGCTTCGATAGCGTTACTTGTGCGAGATAGGTGGAATTGAAATTATTGAGTAATTCAGTTTCTCAAATTTCCCTATTTAAATTACTCGTTATATTCCTGAATATGTCTTATTTTTTATTAGGGCATTTTTCCTTTTTTTTTTGCAGGGTTCGGTTTGGCACTAAGGCAAACATTTTTTTTTGATTTTCCTCTTAATATGAAAAACTTGACCGAAAAACAAACTACTATAGTAACATTTATATGGTTATAGAGCCGTTTATATATTATCCTAGTACAGTAATCCCTCGCTATTCGCGAACTTGCTATACGCGAGTCTTGGACATTCGCGAGTGACGTGTTGAGACCGCGCGGACTTGCTATATGCGAGTCGTGAGGTTTGACTTCGCACATTCGCGAATCGGCCAAAGACTCTGGGTTTGGTTTGAAGTTTTTTCACCCTATGTCCATATAACCCAAAAACTAATAAAACGGTGATGTCTAGTCGAACATTCGCTTATCGGCCAAAGACCTTGACCTTCTCTATTCAATGCTCCCTCTTGCAGTGTTTTTCCTCAGTTGTTTGCCATCTTTCCTTCTAATTTTTCACCCTATGTCCAATCACCCAAAAAGGAATAAAAGGGTGATGTCTGGTCACACATTCGCTTATCGGCCAAATACCTTGGACTTCCTTATTTAATGCTCCCTATTGCAGTGTTTCTCCTCAGTTATTTGCAATCGTTCGTTCTATTCAATAAATTTTCACACTATGTCCGAAAAAATGAAAAGAAGCAAAAAAGTTATGTCTTTGATTGATAAAATTAAAGTCTTAGACGCTCTAAAATTAGAAAAGAGTGCCTCATCAGTAGGTCGCAAATTTAATGTTAATGAATCGACTGTGAGGTCAATTAAGAAAAAAGAAAAGGAAATTAGAGAAAGTGTCGTCGCGAGCACAAGTTCATGTGCAAAACAAGTGACCGTTGTAAGAAATCCGGCGTTGGAGCAATCTGAAAAAGCTCTAAGTTTATGGATAGAGGATCTGACAAACAGACGTGTTCCTCTGAGTTCAGCTTTGATTCGTGCCAAAGCTAAAAAATTGTTCACACATTTTAGTGGATCAACGTCGTCATTTGAATTCACCGCGAGCAAAGGTTGGTTCGAAAACTTCAAAAAACGACACTCTCTGCACAATCTTCAGTTAGTGGGCGAATCTGCATCAGCAGATTACGCCGCGGCCGAAAAGTATCCGAAATTTTTAGCTGAACTGATCAATGAAAGGAGTTACGTCCCAGAGCAGCTGTTCAACGCGAATGAGACTGGGTTATTTTGGAAAAAAATGCCGAAAAGGACGTTCATCTCTAAGAACGAAAAAACAGCACCAGGATTTAAAGTTGCTAAGGACAGGATATCTCTACTCTTATGCATGAATGCTTCAGGAGACTGCACTATCAAACCCATGCTCATTTACAGATCTGAGAATCCAAGAGTTTTCAAAGGCAAAAATAAGAACCAATTGCCAGTTTTTTGGAGGTCAAACAAAAAATCATGGGTCACTGCCGCTTTGTTCTCAGAATGGTTCAATGATTGTTTCGTTCCAGAGGTGAAAAGGTATTTGAACTCACGAAATTTACCTTTCAAGGTTCTTCTTCTCATTGATAACGCGCCGGGACATCCAGAAATTATCAAAACGGCTCATCCCGATGTTGAAGTTGTTTTCCTTCCACCAAACACCACCTCCCTTTTACAACCCCTCGACCAAGGTGTCATAGCAACATTCAAGGCTTATTACACGAGAAGAGCCTTCAAACGCATTTTGGACACTCTAGAGGGCAACGCCGAAGAAAACGTTTCATCATGCTGGAAAAAATTCAACATTGCACACTGTATCGCCGACGTCGCCGATTCATTGGTTGAGTTGACACCTTCAACAATTAACGCATGCTGGAGAAAACTTTGGCCCAAAGTTGTCCGCAAGCCTGCCGAGAAAACTGCTGTTGACCTCACCAGCGATGTCGATGAAATTGTTGCGATTGCCCATCAGATAGGAGGAGAGGGCTTCGATGATATGCATTCCGATGAGGTGCAGGAACTGCTAGCATCACATGAGCGTGAACTGCAGATGGAGGACTTAGAAGAGATGATTGTCCAGGAAAATGCTGTGGATGAAAGTGAGGAACGTGAAGAACCTGATACAGCAGTTGCCGATTTTACCCAGAAAACCTTGTCCGAAATCCTCAAACTCCAACAATCCCTCGTCGACAAGGTTCTGGAAAATGACCCAGATATGCAGAGGGGATTGCGAGTCAAGAGGCAAATTGAATCAGCTACGTTGCCCTACCGCGAGCTTTTTTCGCAAAAGCAGAACACAGCTCCCCAGAAGCGCGTCACTGACTTTTTTAAGCCACAATGAAAGTGAGAAACTTTATTTAAAATATGTATTTATTGTTAATCTTACCTATAGAATTATATGTACATATGTAATGTACTTTCGGCCTTTTTTGTTCTACTAGAAACCTAACCCCTCCTTAAACATAGGTCAATAGACTCACTATTCGCGAATTTGCTATTCGCGACCTTTTCCAGGAACGTAACCCTCGCGAATAGCGAGGGATTACTGTACAAAAAAAAAAAAACTCACTAATTCTCATCACCAGAATTAACACTCTTAATAGTTATTAACAATTAGGTACGCATCGGGTTCCTGATGCAAGCTTTCCAAGATGGTCTCAGACTCAACACTCCAAACGAATTGTATGGGTAATTTCAAAAAAAGGAAAAAAACACTCTTCTTGACGTCATGAGTAACCATGTGATCCTTCTCTTTTCGAACAAACAAAAATTTCACAATGGCTTGCGAACATTTAGGGTAGTCAATTAAATTACATAAATCCACTGAACTTTTCAGTCTATCACTATCCCTTGACATTAGTAATGTGCTGTATGATTGTCTCCGTAAAAAATTAAAGTTTAACTGGCGGTGTGGCTATCTCTTTTTATTTTGATGCTACTTTCGAATTTTAGTTTTACTAAATAAAAATCTAACAGAATGTACTATATTATTATATATTTTAAAATTATCTTACAAAAAAGAAATAAAGAGGAAAAAAAAATTTAAACGGTATGATAAAGAAAATTTAAACACAAAAAAGCCAAGTGAAAGAAAAGATTTCAAATACTACTAGAAAGAAAATTAACGTGAAAGGTAAGAGTTAAAAAAAATTTTAGCACTATTTTTGAAGAAAATTAAACTGAAAGGTAAAAGTAAACATTAAACTTAAAGGTACAAGTAAAAATTTCCAATAGCTCAGCGCAGACGCTTCACAAATGTCGCCGTCCACGACCAAAAACCACAAGAGCGCGATCCTCCTTGACGATCGACCAGGTCTCTGGGGATCTCGTTATCCTTTTTTTGACTCCACCCACCAGCTTCCGTCGTGACGTTGCTGGTGATCAGGATTTCTTGTCTTGGGGTTCAGTGGACTTCTGCATACTACCGGGTGAGCATTAAGTTTGGAGCAAATGCTCATTTTATTACAGCTTCTTCAGCACTGTGAATTTCGGTTCCGATCGTTGCCAGTTTATCCGCCCGTAGATTCCCTACCGGATTCCCGTAGTTTGTGACTTTCCGAATTTCTTCGCTGGTCAGCTGCGTTAGTCTTGCTGCTCTCTCTATTGCGTTAATTTCCGCTTGCAGTATACTACGGTCTTTATTGAGTCTGTGTGACTCCTCGACTTCTAGTATCTCCGAGTATATGCCGACTCCAGTCTCCATTTCAGTTACTAAGCCGTCCATGAATACGTTTTTTTCTCCTCTATTCAGGATGTAACCTTTGTCCCACTCCTCTCTGGTTGGGGTTCTGATCTCCAACTCTTCCCCAAACCATTGCTTTGCCACCATGTAGTCCATGCGCTATCGTAGCACTGCGGCTTCCACGGTGCCTCCAATTTTCAGCATCTTTTCCAGTATACTAGTATGACCCTGGTCTGTGTGCCTTCAATGTTTTTTTTCCCTCAACCTGAGGGCTGGTTCGGCTGCCAGACCCTTTGTGAAGAGGTCTAAAGGTTGCGAGTTTTATATTGCATCAAGCGCTGTTTGATGTGTGGTGGTAATTGCTCCTGTTATGCTTATCGCTGCTAGTCGCTGTACCTTTCCAAGCATTTGTTTATTGATCTCCTTGTCCATGGCTTTCCACCACACAATAGCTCCATACGTGATAATGGGTCTGATGATCATTATTTAGACCCAGTGTATGATCTGTAGCTGTAGACCCCATTTCCTACCAAACATCTTCCTACATGTGTAGAGTGTGTATCCCTTTTTTTCATCCTTTCCTCCACATTAATCCTCCAAGTCCAGGATGACTCCTAAGTACTTCGCCTCTCTAAAGAGGACTAGTACTTGTCCTTTCACCTTTGGTATTCTGTCATGCGGTATCTTATACCTTCTGGTGAGGAGAACTAGCTTATCTTTTCAGGGTTTATCCCTAGGCTGTTCTCCTCCGCCCAGTTGTTCGTCTGTCTTAAAGCTTCACCCATGGTGTCGCAAATCGTTTGTAGGTCTTTACCTGTTGTCAGTATAGCTACGTCATCTGCGTAGGCGGTGACCCTCACTCTCCTTCCCCGGAGGTCTTTTAAGATCGATTTAATTACGATCACTCCTCGTGGTGTACCCTCGGTTGCCAATCTTCTGATCTTGTAATTCTAATCCCGCCTCTGTACTGATAATTCTACATTTTAGCATATTTATTATCCAGTACGTGATTGTGGGCTCCAGTTTCAGCTCCGTTAATGCCTCCTTTATGACGGCGGTTAAAAATCCTTTACCGTAACTGGCCCGAAATTCTTCAACTTAAACGTAACAGGTTTTTTGTTAAGAAAGTTGAGATTTTTTTTCTTAAGAAAGTTAACAGATTTGGTTTCCAACAGAATTCTTTAAGTTGGTATTCAGGGCAAAATTTACGTTCAAATATGTTACGAAACCGGTTTTGTTCCAAATTAAATTCAACTAACTGTGAACTGAAGGTAATTGAAGTTTGTAATCTATCGAGAGCAAGTCCAGGCTGTTCTTTTGCTACTTTTAATTTGCTCTCGATAGCGATGACCAAAAGAATACGGCTCTGGTGTTGTATCTTGTTCTCTATGTCTAAAATTTTGCTAAACCATAGATCGCTCAGATTCCTCATATTATACTTGATTTCAAATTTTCAAAAGAAATTAACTGAAAGTTTTGAAGGATTCTGTTGAATTTAAAAAAGTCGCCATCTAGATATTTTTATCGCAATTATTTATTATTTGACAGTTCTGCTCTTCTGGAGTGGCCAAAAGAAGATGGCTATTGAGAACACAAAATCTTCATTCATTGCCCCAGATTCTTTTTCATTGAGAAGTTTTTGTATATTATCGGTAGTCTCTCTTGTACATTTAACAGTAATTTTAATGCAAACAAAGGCAAATTGAAAGAGATATTAGATATTGAGCTAGGCCACAGGAAGTCATAATTCATGGCCCGAAGAGAAAATTCACGTTGCTCCCACTGAACGGAAGATATTGAAATATTCATTTATTAGAAAAATTTGTAATAACTAAAGAGGGAGCCATATCAGTTGTACGTATTGCCTTTAATCAATTAATTTTACTTACCATTTTCCTACCAGTTGAGTTATATCATCAAAGCAATACAACATGAAACCTATTCAACATAATAATAACCCAATCATAAATTGCGATGATTCAATTGCTACAATTACATAAAATAATCGAATATATTATTATTATATACATGGAAATATTGTTAATAATCATGTTGAGACTACATTAAAATTTATTGATCTTAATTTATTTCAATATATTGTATGTATATATTTATATAAATATATTCATATATATATTTATATTATTTATTTTTTATTCAGATCGTGTTTTAATACAATGTAACAATATCATTGAAATTTTGTTATTAACATCTAAAAGATTGTAAATTATTTAATTGTATCAATCAATTGATTTTGATCTACCCATTTAGGTATATTTAATGTAAGGAGGCAGAAAATCGAAAAATATTTGTCCGCTGTAATCAAAAAAAAAAAAAAAAATATGTTAATTACAATTTATTTTAATTTAATCAAATAATTACCATTCATGTTGTCTGAAAGGGACACTATTCATTGAATTGTTACGTCGACAGTATCGCCATATTCGAGTGCAATGAATAACTTTTAATTAAAAAATTATAATATGTAATAATGTAAGAAAATTCCAATTATACTACAGTGTATACTAAAACACAAAATTAAAATAAAACAGGAAACCATTTACATGCTAAAATAATGTGATAATTTTAAGCCGATAAAAAGACTTTCTTCTTAGAAATAAAATTTTATCAGACACATCCTAAAAATAATATTACAAACTGATTTTGTTTCATTTGTTTGTTATCATTTTCTTAATGTTAAATGTACTAAAGCCACTTTATTTTTTACTTTTACTTTTGTTTTAGATCTTAAAAATGACAAGTTATTTGTGTAGTATTTTAGTTGACGTAGATAGAAACATCAGCTTAAATAGCAAAGTATTCCATTTTATAGTAAGTTTCTACTTTTTGCCATATACATTTTCATCAGAATACGCAATGTACAAGAAATAATCTTCTTCATGATGTTCCTGCGAATATAAAATAAAATTAAAATTTTTGTCATTTAATTACTGTATCATGTCAATATTTACCTGGTATAGCGAACCCATTGTAGCCGAAGTCGGTGGTACCACACTATTCACAAAGAAGAATAGTGCGTCTTCTGGACGCAGATGAATTCTCTTTCTTATTAAGAAATAAAATTGTCCTACTGTCAAGTCCGATGGTACCAAATATTTCTTCTTGTCCAAATCACCAATTCGTGCTTTTGGTGCCTTCTCTACTATAACCTTAAGAAAATAATGTTTTGTTATTGAATATCGTCAACACCAAGGTTCATTTGTGCTAAGTATGATTCTCGAGGGAATTTGTGAATGAATGAATCAATTTCAAAAACACATTGATGGGATTATATGCAAAACAGTATGATTTCGATACAATGCTTTTCCTTGTAAAGTAAGACTGTCCACGCATGGAGCTACTCAAAAGGAACTAAACTGGTCGTTAATCGGGATCACTAACATGGATTTGGTCATGGATTCGTTGAGTATTTGCTCATTCTGCTGAATCTGTGAAATCTAAACTCAAATCACTAGGCGATCAAACATTCGAGCCGTTTTGTGACTAGTTACAATCAGGTTTCCGATTCTATTTCAAAGTAAATTGTGATTAAAGAACACAAAAAATTTTCGTCCATTCACTAGTCAACTCCTTTCACAAGAAGTGTGGAAAATGTCAATGGGATTGGTGAATTAGATTTGAGTAATCACGTCGACCAACCTCAAAAATCGTGTTTAAACTTTTAAGTACACTATACTTCTTTTAGTTATTCCTGGTTTTCAATTCCCATGTACCCAATCAAGAAGATATTAATTCGTTACAATATATGTATTCCTTATTGCATTAATAAACATACTTGGAAGGAACACTATTCACACACATTCGTCTGTCAGACGAATATATGTGTTTTTTGATGATTTCGGATTTCTGCGTTATAAAATACAACAAAATACATTTGAATTTTAAATGTTATTTATTAATAAATAATTAAATTAAACAGACATGAGAAAAAAGCTATTCTGAGCAAGCTACACATAATTTTCCTGTGCAACTCTCTGAAAATTGTAAGAATTTACGCGAATGGCGCAGTCTGTGAGACGAATGTTTATGAATCAACAATAAGATACATGATACATGTATGTACATGCAGATGTTAAGCAACAATAAGATACATATATTCATGTATACGTATGATATATAGAGTGATAGCAAAAATATACATATGTTATATGCATAGAAAAAGCTGATTCAAAGTTAATACATGTTTTCCTCTAAGCCTATACTTCATGTAGGACCAAACATTCTCTATTGGATTTGCGTCAGCTGTTTGTGAAATGTGATGATTCCGTTCGCCCTGTTCCACTGAGTTTTCCATTTCTGAAAAACTACAACTCGCTTTTCCGACAATATTGTCTTGCTATGACACAAGTTTGAAAGCAATTGAAATATTCTTATTTAAGCGCCATTAAGAAAAGTTTTATTCATACTAATTCATACAAATTAAGGTTGTGAATACAAACCAACTACAAGTTAAGCTGTATACGAACTTACTTAACAGACTGTATAAAATGATTTAAAGTGTCCATTGCGTCACTTTCTTTCTTCTTTGCTAGCCGTTGAAATGTGTTACTTGGTTATTGCACAACACTCGGTTATTGCAACGACGGAGCATAAAACTTTTCATTTCACCAGGGCTTAGTTCTCAAGATATTAACTTCAACCAGAATCTCAGATTTTAAAAATTTCAGTTAGAGATGGCGACATGTGAACCTGAACTCAGTAATCCTGACAGTTGTGGCGTGACTGTGGATGGTGCCACACTTTTTGAAATTTGAAGTAATTTATTCTATTCAATTTTTTTGGGGCAAATTCGTTAGGCTGGTAATATGAAAATACATAAAACGAACTAAATGGCGTCATTATCTCGAATTTCCCCAATTTTGGCAAAGGCTTTGCTTTAATTCTAATAGACACACATGATCCAGTTGAAAGGAAATTGTTTTAAAAATATTTGTATAATCATCGGGACTACAAATAATGCTCCGTTTACACCGAACTAAATCTACTAGATTTAGCGACTTGAGCTGATTGAGCCCTAAATCTTGCTTAAATCTACAGGATTTACCATACATTCGCTAAATCTTCTCGCGAGTAGATTTATTCTATTATTATTATTCCCAACATTTGTGTAATTTTTCATCTATTAGCATAATTAAGTACTCTTTTGATTTTGAAAATTAAATTAGAGGAGATTTATTAAATCTACTTGATTCAGGTCGGTGCAAACTCGGTATAAATCTATTAGATTTCTTTTAGGCCCTCCGCACACGGAGCTACTAAGAACAAACTTAACTGGTTGGTAACTTGCGTTACAAACCAATTCCTGACTTGGTTAGCGACCAGGCACCGCACACGAAGCTACTCATCCAAAACTCAAATTACCCTCAAAATTCAATTAAATTACTCAAATTACTGTTCAGGTTGTTTTGAATACCCTGGAAGCTGAAAATAATATATCACAGGCCGTTTTTCGTAAGTGACTGGACATGCAAATCCGCTGGTGACTGATTACCAACCAGTTTCCAGGAATCACAAACCAATAGGCACCCGAGATATGTATCGCCGTTTGTGGCGTCCCATTTGTTTATATTGCTTAAGTGACTCAAAGGAAACTAGTTACAAATTCAAGTCACTAATCAGTTTCTTTTCGGTAGTTCCGTGTGCGGACGCCCTCAATCTCAATCCGTCGCCTTAGTCATGACAAATTTATATACAGTGAGTGGAAAAAGTATTCGTACGACGACTAATTTTTCAGAAAAAGACGAATTTTCCATATTACTTGATATTTTTTTACAACGAAAAAAATTATGATTATAGAGCTAAATATGCTTTATTCATTACGTCAAAAATATCCAGTTAAAAACTATTACATATACTTTTAAAAAATTAAAAACAAAAATTTGTCATATACCGACGCGCAAAAAGTATTCGTACGGCAACAGTTCTTGTATAAAATTAACCCTGTTTTTTTCTCCAACCAGCTTCATTTAACATTTAGTTGGATATCCCTTAGCAGCTATTACAGCCTTCAAACGATTGGGCATAGATTTGATCAATTTTGTGCAGTAGGAGCCAGGGAACGTCTCCCATTCTTCCGTTAAAGCGGTTTTAAATACTTTTTATTGAAAATATCCCTTTCCCTTATTTTGGTTTCCAAATATTGCCACAAATACTCTATTGTTGGAAAAGAAAACAATTTCCCTGACCCATCTCTTCCAGACTTGGAGACAAATTTTTGCTTAGAATGTCACAATATACCATATGGTCCATTTTGCCTTCGATGAAATGCAGATTCCCTACTCCTTTTGCGCTCATACACCGCCACACCATTACGGATACACCTCTGTGTTTCACGGCTGAAATTAAGATCTTAGGCTGCAACTCGTTATTCGACTGTTGCCATATGTGGTGGCTCCCATCTGAGCCATAGATCTTGTACTTGCTTTCATCTGTCCAAAAAGTTTGTTGAAAGCTTCAAGGTCGGTGTTTCGATGCTCCTTAGCAAAGTGAAGCCGTTTCATACAATTCACTTTGCATACGAGGAACTACTTGCGTGCTCTTCGTCCGTGGACATTAGTGTTGCGGAGCGTGTTCCGTACCTTCGAAGCATTAACTATGGTACCTAGCCTTCACAGTTCAGCTGCAATCCTTAGAGTGCTGGATTTTGAGTCTTTGTTGACTTGCAATAGAAAAAAGTTACTGTCTGTTTCGTTTAGGACTCGGCGATGTCCGTTTCTTCGCCCATTTTGCGGTGTTTTATTTCTGAAAAGTGGTCATTAATTGACTATACCGGTGACGTAGACCTCTTTACAACTTCTACTATCTCCCCAAGGGACCACGTTTTGTTGTGGAGCCTATTGATAAGCTACCTTTGACTGTTGGTTGCTTCTGAGCCTTTTCGCGACATTTTGACCAAATTCAATGAATTTTACTATTCGAATGGTGTGAATATTGTATTAGCTTTGTTTTTAATTTTTTAAAAGTATATGTAAGAGTTTTTAACTGGATATTGTTATCGTCATAAATAAAGCATATTTAGTTCTATAATTATAATTTCTTTCGTTGCAAGAAAATACATATCAAGAAATATGGAAAATTCGTCTTTTTCTGAAAAATTAGGCGTCGTACGAATACTTTTTCCATTCACTGTAGTTAATCTGTCGATGTCCCGACCAATTGCATTGCCATTAGCAATGTATTGATTATTATCTAATAACTGGTACCTATTTCGTAAATTATTTTTAAATTATGAAATTCGAGTTAATTACTAAATTTGCTGCAATTCCAAATGACATTTGAATGACAGACAAAATTGTCGTCCATGTTTTTTTTATTTTCAAATTTTCAAAACAACATAAAGAAAAAAGAACAAAGAAATTTTTTTCACTTATGTTTCATTTCATTGTGAAATAGTTTAACGCATACATTGACAAGCGAAAACCTGCAGCCTGCTACCTGCAACTTGCCAATGCCAATTCATACGTGTATGCAAGCATCACAATCCCACTCACGAATCATACGTCATCGGGACGATGTGTGCGATAAATCTATCGTCTTGCCATTCCATCAAGAATTTTGTTTTCATTCGTTTGTTTTGTACAAAACAAAAACGAAATATTAAATCATCGAATGTTATTTACACAACAAGAAATTTTTTTCAGAAAATTGTTTGTACACAAACAAAATGTAATTGATTTGAAAATTAAATTAAACTTATTAAATTTCAGAACTACACCCCACCATTTGACACCTGCTATGAAGGAAAATTAAAAAATAAATGTTTCCTTAATTTCGTAATTCATATATTACATATATGTAGGTTGGTATGACTTTGAAGTTCAAGGTAAAATTATTGAAAAATATAAAAACTTTTCATGTTATACCTTTATGTGCGTATTATGTTTTCTAAACAACGAACGACTGACACAAAATTGAAAGTGAATTTTTTCACTAATCCATCAGAGACAAAGAAATATTATATGAGATATAGGCATTATGATATAAATTTATTTAAAGAAATTAACAAAAATTGGCAATTCATCCAATTGAATCGTATGAAAATGAAGGAGAAAATCTTGCAATGAATGAGTGAAGTGAAAGAAAATTCCTCGCAAATCATTTACGTATTAATTAATACGAAATTTTCAATTGTTTTTCTTCTCATTGCGAAATGAAAAATTTAAATTTTTATTTACATTATTCAATATAAATACATATTTAACTTACTGGAACACGATCAGGATACTTTCGTCGAATTTTATCACCTTCAGCCCTACGTTTCTCGAAGGGATGTTCTTCCTTATATTGAAATTTCATTTTAGTCTTGTTTCTTTAATTATCGAAAATGCCAGTTGATAAAAGTCTTTTTACTATACTTTATTTTATTTATAATTATTAATTCGATTTAATTACAAACACAAAATATATAAATTGTTTCAATGTATAATTCTTTTGAATAAAAATATATTTGCGACTGAACTTATTTTCACCAAGAAATGGAAACTACAATTACGTTTAGTGCAGCACTCAACCTTCTGTGGCTGGGAAACAAAATAAAAAAAACTTTTCGTCTATTTATAAATGAGCATACGTGTGAGATGGCTACGATGGCTCAGTGAACAAAGCAATGACAAATGACGTTCGAAAAATGACGCTCTGCCACTTGTGTAAGCAAATGATTGTTGCCGCTATATTTGAATTAGATATCTGTGCATACATAATATCAATAATTATATTATTTTATTTTGTAGAAATTCGTGACATTCAGTATCTGTTAAATTGCATGTACCTCACCGGATGTGGATCCAAGGATATAATTGGAGAAAAATTTGCAAATAATTCAATTAATTTCGTTGCCAAATTAATAATTAACAAAGTAAAACTTTCTCATAATATTTTTGCTGTTTTTTTCGAACACACAACAATATATGTTTTTTTGTTAAAATCGTGTGCTTTTAATATATTTTTATATACGTGTATATAGGTACCTACTTAAAATATAAGTTTAATGGAGTTGATAATCGAGTGTACACCTTTACTCACTTGTCAAAGAGAGCATCTTGTTTCTTAGTTCTATTGTAAATTTTTGTAAGTGTCTCGTTTTGGAGTTGGTCTGGAACTTTGTCTCAGACTCTTTAGCCAGTCGAATTTTTAGTAGAGGCATTTTCATACATACAAAATCGTTCTTCTTATTTAAGGTGTCCCGTACATGAGTACATTAAATTGGAGGAACGACTCCTTGACACAAGGTGACTAAAATATGGTATAGGTGGGTGGGGGTTGCAATACGCACCCCTTAGGAGTTACAGTTATTTTATTTTCCTTTGACAAGTAGTTACGGAAAAAGCTGAGAAAATTTAAGACGACGACGAACAACATTGAACATCCTGTAACTCCTAAACGGTGCGTATTGCCCCCCCCCCCCCTTAAATTTTTTATGTTTAGTTTACACTCCATAACAACATTTGTAATTTTTACTACAAGTTACTGCATTTCATTTCCCGCACTATTTTCCGTTCTTCGCTCATACTGACAACATTACGCTCTTGGTAGCAATATTTGAGAGAGAGCTGATTTTTCCTGCAAAAGTACGGGGACAGATCTATTGTATAAAAACATAATAAAAGTGAATGTAAACGGGTCTTATAAAGTGGTTTTGTGTTTTGGTCACTTAAATCTATGCTTAATTTCAGTCACTGCTTTTCTCTTCACTGGTCTTTGCCTTTTTCGCTGGATAAAAGAAAACTGTCCAAGGAGGTTTCTGTCCGGCCATTCCTCGTATCTCAAATGTTGCCCGTATTTCAAAGCACTACTTCGCTAGCTCGGCAGCTCGTATCGTATCCCGAGGTACCACTGTAAAGATTTCATCACGATTGCGGATTTTTATTTTCAAAAAGTGGCAAGTGCGAGTCGGACCCGCACATAAGAGGTTCCGTACTACCGCACAAAAGAAAAAATTACTTTTTTTTATTATTTGTAGTTATAGCGGCCATAGTAGTACACACTTTGTGAAAGTATGAAGTGTCTACCTATGATGGTTCAAAAGATACAGCTCTGTGACAGACAGACGAACAGCGAAGTCATATTAATAGGGTTCCGTTATCACCCTTTGGGTACGGAACCCTAAAAATGCCTCAGGTAGGTTAGATATTTGCATCATAAAAATGTGGAGCCAAGATATTGCACTTCTAGCATTTATAAGCCTATGTTTTAAGAAAAACGATTGACTACCAAATTTATTCGCTTCACCAATTCCTTTGGTGAAAAATTTCAATTTTACAAATATGTATACCCAAAGATTTATATATATCCTGAAATGTATCCACTAGTATTTACCAAAGTTATATATCATAACAATGGCCCTATTCTCACTCGTTAACGAGAATATAATTTTTCTTGTCGTCACCACACTTCTTTCTCGCAAAATCGAAAATACTTAGATAAGTGCCGACTAAATATGTGGGAACATGAAAGGAAAGAAAATGTGCTCATGGTAGCTCATTGGTAAATGAATCTGTCCGGAAAGCAGACAGACGCGGGTTCAATTCTCGGTCACAGAGCACTCAACATTTTCGCCCCTTTATGTTCCACAGATATATGAGATTAGACAGTTGTACACATCTCGCCATTCGAAAAACAACACCACTATGAGACAAATGTGCACCACCTATGTAATATTAGGAAAAATAACATGACTAATGTTTTATAAAGATAGGTTCCACAGATTTATAAAGGTAGCAATTCATCAGGATCAAAATATTCGTCAGAATCTTTGCTTTGCATGTTATTGGTTTGCATCGTCCTCGGTCGTTCCACTGCGGTTCCCAGTGGATCAGTGTATCCACTATGAAAACCATTACTTCCTGTAAACAAAAGTTTTGTTATTTATGTAATACAAAGAAAGTGTATTTGATATGGGTCACCATTTTCCGCTTGTTGACTGTCATCATTGAATGATCTCGACAATGCATAATCACTTTCATTGGAACCTCTTGAGCTAGACACAAGTTTACCTCTTTCTTGTGGAGCTGCAAAGAATGATATGTGGCAAAAGTTAAAAATTTTTAAATAATTTGATACTTTTAACAGTCTTCCGGCTACTTGCGCTCATCTTATTCCGTGACTGAATTATTTTCTCAATTCGATTATATTCTACTATATACTTCTCATTTAATTCAGTCATTCCTTGTGATTCGGTTATGTGAATCAAAGCACGGACACAAGATAAATTTTCTGGGAATCTTGAATAAATATCTTCAAACAATGATAGGTATTTTCTTGGAGGATATACGTGTCGAAAACAAGCTGCAGCTCTAAGCATGAGATTAGGATCATTTGGATTAGCTAAAACAGCTCGCTCATAATAATAAGTAGCTTTTTCCACAGCTTGAGCTTGAATGTAATATGAACCTATTGATGATGCTATATCTACATCACTTGGATTAACACGAAACGCTTCACTGTAATATTGATTAGCTTCTTGACGATCGCCGAGGCTATCGAAGATTCGTCCAACTTTCTCATATATGCCAGGATCGACTTCTTGAAGAATTCCTAACAATTGTAGGAACCAATCCAACATAGAACTGTTTTCTCGTGAATTTTCTTGTATTGTAGCGAGTTGATAAAATGAATGAGGATGTTTAGCATGTGATAAATTTGATTTGATCTTCATGAAATAATTCTGTGCCTCCTCTTTTTCACCGAGTTGCTTTAACACTAATCCGAGATTGTACATTGCCTCAAATGATGTTGAATCAATTTCAAGAGCAGCTTTTAAGTAATGTTTGGCCATTTCTAAGTCACCTTTCATCATTTCACAAACAGCACAATTAATAAATGCTCCAGGATTGTAACTATCATTTTTACGACATATTTCTGCATATTTTGTTGCGTTTTGAAGATCACCTAGCTGATGAAACGAAAGAAATTTACAAATAACTTATTTAATTATATGAAACCAACTAACATGAAGATATATAAAAGTTAAATTTGTCACAGCATTAACAGCAACTGTTGGCTCCTTCTTTTCGTATAATCGTAACGTTTCAATTGCTTGATTCACATCATTCTGACGTAAATAAATAAGAGCCTTATTCAATTCTAACTCATTGGCTAAAGATATAAAATTCGATGATTTGATAACTTCTATACACCATGTATAACCTATAAGGAAACAAACAAACAAACAAACAATATTAAACAATTATCAAAAATGTTTGTTTTATTACCATCACTATAATTCTCATCTATAACACCTGAAATAAGATCAGCAGTCATCATGATAGCCTTTTCTGCCATTTTCTTTTTCTTATTGAAATACACAGCCAACTCATCTGTTTTAATTGCTTCAAATATATGCTGATTTGCTATATTATCTTCTAAGTCAGTTTGCATTTTAATATCATCTTCAAAATCAATTTGAATATCAACTAAAGCTTTAAATGCTTTCTTCATTTTCTCAATATCAGTCATTGCATAGTAGCATAATATCAAGTGCAATCCACTGTTTATATCAGGTCGTTCAGACATTATAAATTCAAAACTAGCAGCTGCATCTGAGTACTGACCCATTTTGATAAATAACACACCGATATTATGAGTTATTTTAAGACGTAACTCCTTCTGATTGTTGGGAACTTGATCTAATGCCATGCGATACATTTTAATCGCTTTAGGATATATTCCCATACGGAAATAAATGTTTCCCACATTCACTTTTAATCGATTTACATGTGGAAACATTCTGTTTTTTGTTGCAATGCTAAATGTGTTGATAGCTTCAACAAACATTTCATTTTTAGCATATAAATTTCCCAAATTGAAATAAACCTAAAATGAATAGAAATTATGGTGTGAAAAACAAATTGAAATCATATATTAGGTACCGAATACATTAAATCAAAATTGTGATAACTTGTACCACCATTCTGGTCTCGCAACTTCAATAAGGTTCGATCTAATGATGATGCTTCTCTAGCTTTTTTCAAGCCTAAAACATTATTCGCATTAGGTCCTGTACTGTCAAGAGTTGATTCTTCTATCAAATTTTGAATTTTCTTCTCTAAACTTTTGTACTTTTCATGTGGCCTATGAGATAAATATTATTGATTGATATTTCAATAATAAATAATATTATTGGAATAGCACTAACTCCTGATACTTCTTCTCCGACACTGTTTTCTTATAATTTTTCTGATGTAAAGCTGGATCAATAATTTTACCAGAATCCCCAGCATACCCAACGGCTTGCAGAGCTGTAGGAGGTCTTGCGAGTATTCTCTCTCCAGTTTTAAGGAAGTCACTAGTACCTCCTCGCTTAAACAATTATTTTTCATTAAACTATAAGCTTTCATTAATGATTCCTACCGAACGAAGTGCTGCGGTATCCTTTGAGCCATAATTAACTCGATAGTTGCCATCTTCCGTATCCAAATTGTAGAATATCTTCTCTACTGAAGGTTCCAAAAACCCTGCATATATATCGTCATTCACATATCCTTTTGCCATATTTTTTAATAATTGTGTCGATGTGAACACCAAACTACATCACGACATTTGACATTCTACCGTTGGTTGCTATTCAAAATTAAAGTCGTTGCTATGGTAAAATTCCATTTTAAAAGACTATTTATTTTATTTAAGACAACATTGGCAAAATTGTTTTAACTATTTTTTTTAAGTACTTTCATATTTGAAATTTTCGTGAGAATAGAAACTAATATTCATGGTTTTCCTGTTTTGATGATTGACGAATTCTGGTCAATTAACATAAAAGAAACCTGAAATTCGAAAAATTTAAAATTTAGTTACAATTAACATCACATTAATATAGTAAAAATTTACTAAAAATGGAATAACAAATATTTGTTTCTGAAGTACTTTACGAACGGAAAACTTTAAGTATGAATATCTCGAAAACGAGACAAGATATCAAGAAATTGTATCTAACATTTTCGTTTTATTTTGCATTACTCAATCAGAATCGATCATCAAAATACGGATATTGTTGATCGTACCGAAATTTTCACATACTTATTAAAAACGATGGATGGTTTTTGAGGTTAATCGTGTAAATATTAGAAAAGGCCTCAGATGCTGCTGTGTGAATCGGTCCCCAAAGCAAAATTTAATTCCTCCTAAAATTTTTGTTTGTTTTGATGTTTTTGAATCATACGAAAATCATATGATTGCAAATGAAAAACAAAATATTTTGGTTTGTAAAAGTGATTTTTAAATTTGATTTTAATAATATTGTAGATGTGAAGAATGTCATCTGAAGGAACTTTAACGAGTACATATCAAAATTATCCATCAATATTCGAAGTAGTGGCAGCTGGTAATTTAGATCAATCCCTTCATGCGGCTCTATCCAAAATTCTAGAAGTATTAACGATCTTTTTACTTAATAAGTATGAAAGTATATAACCTAAAGACTCAGTTTGTAGAGATTTCAAAGTTTGGACGAATCTTGAAGCACCATGAGGAAATATGTTTCTTATTGCATGCAGCATTGCAAAGTTGTTGTATTAGCAAAAGAGGTAATATAAAGGTACCTGTAGGAGGTAACGAGGAAATGATATTTTTACTTTGTAGGTGCCTCATTTGGGGAGCTATTCTACGGACTAGAGAAGTGTGGAACTCCTGGGAAATTCACAGCTTTGAAAAAAACATTAATTATAGCATCAATTATTCTCCCACCATACGTCCGATCTCAATTAAAGAAAACACCAGTCGATCAAAGCTCAAGATTCCAACGACTGGCATCATTACTATCTCTGAATAAACTAACTGAACCTGTTATGAAACTTTTATACCTTCTTAGAATTGTTAACTCACAGTCCGTATCAATGCAAGCTCTACAACTTGGACTTCGATATTCAAATCCTTCAATTGTTGAAAGTTCTTTCAAGTAAGTCTTGTAACATGATTTAAATTGAATCATTTATAAAACCTTTTCGAATTTATTACAGTGTAATTTTCTTCAAAAGCTTAGAAGTACTCACTTTCGCTTTAAGTTTTATTCAATGGTCATACAATAGTGATGCTCTAAAAGCACTTCCAAATCTTCCAAATCCTGATATTGAGAAACAAATAAAATTACCTTGCTGTGAAAAATGGAAAAATATTTGTCCTATATGTCATCAAAAGCCACATACACCAACAGCAGCAAGTGTATCAGGGTAGAATATGAATTAAATTTATTTATCATATTAAATGTATAACTAGAATTTATGTTTCAGATATGTCTTCTGTTATAAATGTATTCATAATTATTGGAAATTGCATAAATCCTGTCCAGTTACAGACTACCCATTGGCATTTAATGATTTAATTGTTATATATGATGATTGACTTGTTAGTAATTGTTTTTTATATTTTTCGAAATTATTAAAAATCGGTTTAATTCTATACATTCAATTCTTATTGTCACGGGATAAGCATGTAATTACAGTCGATTACGCTTAATCGGGACACCGGGTAATTGGGGCAGCCGTCTATTTATGGCAAATTCTGAAGAACAAGTCAGGAAACAGGGCATTCACATGTGTTTATCCGGATATTTGGGTCAATATTCCGCTTATTTGAGACAGGCGTCACTGTAAGGTTTATAGCGAAAGAAGTCAATTGTGCAAAAATCGCACAGATATAGAGTCCCGTTAACAGACCACCTACCAGGAGCAACGAACAGGTTGGACGAGTGTTGTCTTTCGGTGCTTGGCATTTTCCGTTTGCCCTCTGAACGTGTTACACTCATTTTCGAAACCTTGTCTGTGATCAAAAGCATAACATCAGGACTGCAAGGCCACAGATGGAACCACGATAATGATGACGTCGATGGGCATGAAGAGATCGAGCCGGTGACTCACCGAGATTGCAAGGAAATTCATTGATGGACTATGCACTGTCTGTCTATAAGAATTCGCCGTGTATAAATATTATATAAAATAGGGGAGATCCTTTGAAGATCGAAGTGTGTCAATTTTGATACAAAATTTTCTTTCTTATAAGAATAACCCTATAATTTGGAATATAAGTCCTGCATGCTGCAGTTTGTCAAAGTATACCACCTTTTATGTACATTATCTCCTATAAAAGAATAGAATAGATAAAACAGGACTGTTTGTTGTCTACCTCTTTCTATTTCTTTGTATGATCTAAGTTGCCTGGCATAAGTAATCCATTTGAGAAAGTTGTAGCGTAAGTTGTGGCGCAATAGCCATTTCACTTTAGGGTTTTAAAGGGACGTTCACATCCCATCATCAAAGTGGAAAGTGAAAGCTCTTCGTAGAGTGATGTGATAACGACAACGTAAGAGTGATTTTTTATCCCTTCCTCACGAATGAAGTGAGGCATCAATCCCCCTCTTTTCGCCGAAACATCGATCTTTTGGATATGAGCTATTGTTTTCGAAAGTAGAACCGTACACAGTGGACATTTTTCCACTTTCACTTCACAAAGAAGGAGTGATGCAACACTCCATATGTAAGAAAGTGACAAAACCCACTTTCCTCTTTCACTTTCTCGGCATGTCCGAATGTACTTAAGTTTATGATGGCTTCACGCAGCATGCTTAGAATGTACAGGCCTCTATTTACATGATGGACCAAGGATCAGAGATGCAATGATGACACATAAAACATCAGGATTTAGGAATACTCCACTAGTTTGCTACAAGTGACCACAGAGTGAATTATAAAATACTATTCCGTTACAGATCTTCTTCCAGTCGTTGGATCTCATTACTGGACAAGGATTCAAGATCACCAAAGATGTCTCTACATTGAGTTGTAGCGAATGACGTTTGGAGTTATTGTCTTCTACATAAGTCCTTAATTTAGAAAAAAAATGAATAAATAGATACAAAAAACCCAAGAGAAGAAAACAAGAATTTTGTTTTCTATTGTTTTTACTTCCGTTAATTTAAAATAATTACAATTCATTCTGTATGACATTTAATTTTTTTTTGTTGCATTTCTTACAATTTTATAAATGATTTATTTTATATTTTTCTGAATTTTTAGAGCAGTTTGTTGGTGGAGTAATTTCAAGTACGAAAAAATTAATGAACACTCTTATCGATTTTCATTTATTTTTTTCTATAATATTGTATTAACTCAGTTCTTTTGTTTTAAATGCATTAATAGTACTATTTTTATGTCGTAGAAGATATATATATAAAATTTCACAGTTGCATTATATATATTTATTTATTTTTAATGTTTAATTTATTATAATTTCAAAATTTTTATTATTTATTATTTTTGTTCCATTAACATTTATATAGCACATTCCCTCGTATTTTCATTTCATTTAACCAGCAACTATATTTCATTGCTCTTATTTGTCTAAAAATGTTTGCATGTGGTCTGTAGTTAGATATTCAAATATTTTTTACTATACAACCATCTCCGGTTTTAATCATACATGAATGCATGTATGTTATGTGTTTTATTATATAAATCCCAATTATGTAGGTAGATATATATATATATATATTCAGGGTGTTCGTTGGTATATGATATTTAGAATGTTTTAGAGTTAATCAGAATAATTAATTAATTAATTAATTAATTATTCTATTATTATTTTTATTATTATTATTATGATTTCATGTATTATTTGAATATTGTTGATCAAATTTTAGGCTGCTGTGTTCAAACATAATTATCCACAAAGTATACATTTATAAGTAATTATATCAGTAATTCATCGAAATTGATCATCATTGAGACTTCCCTGTCTTCCATATGTCGTCTTCAAAAAGCAAATAAGAATATGTAGTATAATACGAATCAAGGACCTCTGGCCTCTGGACAGCTAGCGCATGATTTAACACATTGGGACTCGTTCTGTGCGTAACGAGCAAGCTACAATGATGTGAAATACAATATACTTTGCAAGAAGACCGATTTCGATGAGTTTTAAGCCAAAACACTTTAGTTTCAAGCTTTAATGGTCCATTTAGAGTATTTATCAGTCAGCCTGAAATATTATAATAAAACTAAACACGTGATTATTATCTAATAATATTCTAAAGAACACCCTGTTTATATATTACACCTGCGTTTTATGAATAACTCATGCTAGGAGATTCATGAATTATTCATAAATAACGCTGTGGATTTATATCAATTTGATTATTATTATTAAAACTCCAGTATTCGTCTTAGTATCGACTTCACAATTTAAATTATAACAAAATTGAATTCCTAAGTGAACTACTATTTTAAGAGAAGGCTAATAATTTCGATAAGTAGCATCGCTTTATTTTTGTTTGTTTCATTTTATCTAAACTTCATAAGCACATCTCATGTTCCCGCACTAATGGTAGGTAGTGAGAGGAACAATAAGACTAATTCGTATAGGAACAAGTCCAAGTAATTTAAAATTAAAATTATATTAAATTAATAAAATAATTATGAATTGATTAATAATTAATTTAATCAAATATATACTTTCTTCAGACACTTATCTTAATGAAAATTAAACATTTTATATATAGTATATTATTTATGTTTTGGTTTTTAATTAAAAAACAATTCTCATCATTTACTGCTCTAAGATTTTTAAATAATTTTGATTTGAAATTTTGGATCTACAAGAATTTGAACAGACACTGCTTGGATTTTATATATTATTATTATATATTAAATTACTGGCAGTGTATAGGAAATTGATTTAAACACTCCACGAACTGTTGTTAACATGATAACATGATGTTATTGTTGTTGTTTGCTTTTATTGAGGAATGCACTCACAAAAATTCGCTCTTAAACACTACTAAAATTTAAATATATATTTTTTGTTTAATATTACTTTTAAATTTTTGTTTTTTTTTTTTTGTCAATTTTATATATTCGTTCTCAAAGAAGTGTGACTAAATTGTTTTGTTTTGTTTTGTTTTGTGAAAAATTTATTTTGAAATATATTTTCTTCTACGGGAAAAGTTGAATTATTTATTTATTTCTATAAGATAACTTTTATTATTATTTTATATAAAATGGAGATTAACAGAAAAGCAAAAAAAAAATAAATAAATAAAAATAAATTAAACAAATTTATTTAATTATATATTTAGTGAATGAAATGAAGGCAAATGCATGAATAGTGTTAAAACTTAAAAATTTTCAACAGATTGTCATTTCTAATTACCATAAATCAAATTTAAATATCCAAATTGTGTACATAATTCGAAAAATATTATTCGCTTCTAGCTAAACTAATCGTTTATATTTTAAATTTTCATTAAAACGATGTTGATTTCCTGAGCCCCACAATATATATCTTATTGACATTGAAACAAAATGTTTATTGTTTTAATGTCAAATTATTTCAAAGAAGTAACATCATTTTATATTATTGATTAATTTTTAAATTAAACATTTATCTAATATATTTTATATTATTGAAGCTAAAAGCCTACCATCATCATTGTTGAATGAACAAATGCAACGCAATGAAATTGATACAATTATTTATTAAATAAAATAATTATATTTTTTAATTCAATTGTTTAAGTTTAGTGGCATAAAATGTCAGTATTACCATCGAAGATGCAATATTTCTCATTCATATCAATGCTAAATAGAAATTGAAATAAATTATTTACGAAATTTATTATGAAAATAATCACCTGAAACGATAGTTGAATATCATAAAAATTCATACATTTATCTATGTTTATCGATAAAGTAATGAAATATTATTTAAAAAAAAATTTTGGTGTCGTTAAATTTTATATTTATTGATTACATAATTATATAAGTTATATATATTTTATCACAAGAAAATAAAAGAATATAAAACATAGCGTAGCTTATCATTGATTAAACATTTAAATAAACGATATTCATTAATTGTTGTTAATTGATTAACTAACCATCGTGCAAGGAGATGAATTTGTTCTTTATTAATGAAAACATAAATTTTGTTTTTATGTATTTATTTATTTATTTATTTAATAATAATAATAATAATAATAGTAATAATAATAAAAAAAACATTTTCCATGCACGTGGATATAATATTCATGATAACATTTGGTTCGCTAGCATATAAAGGTATTAAACACATCGATTATGTTACATGACTTAGTATGTTTATTAATTAATTAATTTATTTATTTATTTTATTCATTATCTGTTTAATGGATATCAAAAGTAATGCGTTTTGTTCCTTTGACATCATATACCACACATTATATAAACTATTTTATATATAATAATTATAATTATTCGAAAAAATGAAAATTTGAATTGTTTAAAGTGAAATTTTGAACAAAAATTTGCGCTATATTTTGGACACACTTGAATCATTATGAAAATCAATAAAATATATTTTGTAATATTATAATTACAATTAAAAATATATATATATATCAAATGTGTTAACTTGCCATTATTGATTTTTATTTTTTGTTTCATACTTTTCTTTGAGACAAACATTTCGGTCAATTCATTTTAATGTTTTAGAGATTATCCAGTATTATGAATAAAATTTGAAAAATATTTTTACACTTTCTAACAATTTAACATCATTCTTTTTGATATGTATAAAAACCATTGACACTCAATTGAATTTTGAATTGAGGCAAATTCTGTCCTAGAACACAAGAAGAAATTGTTCAGTTCATGGCTGTGACAATGAATTGTAATGGATATAAAAGCAATTATCTGGAACTCATTAAAAATACATAGAGACACTCATAGATATTCCCTGTTGATGGACATACGAATCTAACACTTTTATTTTTATATAAGTGTGTATGAAGAATATATGATCAGATAGAAGAGATAGAAAAACAAAATCAAAATGGAGGTAATATAATATGGTAATGAAATCAAATATCATCTTACAGCCACAAACACTTTTAATTAATGCAAATGACGAAGCTAACGAACATCTGTTTAGAATATATTTGTTTTCCATTTAAAAAGCTTCAAGTTTTAATTTCAAATATTATCGTGTTCTATTGATAAAGCAATTATTTTGAATGTGTTACATATGTATTTTAATGTTTTAAGTGTCTGATATTCATATTTATTGTGTTGATTTTTTAAAAAGAAATTTTTTAATAATAAAACAGTGGTATATTAATAATAAGAAATTTGTTATATTTATATTTGACGTTTTGGAACGATAACACAATTAATAATTGGGACTCAAAAAATTATTTTCAAATATTACAAAGTGAGAATTAATTTTTATTTAAAAGCTTATGAAGTGAAGAAAGTATAAAATAAGAAATCAAATACATATCTTTTAATAAATGAAAATCAAAGTTAAAATATGCATTTATTGGAATTAAATTATTTAATTTTTATATAAGATTCTTCCTCGTTCCGCAAACTTGACGTTTAATTAATTAAACGTTTTATTTTATTTTCATACGTTTGTGTGCTTTTAACTTTAATTTACTTACATTAACGCGGTCGATACCTTATCATTTTTGTTTTTGTTTTTTTTGGATTTATTTTTAATATAATTTTTTTTGTTTGTTTTAAAGTTTTTAATAATTAGCGATTTATTTCGTTTTCTTTTATTTTTTTAGTCTCGTCGTTTTGTTTTTGAATACGTGCAAAAAATGAAAATGACATTGAACATTATTGACAAATATATATATATAAATACTTAATATACATAAATACTTATTCGTAATGTTGTTTCTCAGGCATATACATAATATTATATTAAAATGTAAGTGCATTTAACTACGGAATATCGCATCATTTTTATATATTATCTCGTTCGGTAATCAATTGCATTTACAATATAATGTGATGGAGCTAATTTGGTCTTGATCAAAGCTAAGTAATTTTTTTTATTGTTAAATAACTAAAACAATTCGCTTATGAATAAATTAACATAATTTAATTATAATTTAATGAATTCAATTTATGGCGTTCAATTAATGTGCGTTCAATATTTGAGGTTTTTTTTTTTTGTTTTTTTTTTTTGAAATCTTCATTTTGTAGAAGTTGAAATATTAGAATAAATTTAATAAAAGCAATTATCTGAATGAAATGTCACTTAGAATTTTTATACGTATGTACAATTATGAAACCTTGTTCTTTATTATCTTTTGTGCCAAAGAACAAATTTTGTACGTTTGGTTTAAAGGAATATCATATAATACGAAGCTGAAAATATATATTTTAAATTATAATAATAATAATTATAGTAATAACATTTTGCGCCAGTTTAGAATTAAGAAAATTAAATTAACTTTAGCATAGATCATGAATGAACAGCTCCATCGCGTGCGCATTAAATTTACTATATATTTATTTATATCTCTCCACATTACGAGAGAGATATACATACATTATATCTCATTATTATGTTTATATATATGTGTATATAAACATATTGCGCTTATTACATTATTGTACATAAATATATAAACATATTTTATATAATTATGAAACTTTATTATGTATATGCGCATTCTCGAAGTAAAAACAACATTGCTTGGCTTCATAAATGGCTTATTTTTCTTCAATAACTTAAGCATATTAAGAGCATAATCTACTTATTCACTTTAAATTTTAATCCCCATCGTTTTTATTTATGTTATTAATGGTTTTGTTTTGTTTTTATTAATTTTAATATAATAGTGATGATTGGCTATTAAAAGTAATAATTTTTATTATAGTTCTTAGATCTTTGTAATTTCGATACACTAATAATGAGGAAATGTAAATTGTTGCATTTTTCTTTTTCATCATTCTCTATATATGTCTTGTATATAAATTCTTGTGTACAATAAAAGTATAAAGAACATTTTGTTTTTTGTTTTTTTTTTTTATTATTATAATATTATTATTATTCTTTTTCTCACTATTTTCTTTTATTTCGTTTTCTTTTCATTTCTTGTGCAGAAAATACATGAATGTATACAAATTTTATTTCCATTTGGTAAAACTTTAAATAATAGAAAATATAGAAATAAATGTAACATATAAATTGATAAAAATATTATAATATTACAAAATATAATATAATAAATTTAAAAAATAATGAAAACAAAAAAAAAATCATTCATTCTTAAAATATCATGAAATTTGTATTAATGAAAATGAATACAACAAATAATTTATAATATAATTATCTCAATAATTCAACGCTTAAGCACATACTAACAATTTTACACAGTTAATATATATATATATAAAAACACAACTTTTTTCTTAAGAAAAATGTGCTATTCAGATGTGCGCTGATGTAGT
This sequence comes from Chrysops caecutiens, assembly GCA_963971475.1. Lineage (NCBI taxonomy): Eukaryota > Metazoa > Arthropoda > Insecta > Diptera > Tabanidae > Chrysops > Chrysops caecutiens. The sequence goes on from OZ020567.1 coordinate 74,891,754, forward strand.
TAGTAAGTTTTGAACTAAGACGAGTTTCTTTACTTTCTTCTTCCTTATATTCTAAATGAGAATATAATGAAAAACATATATATATATATATATAAAACAAAAGGATTATAAACATTGCAAAATACAAATGCTTGGGTCACAACATGCATTTAAAAAATTATTAATAAAACAAAGAAAACAAAAATTAATAATTAATAATAATAATAATAATAATAATAATAATTATAAATATATTGTAATATATATGTAAATGTTTGCGCGTGTACTATATTTATTTGATTTTATTAATTTCATTCAATTATTTATTTATTTATTTAATTAATTTTGCATTTATTTTACTTCATGATGTTTTGTTGTTGTTGTTGCTGTTGTTGCTATTGTCTTTTCCTTTGTTAATTAAATTTTATATATATATATATATATTTCTTGTTGTTTCTTGTTCAAATAATAAATGATATTCATATGCATGTGTTCACTTTACTAAAGAACTTTACATAAAATTGTTATCTTTGTAATTTTACATCTTCTATATGGATATCATAATTATGATTGATTTGACATTATACAGAAATAATTACGGTTGTAGCAGCGGTAATTATAATATTATGTAGTATTTATAGTCGTACCAACGTAGAAGTCATAATAGCAATTGTGGTTTGTAGTACAAGTACTAATGATAATATAACAGTAGCAGCATGAAATGTAAAAATAACCCATTTTTGAATTTAAAGGAATTTTCCTTAAGTAAAACCTTTTTAATTCCACACACGTAAAAATGAGTCCCATGATCCTGTAGCAACAGCCATACCATTTTCGGTAACACCTAAACAAGAAACACGGTTATCGTGTCCAGCTAAAATGCCTGTAAATTATTAAAAAAATATTATTAAATAATATTATCATTGATTTATTCATATATAATTAATACATACCAGCACGTTCTGCTTTCATTGTATCCCAAACATTGCAATTAAAGTCGTCATAACCAGCCAATAATAAACGACCACTTTTCGAAAATGCAACTGATGTTATACCACAAATGATGTTATCATGTGAATACATTGCCAATTCTTGATCAGCACGAATATCAAATAGCCGGCATGTAGCATCGTCTGAACCAGTTGCAAATGCATAACCATTTGGAAAGAACTAATTAAGAGAGAAGAAAATAAATGAAATATATTATTGTTAATTATATTATTTAAATGGTACGTGATTGCCCATAGTATTCGTAAATGTTAATAATTTGTGTTAATTTTTAACACTTACGAATTCAACTTGCATATCATACTTGTTTGTTAATTTACTTAACACCTCTTTCAAGAGACAACAAATCTCTAAAGATTGTTACAATATTATGTCAAATATGAGTTATTATACAAATTAGGCTCAAAATCAGATGAAATCAATGTTAATTACCGTAACAGCATTAATGTCACTCTCATGGCCTGGAAATGTTTGTTTACATTGACCGTCACGAATATCCCACAATTTAGCCGAGGCATCACAAGCTCCAGATACAAATGCTCTACAATGTGGTGACAAAGATAATGCCATCACATCACCTGTATGTCCCATAAATGATGTTACTTGTTGTCCAGTTTCAATGTCCCACAAACCGCAAGACATATCACCGGAACTTGTAACTATCTGTAAAATGAATATAATTTAATTATAATACATACATATTAAGTTATTATGTAATTACCTGATTGTCGTCCAAAAATCGACAGCATGACAAATAGCCCGTATGGCCTGGTAATTCGCGTGATACACGTACATTACCTTCTCTAGTTTTAAGACTGTATATTGAACAAATGTTATCGAGGCCACCACAAGCGACGTAGCTACCTGATGGTGCATATGCACAGGTCATTACCCATGATGATCGTAATGGAATAGCATGTACCTATATTTTATTGAAAATTAATAATTTAATTAAATATTAATATACATTTGAATTAATTAATTTTACCTTATTTGTTGTATGTGAATCCCAAACAATTAATTTACCGTCTTGAGATGCAGAGACTAGATTTCTGGAGTCATTACCCCAGTGCATAGCATAGATTTTTGCTAAATGCCCACGTAAAGTTCTGCGGGTACGCATTTGAATGCGACCTATTGGTTCCAAATTATTGGTCGCTTGAACAAGACTAGTATCGCATGCTGCTTTTCTTGCATCCTATGATCAATAATTGAAATGAATTCAATTTGAATGTTTTAGTTAAATCAAAATCACAGAGTATGATAACCTTCAACCAAGGTGATATCAATCAATTATATCAAATGATTTTTGAAATATTTCATGAATTTGCTAACGAAAAATATGAAAAATTATTATAATAAATAAATGACTAACAACAAAATTTACACAAATGGATTTGAATCAATTTGTTTATAAACAATTAAAAATCACAATTGGTTCATCATGATTCATTTGACGCTATAGTGTTAACAGAAAAGTATTATTGATTAAATACGATCATCATATTGGAATTGATTGTTGATAATGAATGAATCTCTGATATGTGCCGCACCTTTTGAGTGTTAAATAATTGATGTAACTAAAACGTTCAACAAATTTAATTTGATATGCACGATATTTTATCAGAATTCAAGTAGGCAATAATGTTATGCGATGAACAGTCATTGGTGTATCATGTATATTATAACATGGTATACAGATGCGATTTCATCTAGTATTATAATACTGTCGAAATTGATTTTATCGCTCAATTCGGTGCAATTGATAATATGGTGATTAAAATTAAATGCATTTTAAATACAGTAATACCTCGACTTACGCAAAATCGGAGTTACGCAATTTTCACATCTCGTCGATTCGTCTTTTGTTCGAGCATCACAAAACTCTTGATTATCGATTATATACAATGGTTTACCATATTATTAGACCCACTGTCGTTAAATGAACTTGGAGACAAAGTTTTCTACCGTTCTATGTCTACATATTTATGTTTTTGGTTTTTTATTGTGTTTCATGGATTCTTACCTTGGAAATGTGTGCAGCTGTTTTTGGAAAAACATTTTATTTTCAACGGAGTCCCCAATAACATTAGTTCGTTTGCGTGATCGTGATCGAACTTTTCTATGTGAAAGAGTTTTAAAAAGTGATTTTTCACAACATACAAAGTTGCATGAGCAGCATGCTAGGACTAATCAAGGCTCTTCTTGTTACCAAAATTTGGGCATACCAAATATTGAGTTTTTTTTTCCAACATCACACCACCTGTGAGATTAGCAACAAATGTTATAAGACAAAGAAAGTTTGTTCCGTTTTATTGCTAGACAGTAAGTTTTTTAATGAATTTCACTTATATGCGAAAATACAGCAATTGGGAAGCTTCGAATTGGAAAAATGTTATTTTTTCAAATGTGTCTCATAATATGACATATCACTGTACTTACTGTTCCCACACGATTCACTTGTCGTGCGGAATCAACGCATTGCTACATTTTATTTTGTGTTATGTATTTTTTTCTTATCCACGGAGTGCCGGTTTGTTATTACCGATTCCACCTAGAGCGTAAGTTCGGGGTATTACTGTATTCTATTGCATATTAAGGTACTGTAATGCCAGAGGGGATTGATTTCAGTCGTTTTTAATTATCAAAATTATAATATTATTTCCAAACAAAATAACCGTATTGGAATTTTGAAACCTTCAATGCATAAGGACTGAATATTTTTTTCCAGTTTTATTTTTTAGCAGCCAAATTTTCACCATATTTTTTAGCCACCAGTTGGAATCGCTCCGTAATGAAACTCCCGAGTGGAAATAGAAACAGATTGAAGGAGAGGCACATATGGCGGAGTGCGTGGGTGCAAAACGAGCGGAAAATGTAAGTCACACCATAAGTTGGTATTGGAAATTATTTTTTCTCAGTTTTTACATGGCTTTCAAAGAGAGTTTTAAAGAGGATATTAGCATCCATGGTATTAGCCCTTGATTCATAAACATTCATCTGTCAGACGAATGTATTTCGTTGATGATTTCGGATTTCTGCGTTATAAAATAGAACAAAATACATTTGAATTTTAAATGTTGTTTAATAATAATTAATTAAATTAAATAGACATGAGAAAAAAAGCTATTCTGAGCAAGCTGCACATAATTTTCCTCTGCAACTCTGTGAAAGTTATAAGAATTTACGTGATCCACATGATTTGTGGGACGAATGTTTATGAATCTTGGGTTAATGTATATAAGTTGATTCTTGGGATGATGGATTGCACTGACAACAAGGAAGTGTTCAAAGTGAGTCTAGTAATGATCATTTTACAATTCAGTTTATAAATCATCTTGATTGATCTTGATTTGAGGAAATTCTAAAAAGAAAGCTTATCAAAAATCAACACTTACGCGAATAGCATTTTTAAGCGATTCAGCTTCTTGTCGTAAACTGTCCAACTCATTCATTTTCACCTAAAAATAAATGAAAATCTTGTAATTATAAAATAAATAAATATAATTAATTTACTTTTTATCGCTGTATGCCCACAATAAAACAACAGTCCAATTTTATTTTATATTTGTTTGGTTCTAGTTTTGAGAATAGACGCCGATGTGCGTAATATTTTGTGCACGATATTTCAAATATCTATGATTTCTGAAAAGAGAATAATTCAAAATGGAATTAGTTATGTTTTTATAATAACTTTGATTCTTTCTTATAATACACATTTTGTATTGTACATAAGTATGAAATCATGTATAGAATTAATACTCGACAAAACGTTGCTAGGTGCATTCATACGATGGAATAACCAATCGATAGGGGTCGTTAGCCTGATGAAAATATAACTGCATATTATATTATTTGCATTGAAAGGATCATGTGTCCATGTGATCAACAAAATGCATTTCAATTCTTGCCTTATATTCAACGTTCAAATGACGATGATTACCAAGTACGAACAACAATGAACATGTTCCCATGTCGATTTTTCAAGGTGGGGCCTTCATGAGTCAGTCACTGGGAAATCGAATTAATCCATGGAAAACAATAGGAAACTATAAGGAAATGAAGGTTCCGTGAGGAATCAAACACGGAATTAGCATTAAATTGCTGCAAAAATCACTAGAAATTTCCAAAAATGGTTCTTTCACTTCCACACCTTCTCCATCTTCTTCTTCTTATTCTTCATCTTTACAAAATCATTATAAAGTATGTCTGCACTCGTGAGGCTTTTGTCCTTATCGAAGGAAAATATTCGAGAAAAATAATATTATTTTCATTTCATTGATACATGATGGAAAGTGTCATTGGCGGATATTGATTGTCAAAAATAGAATAATCGTGTTGTCAAAAATGTTTCAGAATTTTGAAACTTCCTGTTTCCACTTCAACTTTCCTTATGTCACACATTTCATACACACAATGGTGCCTGGGCCTGCCTGGGCCAGCCTGGTCTGATGGCAGTGGGCGGGACCGTTGTCATTTTCTAATTAGAATATTGAATAGGACTAATCCCATCAGACTGGACGAATGACATTTGAAAGGAAAATTATGCGAATGTTAATTAAATAAAATTAATAATTTTTAACAAATGAAAATTCTCTCATCTGTGAGAATTAAGGAAACTTTTTTATAATAAATAAAACAAACTTTTGAGATCATTTTACAAAAATAGATGGGAAATTTTTTTTTTCCTTTAAGAATTATCTAAAAATGTAAATAGTATCAGAATGGAAAGGCAAATGAAGAAAATTAGCAAATTTGTAGTTATGTAGGTATACAATGAAAAATAAACATTTTGAAATATTTGGAAATGCTCAAATCCTATACTAATCACTTGAATAAATAATAATAATAATAATTTTCAAATTTATTATTTATCAAACGAATAATTATTAATATCGAAAGGAAATTTTTTCGTAATTTCATTAAAAATTAACGAATCAAATGAATTTGTTTGAGAAACACTGACAAACATGGTGCGCCCACAAAAATTTCATCGTCTCCCATCTTGTTCTAGCATCGTACCAATGATATATGATTGAGTGGAAGGGAAATACATGTTTTCTCATCATATGAATTAAAATTTATGTTTGCATTAATTGTAGCAATTAAATACAATTATTTTCTTCTTCTCTCATAAACATTTTCCTCAAAGCGGGGTTGGGTTAGTTTTAAGTAATTCTTATTTTTTTTTTTTTATTATTTTTCCACAATCACCATAAATGTCTCACCCACACAATGAAAACCGCACCTCGTTCGAAATTTGCTCCACAACACTCCACATACAACACATACATACATTCAATGGGGTAGTACTTGTAGCAATATGAAAAAAAAATTAATTTTTTTTTTTTTTTTTTTTTTGACAAAATTTAAATTTTTTCCCTTAATTAATTTGAAATAATGATTAACACAAAATTGAAAAATTCACAATTAATCATTTCGAATTGTCACACAAGTATGTAGAACAAATTGAATTTGAAAAAACTCACGAGATTTTTATTATAATTTATCATACATAATCCATATATGAATATTGAATATCTATCAACATATGCATTTAATACATTTCAATTTGAATTCATTTAATATTTTCACTAAATCCATGATATGCAGGAAAATAGAAGTAACTTTTTCGTAAAATTTTATTGCAAGAAAAATTCTCACTCAACACCGACTTTTATCAACTCCATGTTCTGAAACACAACCACAAATCTAAGATATGCCGTATACCCGGAACACGAACACGATAACACGAATTCATGTGTTCGAGCAGTGTGTGTATGCATCATGTTTGATTGGTTCGTAAATGTATTGAAAAAATATGTATACATGCAATTGAAGTTCGCAACAAATTAGAGGACTAGTGGAAAGCATAAATGTTTGGAATACAAAATATTATTTATTCAAATATAATTTCATGAATAATAATTAAGAAAATTTTTTGAGAGAATTTCAAATTTCATTTATACGTCCATGCAAACCTTCCCTCCATATACATTCCATACATTTATGTATTCATACGAACTTCAAGTATTCATCATCATCATCATTATCATCATCATCATGATTGTCGTATCGTATATGTAGGTATATAATAAAATGTCACAAATTCTAAGAAATTAAATAAATTTTTCCAAAAAATCAAATTTGAATTCACATTGAAAATATAAAAACTAAATAAATGAGAGAATTTTCAATTTTCAATTTTTAAATTTTATTATTGCGGCGGCACTTTTTTCACATTGCAATTTTTGATTGAATTTCCGGAGAAAAACCAATTTTCACATACACACCATTGTCACTGTGGAAATACTATTTCAATTTCAATTTGAAATTATTTTCAAATATTCAAATTCAAATGTCACAATTATTATGTGAAACAGTTGTTACCCATAGAACGAAACACGCCTTAACATTTTTATTGAATGTTTACACAAAAATGTTTAGATTGAAAAATTTCGTATAATAACACTAATAACACAATAAACAATTAATGTACAATTAATTGAAATACAAGTGAATATTTGATTTTTATGTACAATACAAAATATGAAAATTATAGAAAATATTTGAAATTTCAATTTTCAAACTCACACTTTGTTACGACAATATTTTTGTGTATATATATTTCTTTATATTTATTTTTAGCAATTATATTTAAACCGATTAATTAAAACGAAAAACGATTATTATTTGTATATATTTTATTTATTTAATTTCTCTTCACAAGTTATTTTTTATTCGAACAAACTAATTTACAAAAATCCCCCGGCCACCATCTTGAATTAAATTCACTTTGCAATCTCTAACCGTTCCGTTCCGCGCACTAAAAATATTCCACCATTTCAATTGAACGCGAGAATGGAAACGGACCGAACAAACTAAACAGAGAAATTTTCTATCGTGACGACAATTCCTACAATTCCTAATTCCTGTCGATTACATTTACTTCGTCTCGTCGCGTGTATACACTCTAACTAATGGCCAATGGGAAAGTACAGGTGATTCTCATTCTGACGCTTACTCTACTCCCTTCCTGCAATTTCTATACGCATGTGCTTGATTAAAGAGAGAAATCGAATCGAATGAACAGATTTATGCTCATCCATGAAGTCAGTCTCAGTACTCACTCAGTATTCGAAGGCCATTTCATTTTTTCGCTTATTTTCCTGGGCTGTACCCTCTTCTTCTATGCTAAGCTAATAACGAATGCTACCGGTTAATTATGAGTATTTCTCTTTGCGCATGAATTTCAATTCTCTTTTTTATTCTCTCTGTCTTTCTTTGTATGCGACAGAATGAAATGAAAAGTTTCAATTCGTTTTCCATATTATTCTGATAAAATTTCAACAACATATCGATACATCATTATCATAGTATCGATACATGCCGGATTAAGGCCTTGTTTACATGATGGTAATTAGGCCGCATTAGATTGATGTTTTGTATATGTTGGAAAATTTTCTATTTCCTGTTGCTTTTATTTATTCGTGCCTAAACATATTTATGTATTTCAATGTAAATTGTTCACTGAAATTTTTATTGCATTATAATTGAAAATTTTATTCCATTTGCATTTAATAGGAATATTCATTAAATAAACAAACATTCATTGATTACAAAATTACAGTGGAATGAACATGTGGTGCAACCTATCCATCAACCGTCCCATCCTGCTGTTTTCTTGATCTCTGACGTTTCTTGACTGTCGTGGTAGTCTTCAATTACCAATCAATCCCACACGCGTATTCACATGTACCTAATAACAAATGGACAAATATTGAACAAATCAAGCTAGCTTCGGTGTAATTATTAACAACAGAACCTACCCAACTACCATTCACTTGAAACAGGATTCACTAAATCTGACAAGATCATTTAAAGAAGAAAATTTCGCATTTCAATAGTATGATGAGATCAACGGAAGCTGAGATTCTGTAACCACCATCAAAATGAGGTTATGATCATTGAACATCCAGATTTATACAAAATGCATGGAAATTCTAATGAGTTAACATGAAAAATTTAAATACAATTATAATTATTTAATCAATTTGTAGTAATCATTTAGCATTCTGGATCATAATTGATGGAAATCCTCAATAACATAACAAATTGAAATAAAACTTGCAACCTGCCATCTGATTTCTTGAATCAGGTATTGTGAAGCAGAAAATGAACTTCTTCCACCTGAGAACAGGATTTACTCTCTGAAAGCGGGGAAAATTCATTTTATGTAGATCAAACACATCTCTATTTCTACATGACCTCATAAATATCTACCATTTTTTGTTTTTTGCTTGTTTTCTAGTACTACATAAAATATTAAATAAAAACAATTCCATAATTTTACTGAAACAAATTGTATTTGTAGTAATTATTGAGCAATCTGGATCCTTGTTGATGGAGAAGATATTATGAAATCCTCATGAGCTAACATGGAAAACTTCAATGATACTGTACCCGTAAGCTTTCCTGAATCAGGTATTGAATATTAAAAAATAAACATTTCTTTCAATTTGTAGCAATAATTGAACACTCCACATCCATGTTGAACATGATAAATTGAAATAAAACTTTATCTGCCATTTGATTTCCTGAATCAAATTGAATTTTCGATTTAATAAATAAACATTTTGATTTTTCAATTTGTTTTATTTTTCCAGCAAACAACTTTCATTTGTGGCAATAATTATATAAAAATGAGTTCTTATTGAAGCATTGTGAATAAGCATACTAAAAATTTTATGGTTTACTTAAATTCGTTATAAATTTAAGTTATAGTGTTTTATTTATTTTAATTTATAAACAATTTGTTTGGCACTTACGTGATATTATATACATATAAAGTAATATTCGATTGTGAGTAACTTAATTAGTAAATACGAATAGAAATAAATTGTTTTTAAAATTATAATTATTATAAGAATGAATTGAGGAATTTGAAAGACTTAAAATTTTGAAAATTTCAATAATATGAAGTACCAAACATATTGTACATAAATTCAAATTGAATATGAATAACATTTAAGCTTTACTAAAAATATGTGAATTTTATATATCCTAAAACATGATATTAGTATAATTGTTTTATTTCATTCAATAACATTGAACCTATAACCATTTTCTCGCAATTGATTGTAGCAACTAATTGATCTGAAGTGAGGGATAGCGATATTAGTACTAAACATTTTGATGACATTGTTTGTCCAATAAAGTTAAGAACATCATCTTCTGTAGATGAGACACATGCAACATTGATTAATTCGAAAACTTTCTGTTTTAATTCATTTAAATTTCGATTTCCCTTTTGTCCGTTGTGTTTTAATTCGTTAAGACCACGTAATTTCTTACGTTCATCGTTGAAGTAATTTTCACTTACTTGAACGGAACGTATCAATTCACCAATTGGTGCTTTTAGATTAACTTTTGATGAACCTAAACTAGATGTTATTTCCAGTTCGATTGCTTGAGTTGAATCATTAAAATCTACACCGAGAATTCCTCTAGAACTTTGTCGTGATCCTAGAAATTGAATTTGTGGAAAATCACTTATACTAACACCATTCAGTTGATTCTTTTGACTAATTTGTATATTATTAATTTCAATATTCGAATGATTTGTAAAAATAATTTCAATTGATGTCATTTTTGAGGAATACAAATGTGGTAGACGAGTGAATCTGTATTCAATGCCAAGACCATAGCCACAAACTTTATTTAGTAATTCGTATTTTTCTTGTGGTATATAACTAGGTGCAGCAAGTTCTATTCTATCAATATTTAATTTCGAAAATTGATTGGATGCTGAAAGTGGAGATGAATAATCGTATAATGGTTGAGCTGTTAGTGTCGGTGCATTCGGAATATCATCTAATTCTAAAAGTAAATCAAGATTACTTTTAACTTCATTTGAATTTTTATGTTTTCCATTTTTATCATTTATCTCAATTGATTTATTACGTGATTTTGATTTTTCCTCAGAAGTAGTTTCATCTGATTCATCACTATCACTTTCTTCATCATCTTGTTCAGATGAAGATGATAAAGAATCAGAAGATGATGATTCTTTACCATCACTAGAAGTATCATCTGAATTTGAGTTTTCAGTTGAACTATCTGATTTCGATTGATCACTTTTTACATTACTATTACTTCCCGACACATCATCATCTTCATCATTGAAATCTTCATCATCTTCAGATGATGATGAATATTCAGAACTTTGTCCTGATTCTATGTTATTTTCAGAATTGTTATTTTTCTTATATGATTTTGTGCGACGTTGTTTTGTCGTTGTATTCGATATATTTTCTTCTTTAACAATTTCAATGCTACGCACTGATGGATCTGGAGCAACTTTTGGAAATTTCGGTAAATCATTATAACCATTTGCTCTCATATTTATATAATGTGATAATGAACCAAGTTGAAATTGATTTCTTCCCTGATATTTACTTTCAAGTGTTGGTGCTGGTTTGAATGCAAGAAATATTTTTTTAGCATTTTTCGATAGAACAGAACTATTACTACCATTCGGAAATATAAATTGTCGAAGAAAACGTGCTCTATCTCTTATATCGTAATTTTGATCGTAACGTGCTAAATTAAATACATATTGAGCTAAAAGTTTTGTTTGTTGTGGATTAACTAAAAATAATTTTGCAGCTAAATTTAATATTTGTAATTTAACAATATCCTCCTGAAATAATAAAAATAATATATATATTAATATTTAATTAATAGTATATTTTCAATTTTATTAAACAAACCTCATCAACAAAACTTTTTGCCATTTTTCTTAATACATCTGGTGCTATTTTTGGTACACGTTCATTATATTCACCAATCAACCATAAAATAGATGCTCTTGCTGGTGGTACTGTTATGAAATCTAGTAATTTAGCCATTTGTGAAATAATTTCAAAATGTTCAGCTGCTTTTGTTTGTAATAATTTTTTAATAATAACAACACTTTCAGCAACAACATATTCTGAAACAAAAAAAAATATTTACATTTTTGAATAAATATATATATTTATATATATATATTACCATCACGATTCGATAGAAGATGTACTAAACCACTCAGACATGTCTCAGTAACTTCACTTATAGATGCAGCACAACGTCCAATTGCTTGTATTGTTGCAGCAACAAAATGTTTATCATTACTACTAATATAAGTTTGAAATTCCCTGAGAATCACTGAGATACTACCTTCAGTAGCTAAATTTGTCATGATTTCAAGTTTAAGCAATTTTATATGAGTTGGATCACTTGTACGAACGAAAAATGATTTTAAATATGTTTCAAAAATTGATTTTCTATTTGTCGACATTGATGCAATGCATGTTAAGACGACACTTTGAACTTCTTTATGACTTCTCAATAAACGTATAAGTGCTTTTGCAATTATATTAACTTCATTACGTGGTGCAACATGATGATATAATTGTGCTACTGCCATTACAACAGCAGCATTTCGACTCTGAAATAATGGTTTAGTTTGACGCAATAATAGACGATGATCCAAATCTAATGTATATGTTGTACGTCTTGATGTTCGATTGTTTGAATTTGTTTTTGAATCAGAATCAGATGATGTTTCTGCATAAAATGGTTTATTTGTTGTATCATTTTCATAATCCTAAAATGAAAATTATTAATATCAATGAAATTTTAATTGTATTTTCAATTACATCATCTTCTATATTCGGATCAACAAATTGTGTTCGAGCATATCTTGTTAACATATTTATTATAATAATTTGTCCCCATTCATCAACATCAATAAGTAAATTACATAATTTACGATAATTTTTATGAATTAAATCAACACGTTCTGGACATACTTCTTCGAATGCCATTACAGCTGAACCAACAACCAATGTAGTTCGATCAGATAGTAATTTTTCAATTACTAATATTAGTTCTTCTTTTTGTTCACTATCTAATGAATATAATTTTGGTATTGCATGTGCAGCTGTTTTACGAACATAAGGACTCATATCAGATGCTGATTCACGTATTGCCAACATAACAATTGGAACAATCATTGATACACGAATACTAGATAGTACACGTAATGCACTTGCTCTAATCAATTGATTATGATCCTTTAATGCTCGTTGAAATGTACTTATTGATAATAATGCTAAATCTTGTTGTTCTTCTGCATATCTAACTAGATATACATAGACTAGTTTCTTAACCTCAATATTCTTTGAAACAACATTCTTAACAACAGCTGGAAACAAATCTGATGCATCTCGTCCTCTAGCTACCATTCCAATAATACGTTTCATTGCTTCCAGTTTCAGACTATCTTTATTACTATCCAACATTTGTTTCAAGTCATCGTGTCTCTTATAGTCTGGATTGAAAAATCCACCTGATGATATTTCGCTACTATACTCCACTTCAATAGCACTAATTGAACGTTCATTGCTATAGGAATTTCCTGATTGCTGCATCGCATTCATTCCTGAGCTTCCCTCTGATAACAGCATTTAGAATAATTTGATTTGTTCTTGTGTAATTTCAATCTGTTATTAATGAGAAAAATATATATTGTAGGTATATAAAATTTATTTATTAATACAAATTCGGCTTTTTATTATAAAAAATTTAATTTTTCAATTTCAACATAACAACTACTCTACTCTATTTATTCTTTGACAGTTTGTGATGACGTTAAACCAGTAGGATAACTAAAAAATTTCTATACGAACATGAACAGGTAGGCGGATTGAACAGTGTTCTAGTTTTCTACAGCGATTTCTCTACACAAATTACGTTTCAGTTGTGTTTATTATGTAGATAATATGCGATATTTCCTTTCAAATACTATTTTATCAGTTATTTATTTTGTTTTTCTTCTTTTCTTTACTTTTAAACAAGAAAATTAGCTGATAGGAACATAGAACAGTGAATCATTGCGTAAACAATTAATGTTCCCGGATGACGTTTTGACGTTTGGCATGAAAAGATCCATGTGTAGCTTGCATTCTAAATAGAAACCTGTAAATTTCGGTGAAAAATTGAGAAAAATAACAATTTTATTTCATTTGTTTATAATTGAATATTTTTTTATTTACATTTATTTTATTTTTCAATTTCCTCTTTGATAAATATTGTTCTATTTTAGTATAAATCAATTAAATATTTTTCCTTCCTCCTTCTGCCATCTGTGTGTAAGCCCTAAAAACTTCATGGCGAAACTTCTGCGCATGGAATTTTGCATTGCAAAGTATGCGCGAACTTCGTTCCACTCATCTACCTTAGTTAAGGCTAGTTCCACACAAGACGATGATGCTGAATTTCGATACATTCTTGCTTTTAGTTTATTTTATTAATTAATTAGAATTAACTAGCTCAACTTGAATCTCGATCTATGTGGTGTAAATGCGAGAAATCACTCGAGGCATTCATTTTTGTATTGTCAATAATAATAATTAATTAATTCACGTTACTTTGGAAAATAGAATCTTCGTTTCATAAATAATAGCAACTCAAATAAAATTTGAGTATTTCTAGGTTCCAGAGTAAAAATACCATAAGAGTTCAGAGCATGATTTGAGTCGTTTTAAATTATCAAAATTGAAATATTTTTCCACGTAAAATAACCATATTTGAATTGTCATACCTTCAATTTATTACAATATATTAGGACTGAATATTTTTTTCCATTTTTAACTAATTTTAAAACAAAACATATGGAAATTCGTCGCATATTTGGAACGATCTCGTCGCAGCCATCTGTTGGAATCGTTCCGAAAAACATCGTATTGCCACTCCAGCGTGAAAATAGAAATAGATCCTATTTTCAATCCACGCTGGGCCCAGATTGCACGAAAGGCACATATAGCGGAGTGCGTGTGTGCGACACGAGCGAAACATGCCAGCCACTCCACTCCACTCCAAGCTGGCATTGGAAACGCGCCTTAAATATCTTTGTCTTCAGGCTACTTCAATGACACACCATAAGAACCAAAAACATCAGGTCTGTTCACTTACTTGCTCGGTACATATTGCAATATTTCCACGAAACTAGGAATTATTTTGAGAGAATTTAACGAAAACTAACAGATGTTACTCGAGAAATTTGCTCGCTATGAAAATGTGTTTCATTTGAGAATTGTTTATGTTCGCTTATAAAGTTGCTCGAGGTTACTGAAATGTGTTTTTGTACTATTTGAGTAACGAGAGAGAACTTAGAAGAATCCTCTCAAATTGCTCATTTACAACCGAGTAAACTTTAGTAACCCCAAGCTGTAAGTGATCAGCCCTATTGATATCACCTGATTCCTGTGGTTTATTTCAACTGCCTATCACCAGAAGATGATTAATTGAATTGAATTTGATTAAAAATCATAATTAAAAAATACCATTCACGAAATATTACTTCAAAAATAAAATATATTCGAGTTATATAAATTTTTATTTTCAAAATGGCAGTAAACAAATTTTCTTGTGCACAAAAGATTTACCCAACGTATAAAATAAGATTATAAGATTTGTTTAAGAGACACAAAAGAAAATGTTCAACTTTATGAAATTAAATACTTTTTATTGGTAAAAAATAACATATTAAATATTAGTTGTGGCTTCTGTTATTATATATATATGCATTTCAAAAAAGTATTGTTTCCTATAAATTTATCTGCAGAGATGCTCGAAATCATTTGATTGAGTGATATCATCACTTTATTTTTTACTTTTTAGGAAGAAATTAGAAGTTCGGAAAATCATTCAAATAAGAGAAATTTTTTAAATTATGTTTAAGAGAAATGATATATTGAAACGTAATTTGAAAATAATATAGAGCCATGTAGAGATGGACAACTTTGACTTGTGTTTTCAATGAATATCATGTGATTTGGTGTTGTAGCTATAGCCCAAGCACAGAAGGCACATTTGAAACTATTTTTAGAGAAGTAAATTCGGTTCAAGTTCATGTTGATTGAATAATTTATAAATAAGTAATAAGTAAATTGAAAATAAATTGAAAATAAAATATAATAACAAAATTATTTTCCGAACTTCAATTGCAAATTTATTTGCAAAAGTCTAAAAACTTTTTGCTTCTTTTCAAACTTATAAATTATTAGAACGTGTTATTTACCGCATTTTTGCATTTTTTTTAATTAAATTTTTTCTTGTTTATTTCTTTAAGCTTTTTCTGTAATTGAATTATTTTTTTATCAACGCATTAAAAGCAAAAATTCCCATTTTTCTTATATATATTTTTTTTTCTTTTTAAATTTTTATGTATTTATGTACACATAAAAAAGTTATTGTTATAAAATTTAATAAAATAAAAATAAAATTTATTTTGTTTTTTTTTTCTGATGAAGAGACAACATTTATAATTTTGTAATTATTAACATGTACTGTTAATTAATGTGAATGCAATTATTATTACTATAACATTAAGTCGATCATAACTATTTCAGTGTTTTGTATGTGTTTTGATAACATAAAATTGAATTTTGAACTGAACAAATTGCATCATTATATAATGTTAATTTCATTTTGAAAACAGCAATGAATTCGATTGAGCGCTTTTCGAAAAAAATTCAAATAAAGTAAAATAAAATAAAATAATAAAATCAGTTCAAAGTTGATCAGTTGAAAATTGAATTACATGTGTTTGTTTTGTTTTAACATTTACTTCATTTTTGCGTTTTTGTTTTGAATGTTTTTATCCAATTCATATATATATATATATTTTTTTTTTTGATTAGTTTTTTGACAACCTTACAATAATTTTTTTTAAATTTTTATTTATTTTATTTTTTTTTTTTTTACTATTTTGATCTATTCATACATACATTATCTATATAATATACGCTATGTTTGCATCACTTTACAGTATAACAATGAAAATATAATATAAAGTAATTAGTATTATCAATTGATACACTTTGCATTAGATTAATTATTAATTAATTATTCGCATAACATTTTTCGTGAACGTAAAATTTTCAAAATGATTAAATAGAAAAATTGTTTTATTTACTTTTCATGTTAAATATTAAAAATAATATTGATAATTTCTATA
This sequence comes from Chrysops caecutiens, assembly GCA_963971475.1. Classification (NCBI taxonomy): domain Eukaryota; kingdom Metazoa; phylum Arthropoda; class Insecta; order Diptera; family Tabanidae; genus Chrysops; species Chrysops caecutiens. The sequence continues at coordinate 74,908,807 of OZ020567.1, forward strand.
CAAAAAGATTTTGTTGATTTATATAAAAAATTAATGTTCGCTCGAAATATAAGAGAAAAAATAAATGAAAATAATTTTATTGTTTTGCTGGTTTTTGGTTATTTATAATATTTATTTATTTATTTATTGTTTTTTTCTTGCAAAGTTTTAATATCTTTTTTTTGTTCGAAAAACATTTTCCCACTTTTATTATACATAAGTCGTTATTCAATTAAATTTTTTTTTGTTTCTTTTCTTCTCAAGAGGAATATAAAACTTTTAAAAAATTTATTATCAATAGGATTTATTTATTTCTCCATGACATTTTAGTTTCTCTATACATTATTTGTTCATTAATTTTCATATTCATTTATAGTATTAGAAATCATACAAGATTCATCGTCTGGTTTAATAATTTGCTGTCCCGATTTCTTTCTTTCATTCAATGCTTTCATATTATCTCTTACATTTATTATATAATAACCGTTTTTCAGTTTTAAATATAATTTTCTCTTTTTGTTTTTGTTTCTGTTTTTTTTCTTTTATTTAAATTTGCAATCTCTATCTTTCTTTCCTCTTCAAATATAAATATATATATGCATAGTTTTGAAATATACACATATATAAATATATATTACACATTTAATATTTTTTAATTTATTAATCATATATTATATACTTAAATATGTAGAAGTTTATCTCGTTTTATTTTATAGCAATGTACATTTACGTTTTGACTTTGGTTGCAATACTGGGCATAAAACTGATCGTATAGCTTCGTCGAAAACCGTTTTCAAACCCTTTTGTGTTAGTGCAGAACATTCAAGATATTTGACTGCGCCAATTTCTTTAGCCATTGCTAAACCCTAAAATATAAATTATTATATTAATTAATTTTATTACTTATACGGAAAATATTTCTTTTTACTTGTGGATACGTTATTGGTGCCAATTTCTTTTCTCGTAATTTTTCTACGGTGGTTTTATCATCTCGTAAATCCAATTTTGTACCAACTAGAATAATAGGCGTTGATGGACAATGATGGCGAACTTCTGGATACCACTGAAAATTTAAAATAAAAAATTAAAGAAAATTTCAACGTAATTCTGAAAGTATTAAAGAATTCTAAAATTTCTTAAAATATTATCTTTCAGCTTGGTTTTATATATCTTCGTTATCATATACAGCCTTGGCAAACCCCATAAATGAATATAAAGTAACTAATTTATTTACCCAATCACACAAAACCATTAATATTTAGTTAGCCCTTCTTTGGCCTTTATAACCGCCTCAATTCTTATGGTCATGCCTGAATTTGAACGCGAGTTTCTAAATTTAATTCGCTGGTTTCGCCCATTTTAGTAAATAACAGAAAATGCTGAATTTAAAATAACATAGAGAGTAGCTCTTGTAGCTCGAGGACACTCACGACACGACTGATAACTCACAGTACTCATTCCTTCCTTTGTCAGGTGTTTTATGGCACTAAATAAAAGGATTTGCTCTTGTTCAAATGCTTTTTATGATATCCAGCTAGGGGTTGGTTACAAGTATTTAACGGGCTTCGAAAAATGTTTGTGCAAATAATTTTGGTTGAATTTCATAGTAGGTGCATTCCTTTAACCACAACTGAGATGAAAATCTGTCATTTCCCTTACATTTATTAAATGAAATTTTGCAATTTACAATCGAGAATAAGTGAACTCTGTGAGCTCCATTGTGTCGGAGCTAGTGCCGAGGGGCACTCTAGCTTCATTTTCAGGGTAGGTTGACACCCATTCATTCAGTGTAATGATTTTGTTTTGTCTGATATTCGGGTATGTTTCTGTGTGTTGAGTTTTCTATTTTGTCAGAGTTTTAGTGCTCGAACTTTGACATATCGTTTGACGGTTTCTATGTTGAAATCTTTATGTATGTCAGTGTTTCCAGTATACCAGGGAATGGCAAAGATTTTTCGCAAAGAGTTGTTTTGCTGGCGTTGCAGAAGCTGTAGGGTGGATTTAGCAACTGTGCAAAGGACAGTGCTGCCATATAGTAAGCAGGGTCTAATGACTTGCTTGTTTTGATGGGATAGTTTTTCGGATTTCAGGATCGGCTTAAGGGAGTGCAGGATTTTGGTGCATAAGAGCTTTAAGTTTACTTTGATTTTCCACTTATCAAAATAGTCCCTTAGTTTGTCAGTGTGCTTATTTGGAGAATAGAGAGATGCACGTGTCATCTGCATACGAGGATATTTGGGAACGTGATAGTTTTGGGATATCTGCCGTATACAAGGTGTATGGCAGAGGCGAAAGTGGGGATTCTTGAGGAACTCCAGCATGAATCAATCTCTGTGTTGAGAGGTGATTGTTGATTTCGACTTGAAACACACAGCTTGGAGATATTTTCTGCATGCCAGACTTTGTCGAACACTGAGAATAAGTGGATTAAAGTTGCATCACTCCATAAATACTTGAATTATTAGAACTATTGAAGTGGCGCTGTGTTGAAAATTGAATACAAAAGAAATTCTATTAAACTTGACTGAAGTTGGTAAATGGTTGTCAGAGGTACCAAACTTTTACAATTTGTTTTGATTTACAAGAATGGAAGATGAATCGAAAATTGCCATGGATTTATTTGGATTATAGCCGAAGATATATGCCGTGTTCTTTTGGTCACTCTAACAGAACAGAACTGTCAAATGCCATATATTTAACAGAACAAGTTTAGTTCTCGATTATAACTGGAACTAATTTGCTGTTCTGAACAGAATAGTTGAGCTAGAAATTTCCAGATGGCGACATGGTTCATTTTCCTTGACGCGAACCTAAATTTTTCTTTAAATTCCACAAAATTAAAATTTTTTCGCAATTTCATCTGAAAATTTAAAGTAATATGTGAGGAATTTATGCAACCAAGGGCTAACAAAATGGGAAAAAATCGAAGAAAGTTCATATAAATGTGAAGTGAAGTTGGTAAAAGTTTGTAATCTATCGAGAACAAGTCCGGTGTGTTCTTTTGCTACTCTAGTTTTGTACTCGATAGCGATGGTCAAAAGAACACGGCTATAATTTTACTCGAAGAAAACTAAAAATATTTTTATTTGATTAAATTTGATAAAGTTCAAAATAAATCGAAAAATTCTACAAACCTTAGCTCTAACATTCTCAAATGATGCTGGATTAACCAGAGAAAAACATATAAGAAAAACATCAGTTTGTGGATATGACAACGGCCTCAGTCGATCGTAATCCTCTTGTCCAGCTGTATCCCATAGACCAAGATTTATTGGTTTTGCATCGACCATAACATTTGCTGAATAATTATCGAATCTAAAAATAAATTTAACAATATAATTCGAAAAATTCAAATTCAATTAAATACTTACACAGTTGGTATGTATTCCCCAGGGAAGGCATTTGTAGTATAACTAATTAAAAGACAAGTCTTACCAACTGCACTGTAAGAAGAAAATAAATGAATTGAAAAATTTTTACTCATCGAAATTCCAAAAAACATTCTTTTATCATTTTAATGAATAAAATTTTAAAACGAACATGGAATGTGTCACATTCGAATTTGAATGCAACGACCTAACAAGAGAAACATTCATGTCCGGTTCTGATTATAAAAATGAATTCTACAAAATATTCTACATACTCATTATACAGAAATGACAATGTCTATCAGTTGAATTTGTTATCATTTCATAATCACATCCCTCACTTGTTGGTTATCATTGAATGTGAATGAAATCACCACCAACGAATTCATTTCATTCTTTGGATAATTCTTTTCTTTGGATTTCGATTTGTATTCGGACCCTAAAAACTAATTCATTCCATGTGTTACTCAATTCTCATTACAAGTTCAAAGGTTACTCAATCATTATGTTATGTATTATGCTGGTCTTGCATATTTTCTTCTACAAACTTGTGTACGAGTACACATGCACTGCAGGTGGTTTTATATAGATAAAATAAATATTATGTCATTTGAAGAAAACTAATTAGAATTAATAGTATACATATACCTAGTATGTATGTCCAATTGGAATTATAAATTATTGGTATTATTGAAAATCCTTTTTATAAATTAATTATTGCAATTGATGTATGTATGTATGTCTATTCCTTTGCAGACAAATTAACATGGAAAATGTCTGTCTACCTCCGGTTTTCATTTATAATATTTTCATTTTCCTGTTTCCTGTACATCACAATTTTCCATCATCACGTAGCTATAGTTATTGCCCACACTTCTTAAATATGTATGTTTGTATTGACAATTGCACATTTCCATGTGTATGATTACACCCCAAACAAAATGTCTTGTACACATTACATTGATGGGGGGAGATTCTAACATAAAATTCTATATTCAAATGAAAAGCAACAATTTCAAGTGAGAATTTGTATGATCGAAATGATTAATATTGTTTATAAAATATAAATTCTGGACACTTTTGTAAAACGTTATGCTGTTTAAAGTTAAGATGAGACTCCATTGTAATTTGTACTATACTAATGCTCATGTTTTTCTTATTATTACAACATGAATTACTGTTAATTTGTTTTCAGTTTTTCCTTTAAGTAAGAAGCATATTTCGTTTGAAATTTGTGAGGAACGGCACAACTAAAAAGTCCCGTTATCTTAACTGGGAATGCCTTCATATTTTTATTCACTTTTTACTAATTTTGATATACAGTCAAAGTCCTCTAATTTGAAGTCGCTGTTGCCACTGAAAATGTTTCGAGTTAAAGAAAGAGCTAATGTATGAAGGTATGAAAATTTGAAGGGAGCGCCAGTTTTTTTAAGAAAAATTTCAAGTTAAAAGGAATTCGACTGTAGTTACTAATTGAATGTGTTTGAATTTTGAACTGACTAGTTGAATTAAGTTGGGTTAAAATAATACTGTTAAGATCATATGAAAAAAATAATTTTCTTTTTGAAAGCGTCCAGAATTAACTCCACTAGTGTAGGTATGACATGACATAATATTAACAGAGTTGTGTTGTTAAGAATAAAATTTCGATCTTTCTGATCTTGACACATATAATATATAATGAATTTCAAAAATAAAAACAAAATTTAAACGCGTCGATTACATCAATCAATTTTGATCACCCCCGCACATCAAAAGAGAAGAGACACATTTCGAAGATTTCTCAAAATTAATGAAAACATATCGTTTCTCTTTTAATATTTTTTGATTTATAAAATTTGCAAGTTATGCTGAAGACCTTGAATCAGATTATTATTAATTCGTTCCCCTAACTTCTCATACATTCCTGTCTTTTAATTTCTATGGCACCAGAGATCATGGCGCACACATCATGGCTATGGAATGATTTCATTTCTTCCTAAAATCAAAATCTAAAAATGGAGAAATTTCCGTTTCCTTCATTTGTGTATGTATGGATTTGCAGAATGTTTTCATGTATTGATCTATCTATATGAAATTGATCAATCAATTTTCCTAAGAAAACATTCTTATTTTCATGACAAATTTTTCCGAATTACGAAATACCTGGAATTTGCTTCTAAATCAAATCAAATCAAATCAAATCAGTGTGAATTGAATATGATGAGAGACTCATGAAATGAAATCAGAACGAAGTAGGTACATATGGATTGGAGGTACATATGGACCTACATACATATATCGTATGACATTATCGTATGAAATTTTATTCCAAAAGATCTTATGGAATGAAACAGCTGATTTGTCATTTTTCAAAATTCATTTATAATAAATTATCAATTCCCATTCTGTAATTTATGAGTACAATCAACAATTTCCATGATTTTCAAATCAAAACAAGATCATTTGAAAGTAATTTCAGTTTCAGTAAATTTCGAACCGCAATGTACATTGACTTTTACGGTAAGTAGGTATAAATTGCAGATTGAAAGTTTCTTCTAATTTTTGATCTACTGTATAAAAATATAAAATGGAATGGAATTTCATAATAATTATGTCAAATAACTAAATAACTACATATTTTCAACTTACCCGTCACCGACTACAACACACTTGATGGCTTGCATTTTTCTTGATTAAAAATGATTTGCTCCTTTTATTAAATGAAATTTTTTATTATTACTATTATTATTATTATAAACGCGGGCCGGAGCACACAGTTAATAATAATATTGTATGTAAGTCTACTACACTAACTAAATCTCGTGACGCTTGTTGATGCACGGTGATGTACTTATTTGGTATAATATTATATTTATTTGCTCCTTATGTTTTCACTTAACTATGAAAAACAAAATAATAATAATAATAATATGAATTCGTTCACTTTTCAATTAATTTATATGTAATCGCACACATTAAATTTTAGTTTTTGTTTATTAATACAACAAATACACTTTGGCAGCAATAGCAGTATAGTAGCAGTAGGTATAGCTGCTGCTATAAACTCTGAGGTACCAATCATAGAGAATAAACAATAATTGTAACACGAATATGATTTTCTCTTATTCTCTTAAATATTCCTTAAATTGTTGACAATACAATACAATTAATTAACGCACAGCACTTATTTATTTCGATATATTAGAAAGTTGATTAAGAATTTTCCATTTAATTATTATTATTACTATTATTATTGTTGTTGTTGTTGTTTTAAAAATATGAATTTCATTCGTTCATTATTATTCTTTTCAAATTGAAATTGAATTTGAAATTGAAATTTTTGCTAAATTTGATGTTTTCTTACTTCAGAGTGTATTTTTGCAAAAACACACACACATCTATTATCGTTCGGAAGTAAATGAAATGAAAACACGTTTGAGTGCACACATATGAAGTTTATTCGGTTTTTGGATTTCGGTTTTCGGTTTTTACCTAAAATGCCTGAGAAATTCAAAATTCAAAATTCAAAATTGAAATTTATTTCAAAAATCATCATCATTTCATAAATTCAATATTACACTTGAACACAATTTGTTTTGAATTTGAAAAATCAAATAAATTTACATGAAATTGTGAAAAATGAAATAAAAACTTTTGATGAAATTATCATCATCATTAAGTTTAGATTTCGAATAAATCATAATTAATAAATAATTTCAATTATAACATTTTCCTTTTCCAAAATATAGGTACATATATATATATATGTAGGTAATTTACTTCATTTGAAAATAAAGAAAAGACACAACAAAATACATGCGGCAACAGAAACTACACTCATGTATGACTGAAAGTGACGTATGAAAAAGCGTTTTTTTACTCTTTCTCTTTCTCTATTTCTGTCTCTGTCTCTTTCTGTCTCATGCTCCACAAAAGGGCGTGTGAATTTTCTAGTAAAATTAATAACTCCTTTCCTTGTTGACTGGCTGGGTGTAGGTACACAAAATAACTTGAAGATAATTAAATGTTTATTCGAAATTTCTTATATTTCATATATGATTTATGACAGATTATTATGGACTCGGTACTAATGGTAATGTCATCAAACACACCACAAATATCACTGGCATTTGAAAAAATTTTCTGCAAACTCAAAAACACACATCCGTCCTTTTAGTCGGTTTTCGTGGTTTCATGGTTTCATCCCGTGCATACTACACCAACACGACACTTTGACATTACTTAGCTGAAGTATACGAAATAAGAAAAATAAATATATTTACGTACATAACTACATATCTATGTAAATATACATGAAAAGAGCTGAGTGAATGAGCCGCAAAGTGAAAAATAAAATCAACACGAAAAATTTCAAAGAAACTGAGAGTGAAATTTTTTGAATTTTTCGAAAAATCAAAATACTTTTTGCTTTTCAGAAATTTTAATTAAGCCGAAGCACATTAGTTAAATATTTTCAATTCAAATTTGTTAATAGGAAAAACAAAAATTTCACATTTATTTAAATGAATTTTATTTTGATTTATTAATACACCACACCACACCACATTCGTGGTTTCCACTAAAAACTATATTCCTACCTAGGAAAACAACAAATTTGACAACTCACTACTCATTCGGAATAATTGACGGCTCATTGCATAAATTTAACATTCAAATGTAGCCAACTTCACAGTATGGTGAGTTCAATGAATTCAACCATTTGTACTTTATCAATTCGATGAGATTTTCGTTATATTACGAAAATCGAAGACAGAAAATAACGTAAATAATAAAATAATTTCTTTTTCTTCAATTTAATTGTGAAATATGACATTATTTTTATGTTTAAAAACAAACCATGGTGAATAAATGGAAAGGGTACATCAAGTAATCAAATGTTCACATTAACGCCTTGAATCCTGAAATGCGTACGTTTCGTATGGCTCTGGCGACATGAAATTAAATTTAATTATTTTATCAGTATATTTCACACTTACACATGAAAGAAACTTATTTATTTTGGTTCAATTCAATTCTCAACAATAAATAAAATCACAGATTTGTAAATAGAACATAAACACAAAAATTTTTGGAAATTTTCAATTCAAATCTTGGATTTAATATGAACGCATCCATAATGTAATGTGGTGAAAGTTTTGAAATTATTGTTACAAAGAAACAAAAGAAAAACGAATTATTGAATTGATTATAACGAAAAGAACTTTAATTATGAATCATACATTATTTAAATTAAAATACAACATAAGAACTCAACATAACTCATTTATCCCATCCGTATGTTTTACACTCAAAGGTACAGCAAATCAAAGAATTTAACATAAGTAAGTTGTAACGCCGGTAAGGGCCAAGACAGTTTGTAAAATTTTCAAGTGGCTTTTGTGGAACGTCGAACAAAACTTTTCCAATTTAAAATTTATTCCCAAAAAATTGAATGAAAAACCAACTTGTGAAGTATATTTTAAAGTTTCATCACCAGATGGCAAGTCCTTTTACAATCCCTCTAACTCTATTGATTCCATTAAATCCATGATTATATCCTGTAGACTACGAGGAATCGAGAATGCGCGTAAAGAAGAGATGATTTGAACTGTTCTGGTGGTCGTTTTTCTTTAGGAAATAATTCTGTGAACAATAAAAGTAATTCTTTTTCATATATTTCGAAAAAGAAATAATAAAAAATTTAATGGATCCGTGTTTTTATTTACATACATCTATCACAATTGCATCCCTTTGCAGACTGTAAGTAAGTCCTTGTGGTCGTACATTGTTGGAGTTGGTGAAATAATACGATTTGAGGTTTTGAAAAAATCTCCATTCTGGAAAAATCAATTAACAGCATTGTGCTTCTACTAGGAAATATACATAGTTGGTTTAATTCAAATAAAATTCATTGAATTATCAATATTTCATTATGTGTAAATAGTAAAATTGAAGAAAAATTGCACATTGTCTCACTAATTGGAGCATGTATATACATTTTTATGTACTTGACAGGATATAATTATAATTTGAATAAATTTTATTATTTCATTTAGAAGAGCAAGTAATTGAAGTGTAATCGTGTTCAATATATATTTGGAAATATAAAAGTCTTAATTCGTAAATTGAGGCTATATAGTCTCATAGTTGAAAAATGATTATTACTGTGAAGAATCTTCAACAACAAACCTTCACTGTTGAATTTGATCCAACGAAGACGGTATGTTATTTATTAATTTTTTATTTGAAATTATTATATCTAATTATTGATGAATTTCATTTGTAGGTAAAGGAATTGAAACAAAAAATTGAAACAGAACATGGACGTGAATATCCAGTTGATAACCAAAAATTAATTTATGCAGGTAGTTATTTGATTTAATTGCAGTCGAATTTTTATTAAGTTAATTGAAAATAATAGACAATTAAGTCTATTTATTGAAATTGAAAACATATATTTTCATGTTTTAGGTATGATTCTAAACGACGAAAGGACTGTAGAATCTTATAATGTTGATGAGAAAAAGTTTATTGTTGTTATGGTTAAAAAACCAACTAAAACATCAATTGCTACTCAAGAAACTACTGCTACTGCTATAGCTACAGCTAGTGATGCTGTTTCTGTTGCTGTTACAACTTCTGCAAATCCTGTAACAACTGATATAACTACATCAGTAACAACATCAGAACTATCAGCTGCTGTATTAGAAACTAGTAAGCCAGAAGATGATAAACAAAATGTAGAAAGTAGTAAAGAAACGAAAAATACTAGTGGTAATGTAGAAAATCCAACAACTGCAAGTGAAAATGTTGCGGAGGAAGTAAATGCCACAGTTCCAGCAACACCAGCATCAGCACAATCTGAAGCTGAATCCGCCTTGTTAATGGGAGATGAATACAATAAGATGGTGCTTAATATTGTTGAAATGGGTTATTGCCGTGATATGGTTGAACAGGCATTACGTGCTAGTTTCAATAATCCGGATAGAGCTGTGGAATATTTACTTAGTGGTATACCAGAAGGTAATTTTGGTGAAAGTGAATTAGATATAACAGATTCGACACCACAATCAGTTGGTAAGTACAAATGGTTTTTAATATTTTTACTTATTGTAAATGTTTTTTTCATTTTCAATAAGATCCATTGGGATTTTTACGTAGACAACCACAATTTCAAAGAATGAGAAGTCTTATTCAACAAAATCCAGATTTTTTAAATGCTGTACTTCAGCAGGTATTGCATAGCTATGAATTAATAAATAATATTATAAAATATTTAATAAATATATATCTAAAGATCGGTCACACCAATCCAGCTCTACTCCAATTGATATCAGAAAATCAAAATTCATTTTTGCACATGCTTAATGAACCACAAGATGATGCTGTTGCCCCTGGTCAAAATGAAGATTCTGCAGCTGCACCAGCAAGAGATACTTCCGGTAATACAACTGGTACAACACCATCAATTGGTCCTAATATTGATATCAGAGGTCCTGCATCAATTAGTACACCAATCACAGTTACAGCACAAGATAGAGAAGCTATTGAAAGGGTATGCATTTGATGAAATAATGTTTTTCTAAAATACTTATTTCATAATTTCAGCTTAAAGCATTAGGATTTTCTGAGAATTCAGCTTTAGAAGCATATTTTGCTTGTGAAAGAAATGAAAATTTGGCTGCTAACTTCTTATTATCACAACCTTTTGACGACGAACGTTAAAATGAAAATAATTCAAAATGTGTTTATATGTGTATATGCAAAAAAAAAAAGAAACCTACTATTTGTATTAGCACGTATACATAGTATATTTAATTATATACATAAAATTCAATGAGATATCAATTACTTTCAGTTGTTATTTATTTAAGGAAATATTTAAACATCTCAACTCAATGCATATTTATTTGCTTTAATGACTATTTGGATACTTTTGAGGATACTGTACTGTATAAAAATTGCTTTACTTTTTTGTATATGATGAAATTATTATTTTTATTTTCTAGCTTCAACATACGAATTATATTGAGAAGATTCATTAAAAATGAAATGATTATTTTGCAGAGTTTCATTTTGTGAAACATTCGTCAAAAATTGATTTTCCCAGAAAATAGTTTATATCCTTTACACGTTACTATCGTCATCAAATTACATATTCTACTATTATTAATTCTTGAAGGGATGATTCAAACATGTTATCTAACTCCAATTTGTGTCAATAATTCTATAGAAATAAGGTTTTAAGGTCTTTCAGATAATTCATTTTGCAATTTTCTTCACGTAATTCTTCTTGCATTGTTAGCATTAATCAACAATTTCCTCAGTTTGCAACATGATTTACTTCGATTTGATGGCGTTTTATATACTATCATATACTATCGAATTTTGTATTGGAAAAGAAGTGGAAAATCTTTCTCAATAAGTTTTTGAATAAATCTCAATTGAAACTCTAGTAATGCTCCTGCTACGCAGAAGTAGTAGCATTCGTTTAATAGCAACAGGAATGGTCCTTACTCATACCTATAGTTTATGTGAGTGAAGCGAAAATTGACTTTTCCCCATTCGTGGGGCTGGTACTGTTGGTTAGGTTTTGGAAGGCATGCATGGAAACACATGAAACCTTTAAAAATATAATCTACCGTTAAAAATAAAAATGTTTTCGATATTTTCATGATTTTATATGAAAGTATTTTATACGGTTTTCATAAAATTAACGCATCCCACAACTATTAATGTTATATGAAAAAACTCAAAATTCGGTCTACTTTTTAATACAATTCGAACTAACCGCAAAGTTTGGTTGCATCATGTACGTGTCGAGAATTATGATGGCCGATGCACTTGTGAAAATATAAACTTGTGTTTTCGAGACGCCATCTACACATGTGCTATTAATTCAATGCATGCGTGCCTTCCAAGCCCTAATCAACCGTACCGTTGCCGGTTTATTGGTTAGTCTAAATCAGGGGCGGGAAATATTTTTCAGTGGGCCATATGAAGCATTTATTACCAATACGCGGGCCACACTAGGAAATTCTATGAATGAACCGCCGAAATCTTTTGAGAGCCAATCAATTTTCCACAAATTGATTTGGCCTTGGTAGCACCAATCATAGTTATTGCTCTGCAGCTGCATTGGTTATAAACTGTGCGAACAGATTTACTAACGGTTTTGCTATGATATGTTTTACAAATTTACAGATTTGTGAATAGGAGTCCTGCGGGCCAAATCATAGTGGCCCATCTGAAAAGTAAATTGGGCCACAAAAAATCAGTTTGCGGGCCGTAGTTTGCCCATCCCTGATCTAGCATAAAGTTGAATCTAAATCTGTTTACACTGAAAAGAATTTCACACCACAAACGCATATCTACATATGCCTCACCCTCACGCATATGCATTGCTCACGCTCTGAATGATTTAAAATTATTAAGATATTCAAGTGTAAAATGTAAGGACATAATTTATCCAGGCGCTTCTATTCACAAGCAGGTTCTATAAAAGAATCTTCTGAGTAACTGAGGAAGACAAGTCACGACGACAAGAATCTTGAGTAGCTGAGCCTTTCGATCACTCTATTCTCTAAGACGAAACATTTCTTTTCATCACTAATCTTGTATATTGTGGGTAATTTCCCGGGTCTCCTGAACTTAAGGTGCCTACAGACGATCATATTCCTATGAAGTTTCATCATATATATGACATAGAGATATGTCATATTATATGATCGTGTGGATAGTTCATCATATATATGACATATAAATAAATATGTCATATTTTTCTTTTCCATTTTCGATGGAAAAGAAAAGTATGATGAAAAGAGGCGCCAGTTTTAAATTTTAACTGTTTCTTTTGGAAAGAGTATTGGACGTCAATGTTTCTCTTTGTGACGAAACTAAATAATATTTATGCAGTAGGTATTTATGCTTTGTAAATTAAAAGGAGTGTGGTAATTAGGAAAATAAATTATAATTTTTATATATTATTTATAATTTTCAAACACAATTTTATATTCATCACTCATTTTATCTGCAATTTGTTCACTTCTATTATTCATGAAATACCATTTGTGTTTGAGAACTTCGAACAACATACAACATTAGAAATATATGTCATATTAAATTGTGTCGTGTGTACAGCAAAAATCGCTTTGTCATATATTTTCATCATATTTTTCGTCATATTTTCAAAAACGTGTGTGTACACTTCATCACATAATATGTCGTCACAGTTCATCACATAATATGTCATAGATATGATATAATGCAAATATGTCCTATAATATGATGTATTTTTCTATGATCGTCTGTAGGCACCTTTAGTCAATAAAATTGGGTTGATGATAAATAATTATTTTTAATTCCATATCATTTTGGTTAGATTAAACTTTATTTAAAGATTATTGCACTAGAGAGCTGAGTCTAAGTTGGAAAAAGGTCTATCTGAGAAAAGGTTGAATTGCGTTAATGCACCTACTTGAGATGATTTATTGAAAGAAGTCACAAAAAATTATACAAGTTTGGATAAGGATAATAAAAATATAATCTTCGCCTTGATTGCCAGCATGGCAATGGCAAGTGAGCCAGAAGTTAAAGTCTGCAAAGTTGCTGGTAAGATTAGAGTGAAAATATAATATAGGATAGATGTGAACTAAGCATATTTCTCTTAACAGTATTCCGTGATGAAGTATCACCACTATGCAATACCCAATGGTGCATCAACGGTTGTGCTTCCTTTGGATGCGTCTATGAATTCTGTGAAAATGGCGATACCTGCATCTGCTGATGTTGCTAGTCAATTTGTTCCTTAAATGTTATAAACAAGAAATTATCACTTTAAAAAAATGACTTCTGTTAACTGAAAATTTATGTTTTTGTAATTTATCTCCATCGTCGTTGCTCCTGAGAATGAGATTTAAGAAACTTATTTCCTGGTTGCCTTGATATCATTTCTTTCATTCCATAAAACTTTCACCATCTTCAATGTTATCACACATCACTAAAAATTAATTATTGACCAGTTGAGGGATGAGATTGCTATTTTATTGCTAAAAATGAAATCATGTGAACTAGGAATGCCCATAGCAGTCAGAAATTGACTGCATACTCTAGAAATTAAATGACTCAAGTTAACTGGAAAATAGAAATTTCCATTGCTCGAAAGTATCATTTGCAAAGTATCCGTAAGAATTTATTTTTAGATATCCGTCGACAACCAATTTCAAAGGAAACACACATGAACCGACATGCAAGAGTCTGAAACGTTTCCAATTAAAATTATTATAATAATTTGAATCTAATATAGAAGAACAACAAAATTAGTACTGTAAATCGTGCAATTAAACACCTTTGTGAATATAGCCAATAAGATTCATTATGTTCGCCTTCGATTAACTGTTAGATACGACTGCAGATATTTTTTACCAATTCTAAAAAAAAAATCAATACAGAGAAAGTTCAGTGGAGTTCAATTAAGAATTAAGTTTGAAAACGATTATCAAAAAGTATCAAACCTAAAATCAAAAAGTTTATCAGAATTTAGCAGAATTTACCCGAACATCTAGCACAGGGGCCGTAGTTTGCCCACTCCTGGTCTTAAATAAAAGGTCTGTTCCCGTACTTAAAAATCTTATTGCTTTTTACTGCATTTGCGTATTTTGCGTTCCCGTGCGGAGAAAAGTTGAAAATTTGTGAGAAAATTGCAAAAATTTGGTGCAGTAAAAAGTTGTAAACCGTCAAATGCATGTATTTGACATTTGACAGTTGTTTATTTGACTCTAAATTTGTTTATTTATAGGTATTTTATTAAATCATTAGTAAACTAATAAATTATCAATTTGCGTCTATTTATGTGGACATTTTTACTCCGTTCCCGTACTATTTCCAGTTTTTGCTCATACTGAGGGGATAACGCTCTTGATAGCAAAATCTGAGAGAATACAGATTTTGATTACAAAAGTACGGGAACAGACCTAAATTTTCGTATTAAACTTCAATTTGTCTGTTGATTTTCATTTCTCCTTGTTATTAATTCAATTCTTGTTTACAAATCTATTTCACAATCAGTTGAAGCCAAGTTCACGTTGTTGTTTTGACATTTGTGTATCAAAACAAGAAGACGTAATTTAATCGTCGCATAAGTAGGTGATATATATTTTGTAAAGTAATTTGTTACGAAATTATACTTTGATAAATATATTTTGATTACAATTTGAGGACAAGAAACATTGACTATTGAAATTATTTCATAAATTCATTGGTATATTAATGTGATTAATTAGAATGAGTACATTATTTATAAATTGTTAATCATCAGTAACAAATCTTGATTCATTCCTCATTGTCAATCTATACGTTAGTATTTAAATTTATTTTATTATAGTGATTGATAATTACAGAATTATAATTACAGAACATTTCACACTTGAAGTTGAGAGGGAGGCTTCAACAAAATCATGCTTCGACTGTTAACGAAACGGATCCTCAGATATGGTGAATTTTGTCTCCGTAAGAATTGTACTAAAAAATCATACGTAAACATTTTGGAAAGAAAGCGATCAAGGGTTCCAGCGAACGTTCGAAAGGTTCATTTATTTACATGAATACGAAGAACAGAGTATAAAAATAAATTTTGTTTCTAGGCTGGAACCGAGGGCTATGTAAAAGCCCGGTTAACTAGTGAAGGATTCAAATTTCGACACTATGTCAGACGTATATTTCCGAATAATTTCTTCAGTCGAGCTACATCGTCTGGAAATTTACATTTCCGAAATCGTACTGTTCGAGAAATACTAAATGGATATACTGGGCCTAGTTTCTGTTTAGTTGGTGTTACATTTGGTTCTGGTGCAACATTGTTGAGTAAAGAAGATGAATTGGAAGCGTTCTGTTTGGAAATTCGAGTAGAAATTAATGAAATTTATAAAATGTAAATAATTAATATCATTTTCATATAGGAAGCGGCTTTGTATTTGCAAGATAAGTTATCTGCAAATGATGAAATTCAAAAAACCAAAAATGAAATTGGATTAGAAGATTTAGATGTAGGTCCACCTATAGCTAAAGGGTGTACAGCTGTTGTTTATGCAGCAGCATTTAAAGAGAAAGAATTCGAACAAGAACAGATTGATAATAATGACAATCTCGATTTTCGCATTTATTTGAATAAATGCTTCAAATTCGCAAATATTCGATCGAATGTCAGTGAAATCATGGCGATCGTAAGAACTTATAATAGATTTTTGAAAAATTTTGGTAGCAACAATGTAGTAGCTGGGGAAGATGTTAAGAGCGAAAAGAAAATAACAAAGTCTATAGATTCTATTGATGTGGAATTCATTGAAGATGGTTTGAGAATGGAGAAGCCACAAGTAATGAATGTATTGTCTGATGTATTTTTAACATAACATTGTTTCTTTCAGATGACGAATGTTTCGATTTCTCGATATCCACTAGCACTGAAGATGATGTTTAATTATGATATTCAAAGCAATGCCCAAGCGATATTGAGTGTTATGGGAAGGGAATTAGTTCCCGTACAACGAAGTTCAAGATGTGGTGCCGTGCAGAAATGGATGACAACATTACAAAATACCAGCCTGGAATTACCACCTCATCCAAATGTTGTTTTTATGTTTAATGCATTCTGTGCACAAATTCCAGATTTACATGAAGCTCGTTCACTATATCCAATGGCTCTTCCGGCACGATTGAATCCAGATGGTTTTGGACGGAACATGAGTCTTTTCCTTCTCATGAAACGCTACAGTTCTAGTCTACGAGATTATTTAAATAATTGTGACATTGAACCTGGAGTTCGACTTTTGCTATTTGCTGAGTTACTTGAAGGAGTTTGTCATCTTGCTCGACATGGTGTCGCTCATAGAGATATCAAAAGTGATAATATTCTTGTGGATTTGTGTTGCCAGCAATCTTCACCGATTCTCGTTATATCAGACTTTGGTTGTTGTTTAGCTGATAAATATCATGGACTGAAAATACCTTACACTTCGGAATATATTGATAAAGGTGGGAATACGGCATTGATGGCACCAGAGATAGTTAAGAAAACTGCTGGTCCGTTCTCCGTTTTGGATTATACAAAATCAGATTTGTGGGCATGTGGAACAATTGCATATGAAATATTTGGTCAAAGTAATCCTTTCTATGGTGAAAATGAAAATATTTCTCAATCTGCATTGAGGAACACGGACTATACGCAAGCGGATTTGCCAGTTTTGAATTCAAATTGTCCGATTTTAGTCAAAAAACTTGTTAATAATATTTTAAATCCAAATCCAAAGAAACGTATGAGATCAGAAGTTGCTGCTAATGTTATGCAACTTTATCTTTGGGCTCCGTCCAAGTGGTTAAAGCCAGATGGAATGCCGTCTACAGCAGAGGTGAATTGAAATAAATTTTACTATATGCTTCAGATCTAATCTTTATACTATTTTCTAGATCCTTCAGTGGCTTTTAACATTAACTGCAAAGCTGATGTGTGAAGGAAAGTTTGGCGGCTCATTTGGCAAAACTTCACAAATGAAAAATACTGAATTTGTCCTCATTTCAAGTTTTCTTGTTAGAGCTAGACTTAGAGGAATCAGAAGTGCTCTTTCCTGGATTCAAAGTGTTGTCTGAAGTGATGGACGTGTGATACAAAGATAATGTTTTAGTCATCCTTATTATGGATGATTTGTTAATTAATTATTTAAATATTTTTTTTTTGAACTGGAGTTTGTTAAATGCACAGAAATAAAATGTTGAAATTGATTTTATTTTTTTGATGAATGGAATTTCTGGAGGTGTTCAAAATATTCGACTAAAACGAATCTCTAACAAGGAACTATGTTTAAATTGAAGCTAGTGCTTAAGTACTTTTGCTTTTTTGTAGTTGTGAGTACTTATTTTACATACTACCCTTTAGTCAGTCATTATCATTCGTGAGGGTGAGTAGGTCAAGTTGGGCTGTGATGTCTGTCTCAGGATTCCTAATGATATGTTAGGATGTTGGTTTATTTTATCTATTAATTTTAATGATTCGTCTTTTATTTATTTGCTTATAGTCTATAATCTAAAATCTTTGTGAATGCCTGTATTCCTAACATAACATGGAGTCTTGAGAATGCGTCGTATTGCTTTGTTCTGACAGATTTGTAATTGTTTCTTGTTTGTTTTGTACGTTTTGTAATGAGTTAAACTCCCATATACAAGACTTGGTCTTATTGTTTGCTTGTATATGAAAAGTTTATTTTTTATAATTAAATTTTTTGCTTTGAAACAGCGGTTTTAAGGAATTTAGTTTTATTGACCATGTTCTACGTTTATTCCGGATATGTGTCAACCATTTCTGTCTTTTGTCGAAAATTAAACCCAGGTATTTCGCTGTTGGTGTCTAGTTTAATGTCTCGTTATTAACTAATCTCTTAAAAATGCCTCTTATCATTAGAAAAGCACTTGCATGTCTTGTTAATTTAGTTGTCAATATTATTCCGTTATGAAACTATTCTTGTTCTTTTGAGAGTCCTTTTGTTCAACATGGGGTTTTAATACAAATTAATACGAAAACATTAATTTGAAGTTTGATTAACGAATTTCTGCTTGAAGAGGTCATTTTTCCAGCGATGAAGAATTTTGAAATTCGGTATCACGATGCCTCGGTAAAGAGTCCTGTAAATCCTAGATTAAAAGTCTGCCAATAAGGCTTAATACATTTATACAAAGAAGGGCCGGCAAATATACCCCACGTTACAATTTTTTCGCCTTAACGCTAAATGAAGTTTAAAAATTAAAAAATATTAGGATAAGTGTTTTGAAACAGGAAGAAGAATTACGTTTGAGTTAAAATTATTTCCCACCTCAGACAATAAATATTTGAAATCTTTATTCTTTATTGACACGGAATAGTCTTATTCGGAAAAATTTATCAAAATAATAAATTAATTATAAAAACGATTGTCATAGTCATTTTCTCGCATGTCCAATGGATTCGATTTATCGCTCAAATGTTTCCGTTGAACTTAGGGAGATATTTCCATTTGATCCTCTCCAAGTAAAAAAACTGTAATAGTATCCATTCTCTGAAAATGAAGACATTAATACTAATTAAAACATTAAAAATTAAATATTTCTTACCTTCACAATCTAACGCTTGTAATTTTGAAATAAACAACTTCAAACCAACAGTTCCATTACGGGGTATTTTCGGTAACGAAACATCTGACTGCGATAGACGAATAGTCGGATTCTGCAATATCGAATCTAGTACGAAGCGACAATCATATTTACTTCATCTACATAGATTCGATAATAAGGCCCCTGATTTTTCGAACTGCAATCCATACCTTGCACAATTTAGACTGTGTGCTACTTCAAATTTTTTTTGACGTTTGATAAGCTCGCTTGTTACTAAAACAGGAAAAAGTTATTAAACTTACTTTTATTTAAATTATTTCAAAAATATATTAAAATACTTACGTCTTTTATTCACGTGACGCTTCCATTTTGTTTTGAAACTTTCAATGAAATGAACATTGGAATAATAGCTTCTGGGTGTACGTTTCCTGACACGCAA
Source organism: Chrysops caecutiens (assembly GCA_963971475.1). Taxonomy (NCBI): domain Eukaryota; kingdom Metazoa; phylum Arthropoda; class Insecta; order Diptera; family Tabanidae; genus Chrysops; species Chrysops caecutiens. The sequence continues at coordinate 74,928,709 of OZ020567.1, forward strand.
ACATTTGTACTGAAATGACTCGAAGTATCACACAGTCTTAGACATAAGCCGCGTTTTATTATGAACAAGATCTATATGGATCACGAACGTAATAGATTTTTCAAATGTATTCCAACAACAACACGTGATCCTGATAGCTACCAAGATCACGTGTTGTTGTTGGAATACATTTGAAAAATCTATTACGTTCGTGATCCATATAGATCTTGTTCATAATAAAACGGGGCTATACTGAAGACTTTGATTCTGACTAAGATTTGATAAGCTCCGCAAATTGACGGCATTGGTATTTTGGAGGTTAGAGTATCATTTCAAGGGAGTTAGTTCCTTTTCGTGTAATATGAGCTGTACGATCAATTATCCTCGGTTAGATGAATCGTCCAAGTCCAAGTTGAGGTCCAAGTGATCCTTTGAATTATTCTGAAAGCGTTTCTTTGCAACAGGAACTACTTTAACAATATTATATGCTTTGCGTGTTTCTGCATTTTTGAAAATACAGTATCACCTCAATAATTGCAACTGTTACAAAATAACATTTTAAATTCCGGAATGAGGTATGGAAAAGAAAGCATAAGAAATAGATATGTCATATGCAAAATGAGATACTCGAATACGACTACCAACTAATTTCATATACTGTAGATACATTATCGAACTAGTATGATTCAAAATTATAGAAAATCCTCCAAAAAAATTTTGTGGAATTAAAAGAAAAATTTAGGATCGCATCAAGGAAAATGAACCATGTCGCCATCTGGATATTTCTAGCTCAACTATCCTGTTCAGAAAAGCAAATTAGTCCCAGTTATTATCGAGAACTAAACTTGTTCTGTTAAATGTATGGGATTTGACAGTTCTGTTCTGTTAGAGTGACCAAAAGAACACGGCTATTATGATCTTTCAAGACCACCCGAAATTGCTGATACACGCATATCCGTATTCAATGCGTATTGCCAGCAATGGCCAGTCACAAGTAGGTAGTCGCAACGCTCGATAAACGCAACTAGCTGTAGCCAAGCACATAGGGTGTAAGGAAACCCGTTTGAAAATTCAGAAATGCATGTATGTATGAAATGACACTATAAAGAGTGTCTATAAAGTTTTTTTTTTTTTGTTGTGAGAAAATATAATTCATTATATAATTAATATATTAGGTCTACAAATAAGTTTTGAGGGGTTTTTTTTGTGTTTTGAAGCTTTATGTGGAAAAAGTGATACAATATATTTTATTCAAAATACTGTCCGACGCTAGCTACGACCTTTTCCCATCTTTCAGGCAGCAAACGGATTCCACGAGAAATTTAAAAAATTTTTGAAACAAATCGTTTCTTTTCAGTCAAACTCTGGAAACGCAAGCAGTCTTCCGTAGTCCAATCACCATCCATCGGTTTAATTCCATAGAGTTTAACAACAAACGCTAATCTCTGCAACGTAGGAAACTTAGCTGGTAAAATTCTTAGTTTGTCGTTACTGACACCATCAACGTCACCAAAATCGCAATAACAAATATGAACCATTCCTGGTCCGAAAACGTCTTGGACAATGACCATATGAAATTGTCCATCTGAACTCGATACCGCATAAGCTTCACCCACTTCAACTACATCGGCAGGAATAAATTCGTCGTTTTCGCTGTAATAAGCCTGAATGTCTCTCATTAAATCACGTAATTTGCGACACTCGTCATCAGGTACAACAAAAAAGTATCCTGGTTGTGGGGCCATTGAAATAAAAACATTAAATAGACCACCAATCTCAGGAATTTTTGGAAATTCAAGTTTTGGCAAACTGGTTTTTTGTGGTGAAGCAGGCACGATTGTGGTATTTCTATTAATGATCACATTCTCAGACTCGTCTTGTTGCGATGCATCAATAGCTCTTTCACTTTCTAACTCGTAGTCAACATGGATAGCATCATTTATATTAAAGAAATTATCGTTTTCTAGTCTTTTATATATGATAACTTGAGGCACCTTTGAGTGTACCACAACTTTCGCAAATGTTTGAGCATTCTGAGGCAATAAACCTCGAATACGCGCAACCACTAAGTCATCAAGTGGTGGAAGATTATGTAGACGAACTTTGATTGCCTGACGTGGAAACTTACTCAAAGCTGCACTTAGAGAATTCAATCGAAATATGTTTAATATTGACACGATTTTCGTAAAACCAAAATCGACGCAAAACATTTCAAAGTTCAATTTGTTGGATGCATTCGTTTTCATTAAAGCAGCACGGAACCATTTTCTCTCACCATCTTTAATCAAAAATAAATCATCAGAGTTGCTCAACTCTTCGGGGATCACTCTATATTGGTCACCAATACATTTTGATTCAACTAATTGACGAATCAATTTCTCAACGTAAGTGGGACCAAAGTTTTTCACCTGAAGATACACATCACCATCTTTGCAAATATTTGTAACTTGAACATTAGTATAGCGTTTAAGCTCAGGAGCTGGAGTATCATCACATATTGAACTCAAAATAAGTGCTAGAAGATTGTCTAAATGCCTTTTAGCATTGGGATTTTCCGCAAAATCTTCCAATCCAATCCAAAAAGGCTAAACGCTTGTGCTGGCAATCGCAAACGAATAATTGGTCCATATCGAACCATTTTTCTTCGCCTTCATCCAAGAAGAAGCACAGACAATTAGCGGCACTTTTATTAATCTCTTGCACGAGAACACGGTACCAACACTCTGAAATCGATACCAAATATACTTGACCACATGCAATTGATGTTGGACGAGCTTTATCAGTTAACAGAGATATTTCAGTATCATCCAATAAGGAATTCAATTCCTGATTATATTCTTCCCCTATTAACCTTGCCCATACTTCTACAGTTGACACAGTATGAGTAACATAAAGATCCCAATATTTTTTTTCCCAGGGCAGCTCTATTCTTTCCAAGATAATATCAGACTCTGCTGAAACTGAAGATGCTGCACTCGATTCGGCACTTTGTGTTCTAGCAAAAATAATTAAGTTTTCATCGATCATTTCTTCAATCGAAAAGAATTGTGGATTCGACTGGATGATACTAAACCAATTATATGGTAAATTTTCTCTATACTTTTCTTTGAACACATCTGGAAGATCTTTACAAAACATTCCATGCGAATGTTCTTTGAGTTCTTCAAAGAGTTTCATTGCTATTTCATAATCTGAATCTAAGCAAGTAGGGAACATCATTTTTGCTTGTTCTTCACGAATTTGGTCAACTGCAACCATGGCAACAGAAATGTCAGCTTCACGTTTGGGTTGATATTCATCTGGATATGTACAATACATAACACAAAACCCTCTGTATGTATTGACAAGCCATGAAGTAGGCCTTGTCAATGTGTGCATGGTAGGCCTTCATTTCGCACCATTCCGTATGGCGAAGTACGAGAAATTCATATCGTTTCCGCGATTTTAATGTTAATTCAGTGGAAAAAGTTATTATTTTATACAAAATTTTGTGTTAGTGTGATTATTAAAGTATTGTTAATTAATATAATATAAATTTTCTATCGGAAAATCCGCGAAAAGTCTATAAAAGTCAATTTTGTCGGCGGTATTGATTATGACGTTTGTTTGTTTCGGTGCAAAGCAAACGCAAATATTCATTAAATTCAGTGCTTGTGAAACTAAAATGGTGAAAATATATTATTTTTTATAATAAATAATAAAATTATAATTTATTGTGAAGTTTTGAAGATAAAATAAATCGAAACTATACGTAAATTGTTCATTAGAAATTAATTGTAATGTTTCAAAATATGAAAAAAGTAAAACTGTTAAAAATAATTTGTTTTAATTTCATTGTTCAATAATAAAGAAATCATAAAAAATATCAAAAAGTGTATATTTATTAAAATTTTCAGGTACAAAATTTGTTTAAATTTAGTTTTTATACCATATAAATTTTATTTTTAATTATTTCTTGTTGATTTCTCGTTATATTATTATATATTTCGTTTACTTGATTGCCTTTTGTTGTTTATTTGCCCATAACGTAATTTTGCTATTAAATTTTTGTAATATCTGACTTAACTTTCCTATACAATTTAATTTTATTCCACTTTTCAATATGTAAATATATATTCATACTGATTTACATACAAGTGTATTCAGTTTTGCAAATAATAAAAGTCATTTTTTGATAGAAAAGTGATTTTTATTATGACATATTTGAGTTTTTCAAAATTCTCGCAATGAAAATTGCATTTTTCAAATGAAATTTCATTTCGTTCCATATGGCAGAAGGTAGGCCTTCCCTGTGAATGTGGTAGTAAGAAAGTCTACTTCATGGCTTGTACTACTACAGAGGGTTTTGGCACCAGTAATCGGTTCTGAATATTACTTGGTTTTTCAGAGCTCTGTTTGCTACTATTTTGTCCAAGAATCGGTTTAACGGTCGATATTGGTAGGACTGTTATTTTTTTGTGTTTGCCTCGCACTGGGAGATTGATGATTTCCTTGGTTCGATACAGACGTGTTCCTGTTTTCTTTTGTGCCGGCGTTATTATTTTTGTCGTTAATACTTTCATTAAAATCTAACTAACGCTGCATCCACTTCCGTGTTCGTGTGGAGCTTGCAGCTTAGTTGGAAACCGCAGATTTTTGAAAACATTGTTAGAATATGTGGTCTTATTCCAACTTTGATCAGTTGATTTAGGAACTGTTTGTTTTGAAATCATTTGACTTATGTGTGCAGATTCCTTCCACCTTTTAGCCGTTACAAAAGCCTCTCCTTGAATTTTCGTTATAACAAATTCATCGGATGCACCCGTCTACCTTCGGATGTGCGTCTACCTTGACTCCAAACTCTCTTTCCTTGATCATCTTAATTACGTGCTGCGGAGAGCTGGCGCAACGTTGGGGTTTATCACAAGATGGTCTAGGGAATTCGCCGACCCATACGTCTACAAAAGGCTGTTCACCTCCCTTGTCCGCCCTATATTAGAATACGCTTCCGAAGTCTAGTCTCCTCACCACAAACTTCATATTGGGCGAGTTGAGGCCATTCAAAAACGATTCCTTAGGTTCGCTCTCCGTCACCTTCCTTGGTCCGATCCCGTCCACCTTCCCCCTTACACAGATCGCCTTAAACTCCTTAACTTACAATCTCTTTCTGGGCATATACGGTATTGTCCAGGGAGATATTGTCGCCCCGGACATCCTCAAAAAAATTGCTTTTAGACCCTGTGGTAGAGACCTAAGGTCAAATGCACCCTTTGCCCTTGTTTACCACCGCACGGACTTTGGCATGATGGAAATGACTCCATTTGATAAATAGTTAAGCTAGAAATATCAAGATGGCGACATGGTTAATTTTCCTTGTTGTGAGTTTAAATTTTTTTTAAATTCCACTAAATTACAATTTCTAAAAAATCAAGTAAGATATGAGGAAGTCCGGTGTGTTTCTTTTGCTACACCGACAGCGATTACCAAAAGAAAACGGCTATACTATAGTGCTTGATGACTCTGCTTGGCTTCTTCGTTTAGTGTAGATTTTCGCAGAAGTATACTCTCTCTGTTCTATCTCTCTGTTTCGGTTACAAGGAAATGATAAATCGTTTAGCATATTTCATTAGCTCGATGAGTTTACTCTCAATTTAAGAACTTGTCGTGTAAAAATGAACTATTATTGAAAATACAGTAAAGCCTTGACTTTTAGTTTGAAAAGTTAAAGTGATAAATACTTTTTTCTCACACCCCCGTGGAAAAGTCCGCCTTCCACCTCGTTATCATGGTCTAAAATTAATTCAACGAACTTTCCGGAAAAATGAAACCATCAACCTTGTGGTCCAAATGGTCCATGCTAAAGGCAATGATGAAAGTGGAAGACAATGCTAACATAGACAATTATTATAAACTAAAAACTTTCATGAAATCCAATTCAAAAGGCCTTATTGGGAAAAAATCCCAAGTTTTGCAATTTGATCAGATACAGTCATTTTTAGAAAATCCATCCGATCACACAAACCAAACAGCAAAGGTAAACATGCATAAAACATAAATATATCATTCATGTTAATAAATTAATACACATAATTGTATTGAATTGACGTTATACGAAGAGACAAAGAATTGCTATGCCAGAAAATTTCTCATAGGTTCTAAATATTTTGATTTAGTGCAGTAATATATAAACCTTAGGCCAAACGAGCCAAATACAAATCGACTTTTTATAACATATTCTAATGGAAAACGTGTTCGCCAACCCATTGGCAAAAACAAAGTAAGTGAAGTTCCAAAAACAACTGCCCTGTATTTACCATATATCTTCCTCATCCTGAAAATTACACAGGGCATTGTTTTCGATGCACTTCAGCGACTCTGTTGGCTGACGCAGGAGCCAATTTAACGACAATGAAGCAGCACGGAGGCTGGAAATCGAAGGCTATCATTATAAGCAACGAAAATAAACCGCCTTCAACATCAGCGGATCCTCAACCCTCAACATCGTCACAATTTCAACCCTCAGCACTTACCGAGCCTCAACCCTCAACATTAACACATCCACAACCATAAACTTCCACAGATCCTGAGCACTTGATCCCAGATCAACAAGCTTCAGTCGCTGAATTCGGTAGAAACACTATCATATTGGATAATTTTACCGAACGGTTCCAAGATGTTACCACAACGAATAAGTCACTACGTATTTCGAAAAGAGAACCCGAAACATCAGGTGAAACCCAGACCGACCATTAAAAAAAAATATCAACAAATTAAAAATCCAATAAAAGAACAAAACAGTTAAGGGAACAAGGACTAAATTTTACTAATTGTTACCACAAAAACAAAAAAATTATTAAAGTTATAAATTTTTAAGTAAATAAAAAAATTTATTTTTTACTTTTCGATATTCATATTCGTTTTTCGAAAAATTTTCTCTGACGTTTATTGTGAGAAGAACAAGAATGTTCACCTCGGGAGAACAAATACAACATTTCAATTTACACCCGATAGAAATGTTGTATTTTTCTCCCATGGTGAACAATATACTATTAATAATTAAATTCACTTTGTAATAATTATAAAAAAATAATCATTCGGCGCACGGATCTAATTACTGACAGTTGATTCGTTGCTTTTGAAAATATTCCAAAAATATATGTACTAGGTCTATTCCGTTACTCAAAACCCCCTGTATGTATGACAAGCCAAGAACTAAATTTTGTCAATGTGTGATAGTAGTCCGACTACTCTCGATAATACGCATTTCGAAGTGCAGGAAATTGATCGCGTTTGTGAATTTGTTCGGGAATTAATCTTGATTAAAGTGTAAAAAGTGAATATTTTATCTAAAGATTAAAATTAGTGTTAGCTATTTATGTATTTTTGATTGATATAGAATAAATTCCATATTGAAAATCCGCGAAACGCGCATAAAATCCAATTTTTGTCGGCGGTATGAATTTTGACGTTTGTTGTTTCGACGGAAAACAAACGTAAAAATTTATTAAATGTAGTGTTTCTGAATTTATAATAGTGAAATAATATTATTTGTAATAACAAAATATTCGTGACAGTTAGAAAATAGTTTGTTTAATTTTTATAGTGTTTTATCTTTTGTAATTAGTTAGTTAGTAGAACCTACTTCCTTGAAAGTTAATTATAATACTTTTCTGTTTTTGTTTTCATATATTATAAAATTTGATTATTATTTTACAAACACAGTTTATTGTGATGTTTTCAAAATGAAATAAAATATAATAAATTATTGAAATTATTTGTAATTGTTTAAATTAGGATTAAAATTAGTATTAAAAGCAGTAAAAATTTATTAATTTGATAGTAAAAAAACTTGAAAAATATTGAGAAGCTTTTTTTCCCAAATTTCCAGGTACAAAAATTGTTCAAATTTTATTTTGATATCTTACAGTTTTTATATTTTTATTATTTTTTGTTAATTTCTCTTGGTATTGTTTTATATTTCTTGTATATTTGTTGTTAATTTATTCATAACACAATTTTGTTATTGTATTTTAGTAAATATGAATTTATTTCTCCATACAATTTAATTTTATTCTACTTTTCTATACATAAATATATGGTTATATGTTAATAACATTTATAAAATTAATAAAAAGTGATTTTTACTATAAAATATTTGATTTTTTCAGAACTTCTGCGATGAAAATTTCAGACGTCATATGAAATTTCATATTCTTCGATATGACAGTCGGACTACTTTGCTCTATGAATGCCGTAGTAAGAAAGTGTGACTCATGGCTTGTTACTACAATCAGAGGGTACTTACTTTACTATTTTTGAGCATTTTGCGTTTCCGTAGAGAGAAAATTATCATTAATCGAGAAAAAACTGCTCTCAAAAGCATTTCCCCTGTAAATCAGTGTAGCAAAAAGTTTTGCAACCGTTTTAACGTTTGACATTTGTTTCATCAATTTATTAGTAAACTATTTATTTGTAACTCTCGCAAGCATATTTCGAGCACGATATTGACGTTTTTGTACTCGCTCAAAAAATTGTTTTGAGAGAATTCAACGACAAGTAACGGAGGGGAAATATGCTTGAAAGTGCTAAATGTTACTCGAGAAATTTGCTGGAGTAACTTCAAGCTAGTTGGAAAATTCTGTTCATTTTACAGGTACATGTAACATACGTTAGAAATTCAAATGTCAAATGTTCGTTCATGAAGTTGCCCGAGGTTACTCAAATGCGTTTTTGTACTATGCGACTAACGAGAAAGAACTTAGAAAGATCCACCCAAATTGCTCATTTACAGTCGAGTAAACTCCAGTAAACTCAAATTTGGTTCAGTAAAAAGCTGAAAACTGTCAAATACATGTATTTGACATATGACAGTTGTTAATTTGATTTTGAATTTGTTTGTAGATTGGTATTCTGTTAAAATATTAGTAAATCAATTATAATTAACTAATAAATTATTGATTTTTTAAGATTTGATTGAAAATTTTTTTAAATTTTCTTTGTTTAGTTTATATTCCATGTCAAAATTAAACATTTTTACTGAAAGTTACTGATGTTCTGTATTTTGGTTGCAAAATTTCAGAGATTACTGATTTTTAGTAAAATTTATGATAAAAATAATTGATACCCTAACTGCCATCTGTCTGTGGTATTCTAAACAAGTCAATGAGCTTTGTATGTACGTTTTTCCTGTCTCCAGGTTTCCCCCACGTTATTTATACGTGTTTTCTCGTGTCAATGGGTGTCAATTCCCCATTGAATGGTAGCATTCATACTAGCGTTAATATAATCCAACTGAATTTAATTCGCACGACCACTAGATGTCTCTCATATTGCTTTGAATTTGTAATTTCGTAATTGGAAAAGGAAAAACGATCATCTGTCCCCATTCGTTTTGTTCGTTACCTTGACAAAACGAAGGTGTATGACAAGCGCCCCTTTGCGCTCTTGCAAGCAACGTGATTCATCCATTGAATGGTCTAAAGGACAACCTTACAACAACTGTGAAAGGTATAATTGTCAAACTTGTTTGCATTTTTGATGCTTGTTAAGAAGCTTTGAAGAATGCCGTGTGAAAGAGCAATTAACTACTAGTAGAGCAATAAACGATCAATGATTTTTCATATTCATTTAAATTCAAAATAAACCTTCCACAACTCTACATGCAAGTATAGTATATGGTATACACTTATATTTCCGTAATAAGAAATAAAACCAGCAAAAGCTTTAAACGATAATGTTAAATGAAATGTTTGAAACAGCTGTTACATGTATGTGTATAGTGTATTTAGGGAGTTTTATAAATCAGCTGAGCTTTATTCGGTATCCTCCCTTAACCAAGGGTAGTTGTATTGATTATTTTCAATACAAATACTTAAAACAAATATGCCACTGCAGCAAACTCCATTCCACGACATATTCTCGCACGAATACAATAAAAATTCATTTTCATTCGCACATGCTCCAACTTTTCATCAAAGCTCGGTCATATGCCCCATTATACTATAAATCGAAGAAACGTTTCTAATTTTCGCACATGTCGGTAATGTTGAATTTTTTGAAAATTAAAAATTAAAAATTTTCCAACAACCACCAGTCAAATGCTGTTGAAGTGTTTTAACATACAAATGTTCTGATGTTGTAAATGTAAAACACGTCATACCACAGTCATACTCGTATCTAGAGATATTTTTAAGCTTTTGAATAAAAGTGCATTGGAATCAAATAAAAGCTACAGAATAAAAGCAATAAAAAGTAAAAACAACAAAAATTTCATGTATGATGAAGTCACTGTCATTACACCAACCTCCTTTTGACTGCTACAAAAAGCTAAAAGTTCCCGATCCCTCTACTACACATGCTCATGAATATTTGTGTATTTGCAAGGATATTGTAAAGGATATTTCTCTATCTCACATATACATTTCAAAGAAAAACGATATCCTTAAAGGATATTCTCGCATACATTGATGGCTGGCAAAATGGCTCCATCGTCACAGGGCTTTGCTTTGAACTTTGCCCAGTGTGTGGTGCAGTTTACGAGAGCTGCGGACGGAGATAAATACTCGTTCCTTGTATAATGTACAATAATAAATATATAAAATAACTATAGATCCATATATATATATATATATATATTTATATTTATATATATACATATATATACATTTCTATATATTTATATATAATCGGATATTACCTCGTGGTCGTTGCACACAGGTCAAATTTAGGATAAAAATAGACAGAAACAAAAATTTTTAAAAATAATAAAGAAAGGAAACAACAAACACGATCAGGATAAAAGGATTATTGTTAATAATACAAAAAAAAAAAAAAAAAATGTTGCAATAAAATGGATTAAAAAACATTTCTATGAATCACAATTTATTTTTTATACAACTCAGCTAAATGCTAAATAAAATTAAAGTTTATTTGCTAAAAAAAAATAAAAATCAATTCAGTGCAAATGTATTCCGCAGTAATAGAATCAATTTTATTAAATTTAAATAATAATAATAATAATAATAATAATAATAATAATGAATTTAATAAAATTTCGTGAAATTTAAATAAATTAAATATTTATTTATTATAAAAATTGTGATAATTTGGAAAAATGTTCAACGGAAATTTCATTTCAATGTGACACAAACGATATACAATACAATATAATACATACATATGTAATTCATTCAAATGAACTAATAGTTTTTATTTACCATAGAACAAATAACATTAATGCCACTATATAATAGTCACTATATAATGCATAGCATATATACATAACGTATAGATCAATGCTGCTTTATACTAGATATATGTACATGTATATAAGAAGTGGTGTATAGTAAGTGGAGTGGAAAATTACAAAACGAAACTTGTTTGGTGTATTCAACGAAAGAATGAAAATAATGATATAAAACATATTTTCACAATAATTAGACTAGTTTAAAAAAATTTTTCATATTTTAATATGCTTGAAAATATGTTAATTGTAAAATTAACTAAACGACATGTCATGATAATATAATAAAATCAAAATAAAGTTTCAATGTATTTATGGCTTATGAGAAAATTTAATAAAATAGTATATCTAATAATATAAATATAATATTGTATTGTATAATAACAATAATTTTAGTCGCAACGCAAACGGATACCATGTATAATATAATATAATATAATATAATATAATATGATATGATATATGAGTGAATAAAAATATTACGAAATATTTTCCAAAAATAAAAAAAAATTTATTTCAAAAATTAACAAGTAAATTGAACAAGTGTGAATAAAATATTTTATTTTATTTAAATATATACATATATATATATGTATATATATATATATGTTGAATTAATTATGAACGTAATAATAATATTATTATAAAATAAAACAATTCTATCTTTTCGGATATACTATATTGCGATGTTCGGATAATTTTTATTTGTCATTCGATTCACTGCATATACAATATATTAATAAGGAATATTCGTGTGTGTACATGTGGGCTTAGAGAAAAATTTATATATACGTATATTTTTATACTACCACAATTATGTGTATGCAAAGAATTAAATAAATAAATAAATAAATAAATAAATAAATAAATAAATAATAATAAATGAATTAATAAATCGTGTATATATATATATATATGTATAAGGAATTATATATATATTATATGTACGCATATAATATATTATTTATTCATTATTATAAATAAAACCTTAATTATCTCTCTGTGGGGAAATCACAATAGTGCGGTGACGAATACTTGCAAAAATGAATTTAAATCAATTGTTCCATTGATTTGCCAAGGAGACACGTTAACATTAGTACGTATGAAATAAAATTATTTTTTTTTTTACTTTCACACAAACATGTAAATGCACACATGAATACATTCATGTAAATATTCGTATATATGTATATGCATTCATTTATTTGTGTGAAGAAAATATATATGTGTGAGTGAATGTATTCATATACATATTTCAACAGAATATTTGTAATTGACGTACGGAGTCACTCGTGTGTGTGTGTGTGTTCCGAGCTCGTTAGGAGGTTAGGAGAATATTTACTTAGCATTATTCATGCATACGCATGTAAACTGGGTGTTTGAAAAATAATTTTATTTTTATTTATTTTATTTTATTTTAATAATAATACATATTGAATTTACGTCAAAATCTACGTGAAAACACATGACAGCTCTTAGCTACCAACCGACAATTGGCAGGGTAATGGTGTGGTGGTGTTGGTGATTCATGTTATGTTTTCTCTTGACAAGTGAAAGTCATCGATCAATTTCTAGCTAATAACTAGCGTATGGATTAACTACGGTACATGACTAATCCAAATTCGACATGAAATGGCCACTAACAAGGTGAAGCAGTAGTTAATTTCTGGTTAAGGAAATAAAATTAAATGAATTATATTGTGACAGTTCAACTAGTAGGTACGGACTGTGCGACGCCCAAAATCTAATTCGACTATTTGAATTTTGACATTTGAATAAATTCTAATTTTAAATACCCACCAACTGTCAGACCTCCACTCCGAAATGAATCTTTTGAAAGACAAATTCAGAAAACTTTTCCCATCAATATTTCCTCAAAGGCTACAATTATTAATTAGGAACTCAATTCATTTCTAAATCTCGTAAATCCACCTTGGAAGGCTTGGACAATGTACAGTTGCTTCTTTTTGTGGCCTTCTCCCCTTCTGGTGCAACATATCGTCTTGTGTCAATATGACTACGTGGCGTAACTCAGTTTTGCTCATTTTGCAGGAGAGCAGATTAAAGTTTCGTACTGGGTTTTACACTTTAGAATGTGTGCTAATCGACGGCATAACCTTTCGAACGACATTTTGAATTGAAGTTCGAACTTTTTTGACATTTGATACCTTCACTTGTTACTAAAACTGAAAAAAACCTATTAACTTATATAACTTCAAGAATATATTAAAATACTTACGTTTTTTCCTGCATTCATGTGACGTTTCCGTTTTGTTTTGAAACTATCCCTGAACGGAACAATAAAGTGCCAATATACAGTTGGCATTTTCGGAGACAAGAACCTTTCGAAAATGTGACTTTGATATAATGCCAATCAAAATGTCAGTTGTATGAAAGTGCCGTCGATTAGCACACAGTCCTAGTATAAGAAGAGTAAGAAAATATGTTTTTTCTTCTTTTTTAGATCAAACATCATATAAATCTGCTCTTGGAATTTGTTCCTGTATTTTGGAAAAATCGAAATTTCACTTAAAATGAATGAAACAAATTTTTCACAATTTATTGAATGAAACAAAACTTGGGTCAGAGATAGATCCAAGAATACTACTTTAGGTGAAAAAATCTCAATTTTCCCAATATGTTAATTTGAAATGCATCTAAATGTCGTCATTGAAGGCAGCCACGTTTTTATTTAACTTCCTTCCCTGTCGCTGGAGCTCAAATTTTTTGATCCGTAAAGTAAGGGAACTTCTCGATTCTATGATTAATCTGAAATTTTTCATAGTCATTGAAACATTGAAAAGTTTCAAATACGCTCATTTGTATAACAATTCTTATTAATTGATCATTTATTAGGTTTATTAAATTATTCAAAATATTAAAAATTCTAATCACACAAAATCCTTAAAAAATAGGATAATTAGTTTTAATTAACATTATTTTTACACATATTTTCGGAGTATAGTTTTCCAAACAAAACAAGGCAAAACCTCAAATCATAATCTTCCACGCAGCTACAATATTATATATGTACGTACAAAAAACGTAACTGCATTGAATTGATTGTAGCGTGAGTGAATAAATAAAATTAATTAATTGAATACAATTAATATCAGAATTAAACGAAACTCTGTAATACATAAATTAAAAACTCCATATACATAATTGTGTTGCGTAACAATTCTATAACAAACATAATTTCCTATTTAAAGCTTGTGCAAGCATTCTCTTATGAATTAAGTTTGGAAAACATTTTTGAGTTCATAGTATTATTGCCGCCTTTAAATGAAACTGTTACACGGATCAATGAGTCAATGGAGGAACCTAAAAAAGTCCTTGTAGCCTATATGGATTTTTGTCGTGTGTCCGTGTGTTTGTTGGCAAAGCTAAAAAAGAAGGAAAATAAAAAAATTATATGAAAGGACTTTTGTGTAGGATATAATTACATCTGAGAGTGGGTATAGCGTGTTTTCCACGTAAATTTCAATTTCAACTTAAATCCAAATATGAGTATGAATCATTTTCACAGGAAAACACGATTACAAGTGAATCAAATATGTGACGGCGTCTTAAAATACATTTCAATTTGTAATCATCTACCCCGAAATAGCACTTAATCGGGATGAAATGAAATACATTTGAATAATTATTCTATACGTAAATGACCTTAATTACTAATTATTTGTGACCTACAATGCATAATGCTGTGTGATAATTGTACATTCTTAATAATATTAATTAGTACAGGTTTTTTAGTCCTCGAGGAGACTATATTTCAGACAAATGTTTGATATAAATATTCAATTACTGTTTTAATGTATCAAAATTCAATTCGATATCAATCTAGGTACATACACTACATGACATATCAGTCAATCAGTATATATTCGTGGGATAAAATTAGAATGTACACATAAGATATATAATGGCAATTAAATGTTCATCCTCAAGACACTTTAGATATTATAGAAGAATCTTATTTATCATCACTCCTCTTGGAAGACTTCCACATTTTGGTATCACATTTTGGTCTTACCTAAAAAAGAAAAATGATTAGATAATGCTCATAGAATCGGAATGACATTTGAAATTTTCTGAATATTTACATAATCCACTAGAGAAATGTATGGCCTTCGAATGCGGCATGTTGCACGGTAATTGGAGGAATATTTTCTATGCAAACAAATGTTAAATTTATATTGAATAGAAAAGTAAATTTAACAAACATTACTGAGTATTTCCTGAGTGTCTTTTCGTTGGAATCGGCTTTGTATCGCATACGTGAAGATAATTCAATAGTAAAATTCAAATAAATTCGTTAAATTGTCGACGAAGCAGCCGTTGACAAGATGAAATGATGATCATATGTCAAAATGAAACGAATCGAAATGGAACAGAATGGGAACTAACGGAATTGGAAATTTTTTCCTTTTTACAAATTCGTCAATTTTGAAATATTGAAATATTTAACGTTTATTAAAAAGAAAAATTTATTCTATTATCCAAAATATGGTTTCGAGTGGTTTGAATTGACAAATTTCGAAACGGAATGGGAATGAAGGCGGTTGGAAATTTTTGACTTTGTAATGTTTTCCCATACAAATTCATAAATTTTGAAATATTTTCTTAAAACTATAACGATAACTTTTCTCAAATAGAAAAATTAAAGTTTTGGGTGCATTAAGTGGTTTGGATCAATCAATTGCGAATTGATTCAGATCGAATTTCAAGAAATAAATACTTGAAGTATGTCAAAAACAATTTCCATTAAGTGCAGAATCCATCAAGAACCTAAAATCCCTTGAAATCAGTTTGAATTACATATATGTATATACTGTAGTCAGTATTTCATTCATTCGACATAGTACAATTCAAAGTATCACTATAAAACTTGTAATAGCCGCATGTTAATCCCTTAATATTATTGCTTTAACAATCCTTTGAATGTTACGAGTTAGATTTGTGAAATTTTCATAAATAAAAATTATATGACAGAACGCTAACGATGTCACAATGGGAAGCACATATCCAATGCTGGCACAAGATTCACTATCAGTAATAAAATCTGGTTGTGGATGTGATATGTGCTCTAGATTATCCCAAGAAATTGTACAGTTTTTTGCCAATTGTAATGAGTTATTGACACATTGAACTCAACATTATTAAATTTTTTAATTTATATGCAATTATGTACTTCGAAATGAGAATTTTTAATGGATTTGAATATAATTTGAAGAATTTTCATTGAATTTTGAATATGTTTCATAGTGTCATCTGTTGAATTAAATGACAAACAAGTATTTTCGAAATGGATGACGAATTGTGTAATTCGAATTTTCGAAGAATTTAGGTACGTTGTGCGTGTTTAATTTATGAGAAACTGTTTATTTTTCTCTTGAATATTCAAAAACAAATATTACATTTGTTACGAATAAAACCAGGGGACATTGCTCATAGGCAAAACGGCCAACAAATATGTAAAAACAAACTCCGAACCAATTTACGAAATTAGCCTCTGCACGAGGTATGTTAGCAGGATATGTACACGATTCGTACTAGGTAGTGCGCTAAATGTCTAAACATATTTGGGTCATATGGTGGCGAAGTTTTCCCAGAGGTATCCATTCACTCCTGACGCTGAGCTTAGTAAGAAAATGTTGGTGTTTCGTGGTTATGGATTTACTCATTTCACGCCTTCATGGGAATTTTAACTCCTACTTATTATATTTTTTACGTTTCATTTAGATTTTTCGAAATGGTGAAATGGTTAATTAGCGATGGGCACATGCTGCCAACTGGGAAATTTACAAATTTATTTATGATCTGTGGCTAACCTGTATCTTCATTGAATGACATTCAAATTAATTCAAAAATTGTATTTACCTGTCAAATCCCATACAATTATAATAGGTCTGTTCCCGTACTTTCAAAAGTAAAAATCAACTTTCTCTCAAATCTTTGATGGAAAATTTCTCGAAAATCTCATTTTTGCGCCATTGCATTCTAGAAGTTCTATTACGTGTTTGGTAAAATTTTCATAACTGTATTACACATGCAAAAGGCTGACGATTTAATATTACTATATATATACATATACATGTATTATATGAGATGCAATGATGATTCAATATTGCTGTAACGTACAAAAAACGGTTCAAAATGCTTTCCAACAAAGAAGATATATATGATATAGCACCGTTTAAATTGTTAACTTTATTGCTTTTCTTTGTTCCTAGTTGCTAATAATTATTTTACTAATAATTTAACAAAATACATATATATAAACAAATTCAAAATCAAATTAATAACTGTCAAATGTCAAATACATGCATTTGACACTTTTCAGCTTTCAACTAAATCTTTGTTCAGTAAAAATCAGTAAAGCGGGTAAGTGCTTGTGAGAGCAATTTTTCCCCAATTTTCCTAATTTTCTTCGTACGGGAACGGAAAATACTCAAATTCAGTAAAAATCAGTAAGATTTTCGAGTACGGAAGTAGACCTAATAACTGGTTTAAAGTTGCACCACTCGATAAATTCTTATACGAGAAGTATTCAGATGGCGTTATACGAGTAGTTAATTTTTTGCTTTCATTTGAATCTTACCTCACGCGAATCGGAAATTGTTTTGCCTCACACACCAATACTAAACTTTCGCCTTAGTTGGAGGTGAAACATTAAAAATGAAGAGGATACAAAAGAACTCAACTGAATGTTATATGCTGACTTAACATGATTCTAGTTGTTAAATCATTTCCACTAGTGACAAATTCTACCACCAATCGAGTGTTGGCGCTAGTTGATCTTTTGGAAGCCGGTTGTGTAAGTTTATGGTATGGAATATTGTATACGTTAATTTTATATATTTAGCTTTTTGCATTACACTGTCATTTTGATGATTTGTAATTTTTGTTTGGTGTCGAAAAATCAATTTAGACGACCCATTACTTAAACCATCATCTGCATACAAATTTAAATTTGTTATGTACCAAATAATTTACACACATTTGGATCATGCTTTGAAATTGCCAGCTAAAAGTTGCTTTTGTTTTGAGTTCGGAACTGTTTAGAACTTTGTACTAAAAGTACAATTTGTGAATTTTATGGTTCCACTCTACACCGTTTTACCTAACGCGTTAGGGAAACTTAGTGTAAAATCGTCGCTTTGACGTTTGATCCTCTCAACTGTTGTTGTGGTTAGAAATCGTCATTTTCCTTTTGTTTCAAAATGAGACAAGGAAGAAATTTTAGTTAAGTTCGAGACAAATAAAAGCGAACAGCTCGGAACAGGTACACCAGTAGTAGTACTGAAAGTAGAATTTTGCAGTTCCGAACAGTTCTGAACTCAAAACAAACGCACCTGAAGATTCTTTCAAGTCTTGTGAACTGAAATGTTTCGTTCCATTATTGCTTGTGGTATTGTAATGCTGCAGTGTATCTTGATTAATTCTAATATTTCCTTTGTATTTCTCTATCTATTTTCATTTTATATGTAACGAGGACAGACTTGGACCAGTCACAGCATTCTGCATTCTGTGCAATATCCATATCCCTTCTCCATCAAATTCGTTTAGGGTAAACAGACGTAGAGCATTCTTTCGTTGTTCTGTCTCCGTTCACAAAGATTCTATGGAAATTTCTAAGAATTGATGAATGATTTGATGTAAACAGCACTAGAGCGTGGGAAAATTTGCTTAGAGCGTTCTTGCATGTTCGGATGTATTCCATCCCCGGAGCGGTCTCTTCGAAGTGTTTTTGTTTTCTAGCGATTTTCTAGCCGACTCATCGTTCGGCTGATCTTGTGCAAGAATTCCAGTTCTTGGTTCCTTGCTCTTTTGGTGTAAACGCTGAACACGAGCTTTAGTTTACCCCTAAAGTTCAAGAAAGAATTCTTTTATTCTACCTCTAGCTCTTTGTTCGTTTGGTTTAAACGCAACTTAAGAGGACATTGCCCGATTCGGTATAGAACGATTTCGTTAAATATTTCCTTTTCGGTTTACAAGGTAGTAGAATTCAGGGACTTTGTGTTTTCTGCCATGGCACATCATCTGGTAAATCCTTAAGTTTGTGAAATTCTCTTGTAAAGCTTTTTCCTTAAATTTAAAATAAAATTTTGCGCTAAAAATGAACGTGAGATCAAAAAGAGCTGAGATTCATATCGTTACAATACCTTTTCCCTTAGCTTACGTTGTTTATGTATTTGAACTGCATATTGCGACGATGATGCATCAATTCAGCCACACCCTTATCAAACGCGCCCCAAAGTATCGTGATACCCCTGATGTGATAAAAAGAAACAAAAAATAACGAAAAAATTTCCTTCGAGGAAAAAGCAAAGATACAATTTAACAGTTTCAAGTGTTAAAAAGCAAGATACCCTTCTTTGGCAAGTTCCACATATGTATGGCAATGGCATAATCATTGTCAAATGTATGTCTTCTCAATATTCAATATCCTCCACTCTGTCACTGTCTCCTTCCCCTGGTAGTGTCGGGGGTTAGCTCGAATTAATGCCATTGTCCTATGTGAGTTACATCCCTTGAAATTGTAAAAACACTGCGTGCATACATAACATAGATTGAATCAGGACGAGAATCTGATGTACATATTATGTGGGCAACAAAAATAACGAGCACAACAAAAATATGAAAAAGAAAAGAAAAGAAAATATTATGCAGGTCAAGATTTTACAGTTTCATTTTTCAATATTACTGACCTACTAATTTAAGTAGGACTTTTTGAGGCATTGATAAATCTTACTAAACCAAAACCAAAACCAAAACCAAGCAACCAGTCAACCGCGGTCTATAACGTTTTCTTCATTCAAATCGAAATCGATTCGACGTTGCAGGTCTCTGCGCCATTGAAAGATTTTCAACTGGAAGAGAGAGAAAAGAGTGAATTGTGGTCTTTGAGTCTGCAGCACATGGAATGTCACATGATACATTGTACATATATAAATGAATTTATTTTCTTATTATTATTATTATTACATATCATATTTGCTAAAAAATCATGTAAAATGTTTTCATTAAAACATAGTATGTAGGTACCTACATAGGTTAAAGTGTACAAAAAGCTCAATGCATAAAAATATATTAAATCGATTGTTTGTCCTTTACTTGTTCGTTATTTTATTGCTGTTGCTGGTTATACTCGTGCATTTATACATTCATATTCAATTTTCTTACATATTTATTTATTTTACTTATTATTTGGCTTGGGTTTTTGGTCGAAAACTTTCTCGCTTCATTTATTTTCTCTGTTGTTTTTATACATACCTACTAGTCGTCGAACGAAAGCTAATTGTTTCGTATAAACAACTTGTAGGATGGTAAATGGTCTAAAATAAAATATCCATACCTAGTACCTACCTACTATATACATAGTATGTGCATATACGTACATACATGCAATAGTGTTTAGTCCTGTTTTGTTGTATGCTTCGATCCTTCGTATGACTCTGTGACTCTGACATTGCACGAAATGTTCTATGCTGATTGTATGAATGTAATTGTGTATTACTCGTTGATATCATGTATGTATGGAATTGGATATTCTATGCGCATGACATGGTAAAAACAGAAAACAGCAGTCTTTTGTCTCATAATCCTCCATATCCACGGTAAGGAAGGATATGTAGGTTGAAATTTAGGCCAGTTAAAAGGCAAGTAAATTGGGATGTTAGGACGGGACGACGACAAACAAGAAGAAGAACGTAATGGAATTCTGATATATACGTGTACGAGTCGATTTTTCATGAATTTATAAAAATAAAAAAGTTTATTTTGTTTTATTTTTTTTGTTACAAAATGCTTAATGTGAATTATGAAAAATGTAATTTAAATACACCAATTATGTTGTATTACTATTATTTCACATTTATTATCCTGTTAATAGAAGAACCCTGAAAGTGTAATCGTAATCAAGTAGTACACAACAAAAACGTGAAGAAAAACTAAATATTATTGTGAATGCAAGAAGTGTTGAAACTTAAGAAAATATGAAAATTACTCAAATTAAACACACAAATAATAATAATTATAATAATAATAGAAAATTGTAGCTGAACCTTGAACAAATCAACGAAAAAAATTAAAAATAAAAATAAATTAATGAAAATATGAAGTCTCGGTGACTTAAATGTTTCGAAATACAGTAATTATTGTGTGTGATAGATTTGCAAATGCAATTCGAAAACGAGTAAAAGTTTAGTTCGATTTAAAATTCAGTTTACATTTTAACAAAACTCCTTCATACTGTTCCAAATAATAAGGGAATGATTAGTTGTTTATTTATTGGATATAGACGGACGGAAGTCAGGTTATGTGTTTTAATTACTTAAATAATTCGTTGTAATTTAAAAATATTCAAAATAATACAATTTAAAATAAATGTATGCATGATGAGGACGTGCAGAGATGTTTTATATAAAATTTATTTATATATATGTATTATAATATTATTCATCGTTTCGTGTGTGTGTGTGTGTGTGTTTTTGTATTTGTTTGTGCGTACACAAAGTCGATGTCGAAATGTCAAATTCAAAGTGGACAAATGTCAAATAGATGTCCTGAAGAAAGTTCAAAATCATTTGAATTTTTTGAAACAATTCAAATGCTTAACCATACAAATGTCAATTAAAAATTTATCCATTTCGAATATATATTTCATTTAAAAATTCCGAAAATCCATATGCTTGATTGTATAAATAAATTTCATAAATTTTATTTATATAATTTCATTTAGTGAATTTAAAGAAAGGACATGAATTCATTTACCAATTAAATTCTAACGATGGGTGGGTTCTTCTTCAGTTTTATTGAAAAGTTTATTATAAATAATTATTTATTAGTGTTCATTTACCTACTTTGAATTGAAAGTAGGTAAATTAATTTCATTTTCAAATGACATTTTCACGGGTTCGAGGACGAATTAATCGAGTTCAATTTGATAGGTCTTATGTATATAACATACTTTAACTATATCTTGCAAAAATGTGGCAATATTATGATTGTTGAGTTTTATTGTTGGTTGGTTAATTAACATATAGTATGTACCTACTATATGGTATATGATGTCATGAACTGAATGTGATATGGTGTGATATTGTGTCATTTTAATTGTTATTAACTTTAAATGCATTTCCTTATGTAAATATTGATTTAATTTAATTTGATTTGTTTTTCTATATTTCATTTTATGTTACCTAACCTAATAACAACAATGATGATGATGATGATGATGATACAGGCATCGGAAAGCTGACATTCACATCGTTGACCTTCTAGACAATGACAGAAGATTCCGGCTCCATATCGGAGGAAGAACGAAGCTTGTTCCGTCCCTTTACACGTGAATCTTTGGTCGCAATTGAAGCTCGCATCGCACTAGAACAAGCTAAACAAAAGGAAATTGAGAAAAAAAGAGCTGACGGAGAAGTGGTAAATGAATATGATTTAATATAAATTATTGTAGGTACAATATTATATAAATTTTCTTAAGAAATATTCTAGAATTCATATGAATAATATTGTGTATAGACAAGATATGATCATTAGATTGTAAACAATGTGGCTACTAAGTGGATATTTTCGATTGCATTCTTATATCACCTTCATTGTTAAGGAGATTTTAACGAGAAGTGCTTCTTATTGATGCATTTTCAACTACATACTTCTATTCAAGATGTTTCCATATATCTACATTTATGAAGGATACGTGTGCTTGTTACAATCAATTTCAAAAGTGGATAGAATTAGGGTCAATGTTACATTCATTGGCATAGCATTGACTCTGTGATCTTCTTGTTATATTCATTTTTGAAAATCTCCTTGATGCTGAGATTTTTACATTCTTTCTTGTTTCTATGGAGGAATTATTTTTCATAAAAATTCATTTAAATTCAAAATCATTGGGACGGGACGTTGCTTTAATTAAATAAATTTCACTTTCAACGAACGAAAATCCATTACAAGGAATAAACCTATCAATTGTTTGCATTTACATTGAGATAAATGCAATTTGCATACTTTCAGGCGATATGCATTGAACATTAACATTTATACGTTCAAATTCTACCAGATGTCACTAGAGTATTTTGAAAATTTTTCCGTTTTTCCCACAATTAAACACATTTAATATTACTATTAACATTTCTAATAGAAGACAATAATGATTTAAATTCGAATATTGTCATTTGATTTGATTTGATTTATTAAAATCCAACTGAATTCCGGAAAAGGATTTTTTCCCACACTTCTGGGTGCTTCTGGGTGAAATGATGAAAATCCTGTATGATCATTCATCATAATTCACATACAAATCAACTTGAAATTATTTAAATGTTAACTGATGATAAACTTTCTTCCATATTAAATGCAACATTTATGGATATTGTTTAAATGTCTTACCATAGGAAGAAAGAAAGGTAAGTTAGACAATGAAGGACATGTCGAATGGTTCAGATGATGCTTATAATAATTCTCATAGAAACTATAATCAATCATGGAACAACTGCATCATAGATTTTCAACTATGCCACCAGCTTTAAAGTGCTAAAGAAATTCTCGCTTGATACGTTTGATATTCAACATTTTGCATTTTCGACATTTTTCATTTAATAAAAATTACATATAAAACATATAATTAATAAGGAATGAACTATTATACTATTGTAGTATCGTCATTTAATTATCATTATTAATCTATAGTCTCTGGGAATTCCAAAAGCATTAATAGCAAATTCAATTAAAATGCACATCGATTACCTAAACATTATATCTAAGATAATCACATTTAATAATTTTATGTTTTATGAAAATAGTTGAATTATCTTGTTTTACGCACGTTACTTTTATGAAATTTTACTTTTAATAAGCTTGCTTCGATCTAATTACTTAAACATTATGTTCATATCATATAATCGATGCTGCTCCCCGTTCTTATACCTAGCTTTATTAACTGCACCAATCAAATAACATAAATCTATACAAAACAAGCATCAAGCCAGTGTAGTTTTTGTGGTTTTAAACCAGAATTTTGTCTCTGTAAAAATTCAAAATTAAATTAATTCCTTCAGTGTCCTTTAGTTCATTTCAAGATTCAAACTTTAACAAACTTCATTTGATGAAATGAAATTGTCCTGAAAGACAGATTGGACATTATTTCACTCAAACCTTTAATTTTCAAATATGCTGTCGTTTAAGGAGCAGTTACCGTCACATATGTATGTAGTAAAAATTTTCAGTTTCCCTTTGATACGTACTAAATGAAATTCAGCGTTTTACAATTCATACATTGGTGTCTTTCCGTTCCAAAGATGTCTTGTACCTACATAAGTAAGACTCCTCAACCGTTTCGTAAAGTTTTTTAATTAATATTTTGGAAAAAGGTATAAAGGTTCCTTATCTTCACGATATTTTATTGATTTGAGAATAGTGACGTCTTGAAGTTGTACCTTTAACATACAGAAAACAAAACATTGACATTTGAAACTATCCGTGGTGTCACTTTAAAATGGCTCTTCTACTGTGCAAATGTAGCGTTACGTGTACGTATGTAGTTTGAAAGGTTCACATTGTCATATTTCCTGGAAAGTGAAATAGTTTCCTTAGAAAACACGATCTGGAATGAAACCTAGAATTATCAATAGCGTTTTCTCTACTGTAGTTGAAATACCATTAATACGTTTTAGAAATATGTGTACACGAATGACAACTGAAACCAACTGACATCACGAAATCAGAAATATTGAAATTTCATCTACAATAAATAAAAACAAAATAATAATATTGTGGTTTTTAAATTTTGCCTTTTTACTATAGAATGTTTGCTATTGCCGCCATATTTGCAAGAATTAATCGTTATAAAAGATTTGTAAACAAGCAACAGCAGCTATTATAATTAATAACAGCATTCCATCATATACATACCTATATAACATTTGAATAGTTACAATCAAATATAAACATACAATTGAACAAAAATTAATTAAAATACATGTTAAATCATGTTAAATGAAAATTAAAATGAATTTTTGACATAACATCAACGCAATCGGTTGAAGGATATTAAATTTCTTTGAAATGATATTAATTAAATATTATAATATTATTTTTCAGGTACGATACGATGATGAAGACGAGGATGAAGGTCCACAACCGGATCCTGCACTTGAACAGGGTGTACCCATACCTGTTCGAATGCAAGGTAGCTTCCCGCCGGAATTGGCCTCCACTCCTCTCGAGGATATCGACCCATTTTATGCTAATCAGCTGGTATGTTACTAAATAAATAAAAATTCATTAATTCATTATGATTTTTGAACTGAAATATTATTTTTTATTTTACCACAACGACGTAAACATCAAACTGACATTTCAAAATATATTTTGTTAAAACATAAAAACGTTAACTATTCCTGTTGTTATTTAATTTGTTAGGTTATTTGACATGTATTTAACATACAACTGTCATTTGGCGTATTGTTTCATTAATTTGACATTTCTGAAAAATACGTTAGTTGCAACGTCAAATTGACATTTCATTCGATCGAAACAATAGCAACTGGAATGGAATATTCAAATAAACCGTTGTAAAAATACAAGTTCAAAATCATTTGAAAACCCTTTTACGCATATAATGTTATTTTATCAAACAGTCTGTTCTCACTGGAAATTAGCACGCACATGCGTTTTTCCTGTAAATTGGAGTACGTTTCTATTTTTCACATAATATTTACATTTCGTATTCAAAATCTCACCTGTAAATTGGAGAAACGACATTTAAAGCTCTCATTTTTGATACAATGAACAAATTTCCTTAATTAGCAATGATCTTTTACTTTCGTTTTTCTTATGGAGAATGGCATTACCCCCGAATATGAGATTAAAGGAAAAGAATGACATTACCCACGAAAATGAAATTAAAGGAAAATCTCTCCCTTACATGCATCTAACATTAACATAAATTCTTCTTACATACTGTCATTCGACTTCTGGTAGGAACTTTTATATCTCCTGTCGTTCATAATTGTAACGGTTATTTCAAAAGTGACAGTGTGACTTGGAAGTAATATTTTTGAAGTGAAGTTCTTATGGAACACTACTCTACAAGTTTTTAGATTTAAACTTTACTCGTCGATTAAACGATACTTGTCGTTTTCTAATGATCATAAAAGAGAGAAAGAGAACTAGACACAGAAAAAGTATACGAAGATCAGCACAAAGAGAAGATGTTGGGAATAGTTAGCGAATACAGTTTGTTTATCATTCCATAAAAAGTTTCATTTCTAACATTTAGTTACCTTTTGATTGAAGCACACTTATTTGAAATTAATATTTAAATTTGATTTTTATTTTCAGACGTTTGTAGTTGTAAGTAAAGGTAAAGATATATTTCGTTTTTCCGCGTCGAAGGCAATGTGGTTGTTAGACCCATTTAATCCAATACGTCGAGTAGCTATTTACATTTTAGTACATCCGTTATTTTCACTTTTTATAATCACCACAATTCTGGTTAATTGTATATTAATGATAAAGAAAACTACGCCGTTCATCGAGTCAACAGAGTAAGTTACAAAATAAAAATAAAATTATTATTAAAATAATAATAATATTATATAATTTTAGAGTTATATTCACCGGTATTTACACATTTGAATCGGCAGTCAAAGTCATGGCTCGAGGTTTCATATTATGCCCATTCACCTATCTTAGGGATGCGTGGAACTGGCTAGATTTCGTAGTAATAGCGTTAGCGTAAGTAAAATAATAATATTAATTGATATTAATATCTAATATTAAATTACTAATAAATTTATATAATTTGAAGGTACGTGACGATGGGTATAGATCTGGGAAACCTCGCTGCTTTAAGAACATTCCGAGTGTTACGAGCACTGAAAACAGTAGCTATTGTTCCAGGTTAAATAAAATATAACATAATAATTATGTAAAATAATAATAATATTATGTTGTTCAATTGAATTTTAGGCTTAAAAACAATCGTTGGTGCTGTAATAGAATCTGTAAAAAATCTACGCGACGTAATTATATTGACAATGTTTTCATTGTCAGTATTCGCATTGATGGGACTCCAAATTTACATGGGTGTCCTGACGCAAAAATGTATTAAAAAATTCCCCATGGATGGTTCATGGGGTAATCTAACAGACGACAATTGGAATTATTTTAATTCAAATGATTCGAATTGGTATCGACTGGAAGATGATAGTATACCGTTGTGTGGAAATTCATCTGGTGCAGGGTAATATGATAATATTAATAAATAAATTATTCATTAAATATGTATTTATTTTTGATTTCTTACAGTCAATGTAGAGAAGGATACATTTGCCTTCAAGGTTTTGGTAAAAATCCAAATTATGGTTACACCAGTTTCGATACATTCGGTTGGGCATTCTTATCTGCTTTTCGTCTTATGACTCAGGATTATTGGGAAAATTTATATCAATTAGTGTTAAGATCAGCCGGTCCTTGGCACATGTTATTTTTCATTGTGATTATATTTTTGGGTTCATTTTATCTGGTTAACTTGATCTTAGCTATAGTAGCGATGTCATACGATGAATTACAGAAAAAAGCTGAAGAAGAAGAATTAGCTGAAGAAGAAGCGATAAGAGTAAATGAAAATTATTTATATATATTTATGTATATATTTTCTAATACTATAATTAATTAAAATTTCAGGAAGCAGAACAAGCTGCTGCTGCTAAAGCCGCTAAATTAGAAGAAAAAGCAAATGCAGCAGCAGCAAGTGCTGAAGCGGCTGCTCATCCACATAGTCCAGATCAAATAGCAAAAAGTCCATCAGATTTTTCATGTCATAGTTACGAATTATTCGTTGGCCAAGAGAAAGGGAATGAAGATAATAACAAAGAAAAAATGTCCATCCGGAGTGAAGGACTTGAGTCGGTAAGCGAAATTCAAAGACCCACTCCTGCACCTTATTCAACAGCAGCCAAAGCTCGTAAAGTTAGCACGGTAAGTATTAGATCATTTCCAGCATGATCACATAAAGCGGAAATATAATTGTTGCTTCCGTTTGTTAATTTTATTGATTGGCATTTTTATATATTTATTATCTACTATAATATATTTAC
The DNA here is from genome assembly GCA_963971475.1 of Chrysops caecutiens. Classification (NCBI taxonomy): domain Eukaryota; kingdom Metazoa; phylum Arthropoda; class Insecta; order Diptera; family Tabanidae; genus Chrysops; species Chrysops caecutiens. Next base: position 74,957,032 of record OZ020567.1, read on the forward strand.
TATTATTATATTTCATGGAATATGTATTTTCATTTTTATTTTATTTTATAATTCTATTTTTTTTTTATATATATATATATATTGTATAAACATACTCGTATTCATGTAGATTTTCCTACTCAACTCTTTTCAACGGTGTTTCAAATTTTTCATTTTCAATATCTTTTAATTAATAGATATTAATACGATTTAAGCAAACATAATAATTTCATTTAGATCGAAAAATGTTTGATAAAATACAATAATACCTATAATGCAAAATTTTCATATTGTAGATTGCTATAATCTTTATTAATACTATTAGATATTGTGGCACATGTGAAGAAATTGAAAATTTCTTTTCATTCAATTTTATGTTTTAAATAAAATTTTTCAATCATTTCAACTTCAAGTAACTTTAGATATCATAATTATAATAAATCTAAAATAAAATAGTATTTTTAACATGAAATTCAGTTCATTTAAATTTCAAATTTCAAATTTTAATTATTTCATTCACGCTCAAATAGTAAACGCTTCGATGATAATCCGTACTTATACTATAAATTTATTCAATCTGATTTAATTCTTTTTCTCTCCTTTTTTTGATTTTTATAATTTTGTTTAACGAAAAAAACAAAAACAAAAACAAAAACAAAATCAAAACTTCTTTAATATAACAAAAATGTGCTAAAGATTCATAATAAAGGGTATCTGCTTGTATACCCATCAAAATACATAATATAACTGAGCTTGCTTTTGGAGTTATCACAACGGCTCCTTCCACTAGCTGATTGCAGGCAGGCTACATATACATACCATACATAAGTAATGCAATTCCTTTGATGAGAACTCACGCCTGGACGCTTTCGATTAGCACAAAATTAAATTAAATCAAATTTATAAGTAGCTTATGACGTCAATTATGATAATTATATAACACATAATTGTGTTATGCGTCCAAGGACTAAAAGGTAACTTAAAGTTAAGAAACATTTTTAATGAGGGTTTCTATTTAATTTCTCTTTGAAAATGGGTTTGAAATTGATTCGGACTTTACAAACACCTGATTTAAATGCACTTAATTAATAAAATTAATAAACAATTTATTCATTCAAATTTTCTTAAGCTGTGTAGCAAACTGTGACTTGTTGAATTCATCACACATTTGTCAGGTTAATTGCATTTATCATGTTTTAAAAACAAGTTGAAGTTGACAGCAGCAGTTAATACCTCAATACTACATGTTTGGCCATTCCTGTATCTTTCAGCTTGCATTTGAATAAATTTACGTAGTTAACTGTCAAAATTCCTCTGTGCGTTGAAACAGGTCGCTCGCCAACTGTCAAAATGGCGTAACGTCTGAAATTTACCTTAAAGGTACCGCGAGAAACTAGTCATTGCCACCGATTGTCGTTATGAAAGGTTTTGTTTAAAAGTTGTTTTGACCCTTCATACGAGTTGCACTTTTACAAGTTCGCTATTAGAAGCAAACTGAAGGAATTGGTATATAATGATTATGAGTTTGTCGTCGTTGGAAGTCATTTTTATCAAACCATGGTACAATTTAACAATTTGCGTGACCCTTTACACAAATACAAAAAAAGGGGAGTCGTTATATTCGGTAGAAATGTCATAATTGTTCGAAATCTTAAAGACGTTGGTCGTTAAGGCCAATGTTGTTATAACCGATGTTTTTAACATGAGGATATATGACCAGCCAAATGTTGTAGCATTAATCGGTCGTAAGGGCTGGTTTGTCGTTATAGACGATTTTCACTGTATTTCGAATGAAAATTACAATCAGTATATGTTTTAGGCATTCCCTTACCATTGAGCTCATATTCCAATAAATTCTGTCAAAATTCATTTGTGTTTTGTAGCGAGTCGCCAACTGTCAAAATAGACGTAATGCCGTGCTTATCATTGATTCTGTGAGAAATGACGTAGATGTAATGACCTATTCCCGTACCTCTGACCTTTCAACTGTCAAAATTCCTGTATGTATTGAATTTGGGCCCCAACTGTCAAAAATTCTTCTTGTGAAATAAGTGACGTAGAGGTAATGAGATAAGGCTGACAGCTTTTACGTCAAAACTAAAATGTCCAGCTGTTCGCAACATTTGTACTCAGCATATATTAGCCTATTCCACTAACCCCTCTCTTCTGTATCAGCTCCTATTCGAATTGATTCCATCAACGTATTAAACTGTCATCAGAGTATTCTGGTCGATTGACAGATTTTTGACAAATGTCACCAACGGAAATCCGTAGTTCAAATCATTCGTAGATATGTATAAAGTTAAAAGTATATAACAGCAAGAATATTTTGTAACGCCCCATGCTGTTAAAACGCTTCATTCTATACGTATATCAGTTTTCACACTTGCCTTATCTGATGTTTCTAAATCATTTGAGATATTTGTGATTTAATCTTTGAGCTGGTGGCACCAGTTATGGCAGCTGAATTAGTACGCAAAATGGCCGTTATGACAATTAACCAGAATCATATTAGGTGTGTTTGCGTACTTTTCGAGTTTACTACACTTGAAAATTTGACAACTTTGACAGTTATTCGACCAAATTTGTCGAGTCACATTTTTCAATCTCGTGCTCGTTTCCCCTCCATGACGTCACGTGAAATCCTCTCAAAACAACTGCTTGAGCGAGTGCAAAAACGCCAATCCCGAGATCGAAACATATTGCAATATGGTACGCGTCGCCTTTCAAGCTACTGAAGAAACGATGAAGTGACTTTAATTTGATTTTAATTACCCTTTATTTATTGTTGATTAATTTAAGAAATAATTTGATCAATAAATAATGAAAATACTTTAATTTTAGATAAATATTTCCTTCTGTATTAACTATGTACAAATCTCTGCTTTTCTTGCTTTTGAAAACTAAATAAAACGGAATCAAAAATTGTATAAATGTTTTGTTTTTGCTTGTTATAATAATAATCATAACGCTGCACTTTAACAAATTCAATTGTTATTCTCTTATTTTGTAAATGAATAAATGAAATTCAAGCTAAAATACGTTAAATTAACGTAATTAAAGCAATTCGTAATCAACGTTTCTCCCACAAACATCAATAGAACATGTTAAATGTGTGCATTTGCACTTATTGTAATGTTAAAAAGAAATATTCATGGTAGGTAGGTAAGTAGGATTGAAATTTGAAGATTTCAAGTGATCGTGGAAATTCAATTATCAAATTTTTAATCATTTATCAGCTTTTCTAAATTTAATCCAAAATAATTATGTCGTCAAAATGGCCGATCACAATTTCAACATGATTTATTGATCAGATATCTGCCTGCGATACAAAAAACACAAAATAAATAATTTTATTTAAACGTGCATGATTACGAAATACATACTAATATCTACTAAAAACATTTACTTATCTCGGGATGATTTTTAAATATCTTTGCCTGTTTGTGTAAACGTGTCAAATTTTGCATGCACTTAACAGTCCAAAGTCTACTGGAAGGCAGTATCATAATTTGATGTAAAATAGTTCAATTAAAAACCTCAAGTTGAAATGAACAAAGTGTAAGTTTACTTCGTCGTTTCTTTGTAGAAGTTCTGAATTATATACGAATAGTATTTCTTATAAAACAATGATTAGGGCATTTGGAAATTGCAAATCAAATTACCTGGAAACCTTTTCAAATATCCCTTCCAAATCAATTCGGACTATTTTCATTTATTTTTCATTACAATAATTAACAATGGTTGTTGACTTGAAATTTTAAAAAGTTAAACCAAGAGAAATTATTCAATTCTGTTTCTGTTGCCACCTCTCAACTTCGATTGACATCAACCCGACCTGATATCCTTTCCAAATTGAAATTGACATTTATGTAAATATAAGAATTAATCTCAACACATTAGCTCCACTAGCCGGGGCCTGAAATGTATTATAATATGTAATTACTTCAATTAAGAAACACATATTTAAAATAATAATTGTTTTCATATACATACATACAATAATCATTTGAAATTAGTCAAAGCTTTATTTACTGTGTTACCACAAACTTTGTTAATTAATATTTATTTCTCTTCATCCTTTACCAGACGTCCCTATCGTTGCCTGGATCTCCATTCAACATTCGCCGAGGATCACGCGGATCACATCAGGTAAATTGAGAGAGTTCATTTTTGAGGTGAATGTCAAAATGCAGAAGTGGAGCCTATAAGAAAGCACTCCGAGCATTCCTTTTGTTATTATTTCAATGGCTGGCAAACCGTTGCCGTACAATTCGTCACAAAGACATCATTCCGTGGCCTGAATTTCGTCGATTTACACTTAACAGGTTTTCTGTTAAGGAAGCTGACAGATTTGGCTTCGAATAAGTTTCGAAATTAAAATTTGTTCCGACGTAACAGATTCGAAAATAAGTTGTGCCCAGAATACCAACTTTGACTGTGTGCCACTTCAAATCATTTTGACAGTTAATAAACTTATTTTATTTCAAAAATATATTAAAACACTTCCGTCTTTTACTGCATTCACGTGACGTTTCCATTTTGTTTTGAAAGTGTTACTGAAATGAACATGAAATTATAGCTTCAGGGTGTACATTTTCTGAGACGTAAGTCTTTCGAAATTTGTACTGAAATGACTCGAAGTGGCACAAAGTCTTAAAGAATTCTGTTAAAAACCAAATCTGTTAAATTTCTTAATGATGTTCAGGACGCTGCACAATGAAGTGTTACAATGAATTCATTTCAAACAACTTCAAACTCTATAATTATGTTCTACTTATTTCAGTTTACAATTCGAAATGGTAGAGGACGATTTGGTATTCCAGGCAGTGATCGTAAGCCGCTGGTCTTATCTACATATTTAGATGCGCAAGAACATCTACCGTATGCAGATGATTCAAACGCAGTGACACCAATGTCTGAAGAAAACGGTGCCATTATAGTGCCTGTTTACTATGGAAACTTAGGTAGTCTGTCAGTTTTTCAAAATACAAGTTTAATTAACACATATTTTATATAATATATATTGTATAAACTGGAATTCAAATCAAATAAAAGGATCTCGACATTCTTCATATACATCACATCAATCTCGAATCTCCTATACATCACATGGTGATTTATTAAGTGGTATGACAAAAGAGAGCAAACTTAGGAATCGATCGTCACGTAACCAATCAATAGCACCAACAAATGGTAGTTATGTTGATACAAATCATAAAGGACATCGGGAATTTGTAAATTTTTTTTATATAATAAATTAATAATGATTATTTCATTTTATATATTTATCAATTAGGATCCGTCAATTGATTGTACGGATGAAACTGGTAAATTAAAACATGACAATCCGTTTATCGAGCCCGTCCAAACACAAACAGTAGTTGATATGAAAGGTTAGAATTATATAATAAATACTAATTTGTATTCTATTTCATAATTATTATCATCTATCATCATACAGATGTTATGGTCCTTAATGACATCATTGAACAAGCAGCAGGTAGACAAAGTCGCGGTAGTGATAGAGGAGGTAAATTAATTTTAGTGAATATTATTAAACATTTTATATAAATACGTATAGTAGTTTCAATTTTTATTCTATTAATTATTATTTATTTCTGGGTACTGTTTTGTTCATAATTCAAAAGATGAAAAATTCAAAAAATAATATAGATTTTTTTAATAGAAAAAAGAAAAGAAAAAGATAATTAAAAATTTTCAAAACTATATTTTTATCGTTCTAATTTTCTCTACAGGTACAAATTTAACTTGTAAATTTCTGGCTTTTTTTAATAACTAACTAAATCCACTTCTGGTTTGTTTTCCCAAAAATCAATGTTCGCTAATTTCCTTCTCCTTCTTCTTATTCTTATTCTATTCTTCTTTAATTGTACATTCCTTTTTTTATTATATATATTTTTAGAATAATGTATAAAATTTAATTAGTCTATATACATAGTATACGTGTGCCTGCATGAATTAAGTTAGGTTTAATCGAACTTCAATTCATTTTAAATTAATCCAAATTTTATCTTCTACAAAACAATGAGCACTGGTTAAGAAATGCTTCTGCAAATGTTATCAAATATGTACATATGTATCTCGTAAATGTATTATGAATATAATTAATAGGTTTGTTTACGTACTTTCTGGAGTAATATTTTTGAGAGAGTTTTGTGTGACGTCATGGAGGGGAAACGAGCTCGAGATTGAAAAATTTTACTAGACAAATTTTGTCGAGTAAAGTCGAGGTGCTTGAATGATTCTGTGACAGTTGGTCAAAGTTGTCAAATTTTCAAGTAATTTTGCTGGATGTTACTCAAAAGTGTTTTCTTACTATTTGAGTAATAGAGTGAAATCGTATCAAACCTCTCATTTTTCCTCGAGTAAAGTCTAGTAAACTCTAGTAAGATCGAAAAGTACGCAAACAGACCTATGCTACAGTTCGCTTAATGAGATATCAGTGTCACTCCTCTCTTGAAATAAACAAATGATTCACAATTGAAACCAGACGTCAGACTAGTATTTATTGGAAAAGAATTGGTTGTCAGTGTAGAATTGGTTTTGTCTCTGGTACCTTGTTTCCCATTGTAATATATACAATAGATGAAATGTAAAAATGTCGTTAACTACTGTTACTGTGGCCTTCTTTTGTTTTCATGAGGAATCTTAATATATAAAATCCTAATGGTCGTGAAGCAGTAAATGAATTTCATTCACCGGAGAATGGGTTTCAGTCTCTGAAAGCGGGGAAAATTCATTTTATGTAGATCAAATACAATGAATTTCTCTCCGCATCCTGGAAAGGAGTTTCATTCACCGGAGAATGGGATTCACTCAAGCGGGGAAAATTCATTTTCTACATGACGTCATAAATGTCTATCAATTTTTATTTTTTGTTTTACGGGCTTTTTCTCTAGTTCTCTATAAAATGATATTCACTTAAATCACAAATATAAATTTTAATTTGATGATTCTATAAATGTAAAAATGTTCTGCTGACTAGGTACTTTGATGTAGGATAGTTTCTTTCAAAACTTGCGTCTTCAACGGATTTTCATTTGACCTCATCTGTACCCGTTCTCTCGATTTATATGGTTAAAGAGTTTGAAAAACATTTAGAACGTTGACGATTAGATCCAGAGGAGTCTTTATGTTGCTGTTATTTATATAAGGTCTGTTCACGTACTTACTCGGACCATAATGCAATATGTTTCAAGGACGAAATGGTCGTTTTTGTACTCACTGAAAAAATTGTTTTGAGAGAATTTAACGAAGAGTATAGCGGAGGGGAAATATACTTGAAAGTGCTAGATGTTACTCGAGTAACTTGAAGCTAGTTGAAAAATCCTGTTCATTTGACGTCAGATTTGCTTATGTTCGCTTATGAAGTTGCTCGAGGTTACTCAAATACGTTTTTGTACTATTCGAGTAATGAGAGAGAACTAAGAAAATTCCTCCCAAATTGCTCATTTACAGCCGAGTAAACTCTAGTTAACTCAAGCTGTACGTGCACAGACCTATAAATTTACTAGTGTTACCATGTGACTGATGTTTCTCTGACATTTGCAACTGAAAACATGTAAACTGACAGTCTGAATTAAAGTTCATACTATGTCGTCATTTGCTTCAAGCTCGAACATCGTGACGCTATGGCGGACAGTTGTTCTTGAAGTTACTACGGTCTATGCCCGTAATTTTGTAGTAGAAAATAGCTTTCCGTCAAATTTTACTCTGAAGAACGATAAATAGTTTACTTACAAATTTACAAACTATGTAACTGGAAACAAGAAAATTAACAACTGTCAAACGTCAAATACATGCATGTGACAGTTTGCAACTTTTTGCTACACGAATTACTATTTTTCTCCGTACGGGAACTCAAAATACTCAAAAATAGAACAACCTTCTCCTTTTACTCGAAAAATTTGGTTGAGTAATGTCAAGATGCTTGAAAAATGCTGTCCGATTTGTTAACTTTCAAATGATTTTGCTGGATGTTACTCAGAAGCGTTTCTCTACAATTTGTGTAAACAGATGATTTAGATGACCTCTCTCAAATATCTCATTTTACAAGTAGTAAAGTTGAGTAAACCCAAGTTTGAAAATTTTAAACATCTTTTAGTTGAGTTTGTTGCTCAATGTTTGATTACAAATAAATAATATAAAATATTGCCAAATTATCATTAACTACACAATATACACAAACGGTTATTTAGAATTACTTAATATAAACTTTAGGAAAACCTTTTTTGCCCTTCCATCTGCTATGAAATTGACAGTTAAAATTTGAATATGAAATTGCAAAATGGCGATCTGATTTCTGCAAAAGATACTTCAAATGGAAGTACATATATAAATAAAATAGCTCGAAATATGAAAAACGTCTGTATAAATTTTGTTAATAAATAATTTCCAACACAATTTAAACAAAATTAAATTAATTAATTTCTTCACTTATTCGCGTGCACTTAACGACAAATTTAAATGTAAATCTACTCTTTGGGCTGACATATTATGCTTTATATCAAAGAAAACGTATTATTTTATGATTTTGTATCACACAAATATGTATTAAAAACATTCTCAGGCTTTAATTGTACCAATTTACATATAAAACACTACATATTTATGTTATTCAATTGTTGTATTATATATTAAAAACTGTGTTTTATTTTATTGTATTATTGTTTAATCATTAACATTAACATTAACATACAGTTAACACATTATCCAATATCACACTCACTCGGTATGCATTTTTGTACAATAAACTCCCACCAGGATATACATGTAGATTGATTCAATGAAAGTTCAATGACGGCTTCCAACATTCAACAAAACCGGAGTTAAATCCTTTCAAATGTCAATTGAAGGTATTTAGAAATAGAAAAACGAACCATTCAAATTCGAGAGATTTTTATTGATAAAACACTTAAATGTGAATCAAAACGGTACCAAATAATTAAAATAAATAAATTAATTAATTGATTATTGAAAATTTTCATTTATTATCGAACGGATATACAACGACTCACCCCTTTTTTTAAGAGCAAGTATAATTATTCGCGTAAAATGAACTTTTAACAAACATTGAAATGTTAAATTCCAAAGTGCGAAACTTTTATCCAGATAAGTAGTATACTAAATTGTCTTGTGATAAAATTCTTGAATAAAACTAACCAAAAGAAATATATTGTATAATTATTATATTTCATATAAATACATAAAACTTATTATTTATTTACTTGGGAAAGAGAGGTTTATAAATGGATTTCCGATTTTCGATTATTTTTTAACAAATTTTCATAATGGGCATTAGTGAAAGCGAAAATTTTGCTAGTAATTTGCGTGATTCAATTGAAATAAAATTAATTGTCATCTTTTTAAATTCATGCTGTGATCAATTTTATACTTACTATAAAACATAAATAAAATATATGCAAAATTTGCTTATTTATCTAATTAACATAAATTTTTCTTTTTTGATGCTAAGCTGTCATTTTATTCGTAGAATTTAGTAAATGATTTTTCATTTCATGATTTTTCTCAGCATAATATTGTGCAGTAGAACTACAATACACATATATCAAGCGGAATAGTATTTAACTAGTTCCATCTTATTGAAGTTATATTGATAAATACAATTTTCGTGGAGTATCACATCATAAACATTCTCCAGTCAAAAATATTTGTCGTTAGGATACGATCATTTCACTAATAGTATCTGGAAATTTGTTCAGCAATTAGTACTAGTTTCTACTTGACACGAGAGTCGTTATAAATATATGTTGGCTTACTGATTTCATTTCTACGACTTGTTTATATTAAGTCCATACTCTGTTTTCAATGGAACAACGTTGGGATGTATCTATATAAGAAGGTTTTGATGTTGCTAGAATCTACAAATCCACGATGACAATTACTACAGCAAATCATTTTTGTGTTCTTGGTATCTAATAGATGACTTGCAACAATTGGAGTGACTGAGAGTTCGTCCCAAGAATCTGATCTATACAATTCGTAGTTATATATCTAAGATCAATCGATTATTCTATCTTTAATGTAATGAATACCTCCAGAAACAAATCCAACTTGACCCATGTATCAAGTAGAAGTAACTTTGTGAAATCGTTACTTTGTGAATTTGACATTTGGCTGAGTGTTGAATTTATAAAATTTTGATTACAATTTTCGTTGAACATTTGGTGCAGGTTTAATATCCTAGATAGTTAAAGGTTTTAAAGGTTTAAAACATGAGAAGTCTTGTGTCGAAATTAAATGTTCTATTGTACTCATTTTAGTTGGAATTCATGAGAATATTTCGTATTGAATTTTGAATTTATCCATTTCATCCTTTAATATTAAACAATATAGATAAATAGCGAATCAATTTGGTTAGAGCTGCTTCAACAATAGTTATAGGCGTAGAGCTGGCTTCAAATGTATTCCCATCTACAAAGTAATTGTTCATTAATTCACGTAAAAGCAATTTCTTATATTAGGTAGCTTATAATAATGAATGAATCTTCATTGAAATTTAATTAACATAATAGACGCCAATAAGAAGCTTCTATGCGTCTATGAAACCACCACAATATGATAGTTAGGTACATCACATTTGCACACATTCAATTATAAAATAATCTTCTTGCATACAAAGCCTCTTTTTCCCGCGAACGTCTTCGTATTTTAAAACCAAAAATTATACACAATTACTTCTCATTGAAATTGAAATCGAAATTGAAATTGAAATTAAAATTAAAATTGATTGAATTCCACAGTAAAACAAAAAATATATAATCAAAAATCTAAAAAAAAAAGGCTGAGTCTAAAGTATTATTTACTAATCAAACTTTATGTTCAGTCTCTGTCTACTATTTTCCAACAGACGATGACGATGAAGATGGTCCTACATTTAAGGATAAAGCCCTAGAATTTTTATTAAAAGGCATCGATATATTTTGCGTATGGGACTGTTGCTGGCCATGGTTAAAATTTCAGGAATGGGTTGCATTTCTGGTCTTTGATCCATTCGTCGAACTTTTCATTACTCTTTGTATTGTTGTGAATACGTTATTCATGGCACTCGATCATCATGATATGAATAAAGATATGGAAAGAGCATTAAAAAGTGGAAATTATGTAAGTATAATTAATTATATAATATACCGTAGGAAGATGTGTAGATGTCCAATAAGTATCATTTATTAAATTCAAAACAAATTCTTCACAAACGTTCATCAAATGTCAGTTGAAGTAAACAAGAAGAAGAATGTCAAACGAAATACAACGAAGAGGAAAGATAACGAAATTATAACATTTCCAGTATTAATAAATCAATGGGAATTAATAAATTTTCTGTTGTTGTGGATTATGGAAATTGTTAAATAACTAAAAGAGAATTCAAATTATACATAAACATAATTAATATTAAAAAATTCTAATTTATTACACAGTTTTTCACTGCAACATTTGCAATTGAAGCAACTCTCAAACTGATAGCGATGAGTCCGAAATCGTACTTTCAAGAAGGATGGAATATTTTTGATTTCATTATCGTAGCACTGTCTCTACTCGAGCTTGGGCTTGAAGGTGTTCAAGGATTGTCAGTTTTAAGATCATTTCGTTTGGTAAATAATATAAACACATTAACTGAATTAAATTTTTCAATAAATTATATAAATTTTATTTCATTTCAGCTTCGTGTATTCAAACTAGCTAAATCATGGCCAACATTGAATTTGCTTATTTCAATTATGGGACGAACTATGGGCGCTTTAGGTAATCTAACATTCGTATTGTGTATTATCATCTTCATATTCGCCGTAATGGGTATGCAACTGTTTGGGAAGAATTACACCGGTATGAAATATACTCGTATAAATTGAATTTTATATGTAAATAATTTGATGTGAATTTTTATAGATAAAAAGGATCTATTTCCTGAGCATGAAGTGCCTCGCTGGAATTTCACTGATTTCATGCACTCATTTATGATCGTTTTTCGAGTGCTTTGTGGAGAATGGATCGAATCAATGTGGGATTGCATGCTCGTTGGTGACGTGTCATGTATTCCATTTTTTCTAGCAACTGTAGTTATTGGAAATTTAGTTGTAAGTTTAAATGCAAAAACCACCCCAAATCATGTGTATCAATTTGAATTTTGTTCTATAAAAAAACAGGTACTTAATCTTTTCTTGGCCCTGCTTTTGTCAAATTTTGGATCATCAAGTTTATCGGCACCAGCAGCCGATAATGATACAAATAAAATTGCAGAAGCTTTCAGTAGGATATCACGTTTTATAAATTGGGTTAAAAGGAATGTAACCGGTGCTTTAAAATATGTTCGTAATAAATTAACGAACCAAATCTCCGATCAACCACCAGGTGAGGGGGCCAATCACATCAGTTGGATTTGGAGCGAAGGTTCTTATTCACCTGTTCATATTTATATGTATATACATAAAGCATAATATGTATGTCTAAATATGTAATATCATAATACATATATATATGTATATACGTGAACCAATTATGTGCACATATATACATATCTATAATTCACGTATATATAATATATATAAATATAAATATGTATGTATGTATGTATGCATATGAATATTATTGTTTATGAAAAAGTTTTAGTTTTTCCGTTCAATTGAGAAACAATGTAAAAGCATGCATTCTATTTTATTGTAAAGTTTGTAACAATAAAAACACAAATTTTATTTATTTAATTAGCTAATGGTACCTAGGTGTTTAATAAAACTATTAAAATATCATTAAATTCATTTTCATTTAAATACAAAAATTTATTTGCTTTAAACAAATTTGTGCATTTGCACAAAACACCTAGGTGCACCTAGGTACTGTGTTAAATAAATCCTTCCAATGTAGATATATTATTAACTAGTACAATACTATGTACAATTGCATGCTTTTGTATAAGATTTAATTTGATTTTAAGTTTGAATTTCATTTGATTTTCATTGAATTATTTGTTTTTAATTTTTATTAACTTCAATTCTATAAGAACCAGCTCAAACTGATTAGTGAATTTATATAATATGTTTATTAAATATAAGAGAAGAAACAAACAGAAACATAAACATACATGAATGAATGTAACGTTTGTTTCTTGTCAATATTTAATAGAAATGAAATATAAATAAATATATCTTCAAGTATGAAAAACAACAATCAATCATGATTATCACATTGCACCACCAATTAACAACTTTTATATCTATTCAATAACAATTGGACATTTTCATAAATGATTAAAATCCAAAAATCCCATCACATCCAAATTGGCAATATAATATATTTTTCAATGGAACTTTGTCAGATTTTAAGATATTGTATGATTAACATCTGATTTCACTGTATATCTTATACAGTATGTGATTTAAAGTAATTGAATTGTTTAACCGTCATGGATATATTTTCTGTTGATATTTTTATCAACTACATATTAACCTGAAAATTTTGGTTGATCTATGTTTCTTTGAGAATTAAAAAACAAACATTTTTGTTTAAATAAATTATAATATTTTATGTAGTCAGTGTATATATATATATATAATTGTGGTAGTGTATATAGAAAGTGAAATAGTAAATTATATTTGATGAGTAGATAGATAAATGTTTAATGATAGTTATTAATTATCGTACTATAATGTACAACATTACTTACATCTCATGTTCATCATTTTCAATGATTTTCGTATAATCCGTTTCTTTCCATACGTGTATACCATCCACATTAAAAAAAATGCCATGCCATGCCATGTTTGAACATAAATCTGACGGTGCAAAAAAAAAAAAAAAAAAACATTTTATTTAAAAAAAAAATACATAAAAAATAAAACAAAATTCCAAAAAAAACAAAAACAAATCAATCCCAAAAACAATCAAAATCAAAATCAAAAATCTTTCATCAACAACATCATAAACTTTAAATCGCATAAAAAATGGGAACGATAGGCAAGGGCGTTTGTCATTGTATATCTGCAGAGCGTGGTGATACTGAATTGGAAATGGGACCAGATGAAATCCTTGCTGATGGCCTACTCCGGAAAGGTGCAAAGGAACAAAATCAATTGGAAGTAGCAATTGGTGATGGAATGGAATTTACGATACATGGGGACCTGAAAAATAAAGTAAAAAAAGGAAAATCATTAGTAAATAATGCAACGGTAGGTTTATTGTTTATTAGATATACATGAGCTAAATTATTACAAAACTATTGCATAAAGCTTATCATTCTTAAGCAGATGATAGGAAATTCAATCAATCATCAAGACAATAGACTAGAACATGAAATAAGCCACAGAGGGCTATCATTACAGGATGATGATACAGTTAGTATAAAATCATATGGAAGTCATAAGAATCATCCGTTCAAAGATGAAAGTCACAAGGGTAGCGCTGAAACAATGGAAGGTGAAGAGAAACGTGATGCTAGTAAAGAAGATCTTGGACTTGGTGAAGAATTAGATGATGAAGCTGAAGGAGAAGAAGGACCTTTAGATGAAGAAATTGTTATACATGATGATGCAATACTTGAAGAATATCCAGCTGATTGTTATCCAGATCCATGCTACAAGAAATTTCCTTTTTTAGCTGGTGATGATGATTCACCATTTTGGCAGGGTTGGGGCAATTTGCGACTGAAAACATTTCAACTAATTGAAAATAAATATTTTGAAACTGCTGTTATAACAATGATTCTACTTAGTAGTTTAGCTTTGGTAAGTTTATTTTAAATAAAACCATATCAGTGATAATGAATCATTTCATTTTATTTAGGCTTTGGAAGATGTACATCTTTCACAACGACCAGTTCTTCAGGATATTCTTTATTATATGGATAGGATATTCACTGTCATATTCTTTATTGAAATGTTAATCAAGTGGCTTGCTTTAGGCTTTAAAGTTTATTTTACAAATGCATGGTGTTGGCTTGATTTTATAATTGTTATGGTAAGTAATAATACTCGTACATTTGTTTAATTCAAAAATAATTTTTTCATAAAATCATCATTTTATTTATTTCCAAGGTTTCACTTATTAATTTCGTTGCATCCCTTTGCGGAGCTGGTGGTATTCAGGCCTTCAAAACCATGCGTACCTTAAGAGCGTTAAGACCGCTACGTGCTATGTCTCGTATGCAAGGAATGAGGGTAAGTACAATGAATAAAGTATTTACTACTTCAATTTGAAAGAAAACAATAGATAATAAAACACAAAATAAAACATTATACTCTTAGTAAAATATTTTAAATTCAAAACTTTCTTAGTAAGTCGAATAAGCATGACTTCAACATACTCGTACTATAAACTATTACTAAATAATTCACATTTATTTATCTACCATATATGTAGATACTGTATATCCAAATCATGTCGACATTCTAGAATAATAATAATCAATATCGTAGTTTCAAGATCTACATAATTCCTCGAGTTTCTATACATTTTATTTTAATAAAAGTACATATTTATATAACAATATATGTTAGATAATTTAGTCATTGTAGTTAAATGAACCAGTAGCCAAATCGTTTGAAGTCGTTTCCTTCACATTTTTGAAATATTCTTAGAATTTTCCTTACATTCTTGTATTAAAATTGAATTTCGAAAGCTCGTATTACTCAACAGTACTCGTATATAATATTACATGTAGCGTTCTTATAAATGTAGCTGTATCAGCTTCATTTTGTGTATTTCATCTAGTTGACTAACTCGTACTACATGAAAACTGAAAATGTTTACTACTACAAATGATTGTTAATTCATTTGTTGAGTCACTCTTATCTCGTAGTTTTACCCAATTGACTTGATATTAATATGATGATTCTGAAATGTGTATGATTACAATTGCTTACTTGGTCCATTATGAAATTGAAAAAGTTATTCAAACTCTTTTATCGGCGTTAACCCACTTGATACTCAATTTGCCTGCCGAACTGATCGATACAGCTCTGAACTTGCCATAAATGTTATTATTTTAATATATAAAATCCTAATGGCCGTGAAGCAGAAAATGAATTTCAATCACCGGAGAATGGGATTCACTCTCTGAAAGCGGGGAAAATTCATTTTTTGGAGATCAAAGACAGAATGAACTTCTCTCCGCTTCCTGGAAATGAGTTTCATTCACTCAAGCGGCGAAAATTCATTTTCTACATGACATCATAAATATCTATCAACTTTACTCTTTGCTCATATCACGGGCTTTTTTCTTAAATTTCCTAATGATTGAGTCTCAACGTTTTCACGAGCAGTGATCAGAATTATTTATCACTTTTCATTTTAACTCTTCACATTCTGATTGTCCCAGCTCGTTTAATTTGTGAGAGTTTCGTGTCTGCATTTTCCAAGTAATTAATCATATTAACCAAGAATTTAGATTCTATTACTCGTAGTTGACTTGTAAATTACAATGAACTGAAAATTACTAGACATTTAGATAAAAAGATACTTAAAAAACTAAAATGTACATCTGAGGTTGTGAAAGATCTAGATCGATTGTGATTATCTCAATGTGTAGCTGCTAAACTAGTTGAAATTTTGTGTGAATGATCCTTTTGAAATACGACTGGTAATTTAGACAACGATTGAATGATTATACGGATTTTGATAGATCTTCTTTGGAGAAAGATGGGCTTATTGATTTAGTTTTGCAAAATGCGATCTCACAGGTCAAGCTGCAATATCACATAAGAAATCCTTGCTCCAATCATCAAACTATTTTGAACGTCAGTGGTACTGCTGGAATTCATTGCTTCTCCGATATTAGCTCGTGTAAAACCTTACAATCAATAAGTAATTGTTAAAAGAATTACAAACGTTAATAGAAATTTTGAGAGTAATTATCCCATTAATAGTAATGGGATAATGAGAGAATTTGATACGTGGATTGTCAGAGATTCGCAGATCTTTGATTAAATGAAAATAAAATTCAAATACAAAATGATGTGTAATGATGAAAAATAGGCTTTTAATGTTACTCTGTTGACTTGCAGCGATAGAATGAACAATTTATTCCGCTTGACAGCGTGTGTTCGTTAGTATGTGTATGTGAGAGCTAAACTGTTTAATGAAATGAGGTTGTTTAATTTAATGAATTATACATTGTCTGTGTTCTCATAGATGGAAGGAACCATCGTACAATGTCAATACATGTTTGGTAACGATTTAACAATTAATTTATCACAGTTTTGTGATGAAATGAAGTTCAACGAAATTCCAGTATGCAATTCATGTGAAACTTCTCTTCATGTTTTTGACGTGAAAACGTCTTTCCGCTCGTTAAGTACAATGATAGCGAGTCAAACTTTCTTGTGCTACAAAATACCGTCGTATTTCAATCGCTAATAACGCTTGAGATCACAGGCGATAGAGCATATTTGTGCGTATTTATAGTGCAGCGTTTGTTTTGCCCGTGACGTCTTCGGACTAGTGGAAGCGCCTACACGTGATTGTTGTTAATGAGCGTTGTGTAGAATTAAAAATGGTGTAGCAGTAGCACGAGAACGCGTTTAGCTAGGACGTTGATTCGGGTGTCATTGTAAAGAACAACCTAAAGTGAGACAGTAAAAATATTCGCCGCGGAAAATTGAAAAACAATGAAGGATATCGTCTCATATGAGTCGTAAATATTGAATAAAACACAGATCAGAGAAAGCTCCATACTACTGTTTATACTCATTGTATTAGAGAGATTGATTTAAGTACATATCTACTAGTAAGAAACACGTATTATAATTATATCCCGACGTTTTCACGGAAAATATAAATTCGTTTACAAGTTTTCAGATTGAGTGTTAACTTGTCCAGCTACAATAACGTGTACCTGTCATTTTCTTATGTTGTGATGACGTCCACACTCTGGTTGTTTGTTCGTTTACTTTGGTGGTGTTCCATAAAAAGTTTCACTTCTGACGTCGTTAGATTTTGACTGTAAGATACGACAAAACGTACAATTTGAATAAAGTGAAAAACAAAATGGTGGCCTAAAATAAAATTTGAAGTATCCCCAAAACGGAAGAATCTCATGTCCTGATGGTAATAGTCCAAATATTAGATATGATTGTTCTCTATATTAGTAAATCAACGTTAAATGATTTTAATGTCAGTTTGAATATATTACTATAGGTAATTTTTGGATATTAGAACAATAAAACCTTTTAAAACACTCGTTTTGTGAACAATCAAATGATCCCAATCGATATTCATCGTTGCTTAATAATTAAAAAACACATTTTTATCATTTGAACTTTGTTTAAACTTAGCTGAATATTTCATTACTGTTGTACGTACATTTGTAGACATTGTTACTAAATGTTTTCATAAATAAAAAACAAACAAATCCCGATGTAACCATGTTCTAGATACAAGTAAAATAATTTAATTTAATATATAATACAATATAGCTATGACAGAAAAATCACAAAACTTATTATGAACAGAGAATGAAAAACACAATTTAAATTTTGCAAAAAACTCTAGTTATCGCATATGATTTATAACGATTCAGTTAATAATGTATATACGTAATAGTTAATAAAACTATTTAAAATAATTATAATCCAGTATGAAGTTAAATTTATTAAAATTATTTGTTTATTTATTTATTTATTTATTTCTTTATATATTTGTTTCGTTTTTAAATGCGCTAATCATGAAGTGAATGAGAATCTAGTTAATTGTAGCGTTTAGTTTTAAGGTAAATTGTGAAGTAACTTATTCAGATAAAGTAATGATATAGAATTGATTAAATCATACATACATATACAAATAATTATTTCCAAACATTGTACGTTCTTGTCTGCTGTAGTTTCGAAACGTTGATAATTATATATTGAAATTGATATTTAAAAGTTTTGCTATATTAGCTTTATATATATACATAAATATATATATATATACTTAAATCAGTAATTTACTACAGAAGTAACAAACAAATTACTAATAACACTTAAATGGAATAAAAAACAAAAACAAAATTTCAATTCATCTAGTTGAATTATGCAGGAAATATAAATGAAACCAAATTGAATCACTTTAGGATAAATAGTGACGGATATATCCTTCACGGGGCATGAGATAATCGCGAGATTTCACTTCAGTTAGAAAAAAAATATTCGCATACATAGCTACCTACCTGTTGATTGATAATCCCAATAGGTGTTAAGGCTGATGGATTAACGAATATAACGCAGCCACACATAGGCTACAAGCAGATGTAAATGTAAGTTAAAAATTCCAACTATTCCAGACACAAAAAAAAATCTAATTATCTATTTATTATTATTATTATTATTATTAGAGGATAAATATTGTAATTTAACAGTATATTAACTTAATACTACTAATCGTTATATAAGAATATTAATTAAACTATGCGTTATGCTCCTTTTCTATGTGAAGGGAAAGTGTATAAAGTTATTTGTATTTATAAAATTATTTAAATACAACAAAAACCTTGCTATTATTCAATGAAATTTAAAAAATTTCATTTCGAATTTATTGAATGTTATGTTAAGAAAGAAACGTTTAAATATTTGAAGATCCAAATATAAGGAATTCTTCAAATTATTTCCAACAATTTCAATTCAATTCAATTAAACTTATTACTTATATGTACATATTATGATATAATCAAATTTTGTGATTTAATAACTTCCCAATTGCTCAATTCTGAATATAATCCTAGCAATTGCGTAAGAAAAACCTTACACTTGTTTATTGGACACATGATATTTGTAAATTATTTTATAGTTTTATAAATGAAAACTACATGTATTTCATGGGGTAAAAAACTTTAAAAAATGATTACCATTCAATGGTAATGAATTCCAGGATGATCAGTTCGTAGTTGTGACAAAATTCGTTATCGATTTCTGCTTGTTTCTATGATGATCTGTAATAAAACATTCAGATCTGGGAATGTGTGGTTGCGTTTCATTTACATGAAAGTTTGATTCCGCTAGAAAGTTTAGATAAGAGGGACTCCTGTCATTCATTTCAATGCATTTTCCACAAATATATATTATGGCTATTTATGTATCAAGGGTGTAAAGTGACGCTTTCTTGCATTCGTGGATTGCAGCATGAGTGAGTGTGAGGTCATGTCGCATCGAATGTTGTCTCGCGCTACAATTTCTCCACTCGTCTTTGGACGAATGCGTCATGATCGAGCGCAAATGCAGCAACAACTGCAAGAGAGCGTCACCTTACACTCGCGGTGCATACAATAGTTTGTGCAACAAATTCGTGAAAAATTGAATTTGAGATTAATATTCACACAAATCTGCTACATAAACTTGTACAAATCTGTTACATAGAGTTTAGGGTGTTTGGGTATTGAACACTTTACGCTCGCAAAACGCACATCGAAATTTCAACTTTCGAAGCAAGCTTTGCATAAATTAATTTTCCTTAAGTTCATTTCCTGAATCTTTTAATCGAAGTTAATGTGTTACACACCCTTTAACTATTTCATCTACTCCATCTACACAATATCAGCATACTTATTTCTCGAACAGCAAGTGTCTTCAATCTATTCATAAACTATTCTATGCAAAGGAGAAATGTAATTCTATAAAATTAAATAAATCATCTTCACCCTAGATAAACCTGAATTGATAATATTTCGATAACTAGTTACTTCATTCAACTATTGTAAAAATAATTCTTAAATTAGTGCTGTTCTTGTGTGTACGCCAGTTATTTCATGTATTATCATTCATCACAATCCATTACCATAACCTTAATTAACTAGGTTTTCGAATGCCTATCAGTATGAAAAGTGCATTAGTGGTGCATTTGATCTATCTTTATTCTGTTATACTGTCTCTATCATTCGCTCTGTAACGTTTATCTCTATTTGTAGTTAAAGATCATCTAAAGTTTTCAAATACATAGCTTCCTTTACACTTAGGTAATCAAACTTCCTTTTATCAGATAAAGTGTTATGTAAACATATTTGTTAATTTGTTAACCTTAAATTCTACAATAAACCTTAAACTAGAATGAATTGATCAAATGAGGAGATGTGCTTCTACATGATCCCTTTCCTGAAACAAGAAACGTTTAGTTTCCATTTAAAATTTAAAAGGATCAACTTGAATGTTGGTGAAGTATCCATATCAATGACAACAGCAAGAAGCCATTCCTTAATGGAACCTTAATGGTTTAAAAACTAAAAATTTAATTTAATAAGATTTATGTGTAAAATAATTACCATTCGTTCTTCTGGTTTGCGCTTGTCAGTTGCAATACTGGAAATGACACGAGTGACAGTTAGAAGTCTTACACAGCTATTCCTTGCCTTACACGACCATTCTTCGTTAAATTCGAAAATATCCACGTAAACACGAGTTCTCTTTGTTTCATACTATTATCTAAATATAAAACAATATTTTGAAAGATTTTACACCAAATAGAGTTACAATTTATAATCGTTACAAATGTGATCTGATTATCTTCTTGAATCAATTCTGCTACGAGACCAGCCAAATTTCTTTCCAATGTTTACGAAATTTTTATATTGTCTGGAACAAAATGATGAATTAAAATAAAATATTTTTTAATTGAAAAGCAATTCGACATTTAAAACACCTGAATTTTGAATAATTGTTAAATATTGACTTTGATTAATGCTGTCAAATGAAATGTTCTCAACAAACATTTGTAAGGGAAACAAGGTTCCTGCGAAATGTTTCAAACTCAAATGTTTTCTGTTCACTTGCTTGATGTTAAAATAAATGTTTCTAAAACACATTCCACATTTATATCAGTATCTTTGTTGATTACGAACAGTTTGACATTGAGAAAAATCATTTTAAAGCTACATACCATAATATCCAAACAAAAATCGAGCTATTACTTTGTGATTAACCAATTAAACATGTACAGTGAAACAGTTCAAACGATAATTCAATTCATTCATTGAAAATCTGTAGATTTATTATAGAGAAAGTTTTAAGTACTTCAACGTTAAAATTCGGCTAATTTCATTCAGATATCTTCTTCCATTATAACACTATTTAGATTTCCTTATAGATAGGTTATTCATTTGTTCAACGTGATATACAAATAATTCCGCGATGAATTCATAATTTCATTTACAATAAGAAACATTGATTTTGTAAAAGCTATTTATTCACAATATTACAAAATGAAGTATGAATATTATATGATATCATTTACTAACATATTTTCTATTATTTTAGGTTGTGGTGAATGCATTAGTTCAAGCTATACCGTCCATCTTCAACGTACTGCTAGTGTGTTTGATATTTTGGTTGATATTTGCCATTATGGGTGTACAATTATTTGCTGGAAAATATTTTAAGGTATTCAATTTAAAGAATTATAAAATAAATATATATAAATATATTTGATTTCATCAATTTTAGTGTGTTGATTCAAATAAAACCGTACTCGATCATGAAATAATTGAAAATAAGAACGTTTGTATTGCTGAAAATTACACGTGGGAAAATTCGAGAATGAACTTCGATCATGTCGGCAATGCGTACTTGTGTTTGTTCCAAGTAGCCACATTCAAAGGATGGATAAATATCATGAATGATGCTATAGACTCAAGAGATGTAAGTTTATTTCATTCGCATTCGCATTCAAATATGTAATAAGTTAATGGTATCATTATACAATTCATTCGTTTACAGGTCGATAAACAACCCATTCGCGAAACAAACATTTACATGTATCTCTACTTTGTATTCTTCATTATTTTCGGATCATTCTTCACTCTTAACCTATTCATTGGTGTTATCATCGATAATTTCAACGAACAAAAGAAGAAAGCTGGTGGCTCACTGGAAATGTTCATGACTGAAGATCAAAAGAAATATTATAATGCTATGAAGAAAATGGGTTCTAAGAAACCGTTAAAAGCTATACCAAGGCCGAAGGTAATTTCAATCATATTCATGTATATTCATTATGATGATATTATTAATTAAATTTAATATTTTCCAGTGGAGGCCACAAGCAATTGTTTTTGAAATTGTAACCGATAAAAAATTCGACATGATCATTATGTTGTTTATTGGTTTCAACATGTTAACAATGACTCTGGATCATTATCAACAATCGAAAACATTTAGCGACGTTTTAGATTATTTAAACGCTATTTTTATTGTTATATTCAGCTCGGAATGCTTAATGAAAATCTTTGCGTTACGATATCATTATTTTGTTGAACCATGGAATTTGTTTGACTTTGTAGTTGTTATATTATCAATTTTAGGTAAGTTATAATGTTAAAAATGATTTCTTAATATTATATCAATTATGTGAATAAGAAATGTATATTCTTTAAAATGTCTTACAATTGAACAATTGTGTTGAAAATAACCTTACAAATATAATCTGTTAAATGTTATGCTAAATTAAAGAGTTAAACAATTATTATTCACATAAGAAATTTAAATTATATATACCTATATAGTTATAATTAATTCAATTAATCTCTTCAAACAGGTCTTGCACTTAGTGAATTCATCGAAAAATATTTTGTATCGCCGACACTGCTGCGTGTCGTAAGAGTAGCTAAAGTAGGTCGCGTGTTACGTCTAGTAAAAGGTGCAAAAGGTATCCGAACATTACTTTTTGCATTGGCAATGTCGCTGCCAGCCTTATTCAATATATGTCTACTGTTATTCCTCGTAATGTTTATATTTGCCATATTTGGCATGTCATTTTTCATGCATGTAAAAGATAAAGGTGGCCTCGACGACGTTTATAATTTCAAAACGTTTGGTCAAAGTATGATACTGTTGTTCCAGGTAATATATGTATAAACAAACTAATATGTTATACTAATATTTATTTGAACATATTAGATGTCTACCTCAGCAGGCTGGGATGGAGTCTTAGACGGCATTATAAATGAAGAGGATTGTGACCCACCAAACAATGATAAGGGATACGCAGGCAATTGTGGTTCATCCACTATAGGCATCACTTATTTGCTTTCGTACTTAGTCATAAGTTTTCTAATAGTTATTAATATGTACATTGCTGTTATACTCGAGAATTACAGTCAAGCGACTGAAGATGTTCAAGAAGGTTTAACAGATGATGACTATGATATGTACTATGAGATATGGCAACAATTCGATCCAGAAGGTACACAGTACATGAGATATGATCAACTATCAGAATTTTTAGATGTATTGGAACCACCTTTACAAATACATAAGCCAAACAAATATAAAATAATATCAATGGATATACCAATATGTCGTGGAGATCTTATGTATTGTGTTGATATATTAGATGCATTAACTAAAGATTTCTTCGCTAGAAAAGGTAATCCAATTGAAGAGACAAGTGAATTAGGTGAAGTAGCTGCTAGACCAGATACAGAAGGCTATGAGCCAGTATCATCAACATTATGGCGGCAACGTGAAGAATATTGTGCACGTTTAATACAAAATGCATGGAGAAAACATAAACAGCATAAAGATGATGGACACGACGGTACTGGTGATGATACGGATTTTGACGGAGCCGGTGATTGCCCCGGCTTAAAGGAATTGAAGAGCAGCTGTGAAGGAATTAGCTCACTTAAAGATAATCAAAATAATGATAATTGTGGTGGTGGTGCACTAAGTCCCATTGGATCTGGCAATGGTACTGATACACAAGGAAGACAAACAGCCGTATTAGTTGAAAGTGATGGTTTTGTGACAAAAAACGGTCACAGAGTGGTTATACATTCAAGATCACCTAGTGTAACATCAAGAACAGCGGACGTCTGAGTCAGGCCTCCCCCCCCTCTCCAAGAAACACCACAGAACTATTAACTATTATAATTAATTATTATTATTATTATTATAATATTTTAGTTTTTTAAATATATATTAAAGATAATTAACAATAACAAAACAAAACAAAACAAAAAAAACTAGTTAACAAGCACATTATTATTATTATTATTATAATTACAATATATTATTATTATTATTATTATTATGATTACTTAAAGAAGAATAAGTTTAAAATTACCTATTCAAATAAAAACGAATGAGTTTACGAATGATCAAAATATTTTCGCATTCAATAATAAATTGAAATTTGCAACAAAACAGTAACAAAACAGAAAATAAAATAAAAAATAAAACAAAATAAACAACTTTATAAAATTACGATCAAGATATTATATTATAAAAATAATAAATAAAATAAAATAAAAAATTTAAATAAATGAATCAAATCAAACAAGTGCCCAATAATAAATAAATTATGTAAGGTGTTATATACGGCAAGTAACGTCATTTTGATTCTATGATTCAATAAAGAATTAAATATTGAAGCTTAAATATAATAAAAATGAAATGTCAGGGCAGTGTACAGACTCCTTCCATAACAAAATGAAATAAAATTAATGAAGGAAAAATAAAAGAAAACCACGAACAAAAAAAAAAAAACAAAAACAAAAATATATAAATTTAAATAAAATAAATAATAAATTAAGTTTAAATAATACAAAATGAAATAAAGCAAACAATTTCACTATACTATATCTTTGAGAGAATCATTTTAAATTGTTGTGAATGAATTATGCTGAAAATTTATATCGTCATTACACTGAAAACACAAAACACACAAACACAAAATTTATATTTAATTCATTTCAAATGATCACTATAATTCCTTTCATAATTTAAAGTAAAAGAAAATTAATAAAATTTTAGTAATTTCAATATAAGTTCGATGTACGAGTATTATAACAAGACTTAGCACAATTTCGACACTTTCCAGAGCAACAAATTATTAGAGCAATAGCTAAGCTACATAAAACAGCTTCCATGTAATATGTATGTATTGTGAAATTGATTATATTTGATGACTGTAAAAATTGTAATAATACTTTTTTATTATTAATTGTTAAATTTATTTAAAGATTTAAATGAATAAAACTCAATTTTAAACGAATTCATTTCAATTTAAATAAAATCATCTTATAAATGTTGTGCAAATGTTTTATGAAGAAGTTAAACATAATCAAATTCATGTCAATTATACTTAAGTTGATTATGTAATTTTGTTATATGAAATAACAAATTATTATAACAGTCTTCAAATAATAAAAAATTCACATCATATCTTAAAGTAGTAATAAATAGTAAATTTCATTTACCAAATTTATTCAATTTCGATTTATTTCAATTTTTAATATCAAATTTGTCATTTAGCACAAACCCCGAAGTCCAAGAATTTCACAATTCAAACAGTTATATACATTTCAATATCATGTTATATTATTAAAAATGCATATTTTGTATATTATATGTTCACATATTTGTGCCTTTTGCTGATAAAAATATGCTATACACAAGACTTCATTTAATATTATAATTGCAATTCATTCATATAATTGTCATTAAATTTATTTATTATTTAATTAATTATTTAAAATATGTAATAAATGAAAATAATCTGGAACGATTTAACAGAATGTAGAAACAAGTGAAAAATATGTAGAAATTCATAACCACAAAAATGGAAGCAACATGGAGACATTTGACATTACGATCACTTCAAATGTTTCATTCGTAAAGTGAATATTTGGCTGACGGGGATTTTGTTTGAAATTAAATTAAATTAAATTAAATTAAATTAAATTATATTAAATTAAAACCTAGTAAAATGTTATTTTAAATTAATTAAAAAAAAATATTTAAAATTTAGTTTTTAACAATAACATAAGGCAGACCAAAGTGAAAGATATTAGTTTTCGTGTATATAATATTTATCAAAATTCTCATTATAATCCTATCGCTTAGTGCTGTGATTAATACTTGATGAATACTTACTTCGAGTAGCTCTAGAAAAATGAAAAAAAAAAAAAATGAAAATAATTTAAAAAACAAAAAAACAAAAATAACCAAACATTAAAAATTCCCTCTCTTTTTAAGCTTTGGTAATAATAAATATATGCTTTTCATCAGCTAATCATTATCTATAATTGTAATTAAAAAAAAATAATGAAAAAATTAATAAAAAATACTTTCAACGCACACACATACGAACACATTGCTTTTAAGTTTGAACAAGGTTTAATTGAAAAGACCGTAATATGAGAATAGTAACACCAAATTAAAATAGATTGTAAATATAAACATAATTCAATATGATTATGTATTGTAGAATACAATAATTAATTAATCGAAACGAACACGATAAAAAAGAACAAGCTTTATTTCATTTTTCGTCCTTTAAATTAAATAAACATAAAACTAACACGATATTTTGAACAATCTTGATAATTTAATGAATTTTAAATAAATTAATATATGTGTAGCAATTCGTTAAAGTGCCTGGATATCTTCTTGAAAACCCATTTAATTTGAAATTTATTTAATATTATTATCAATAAGAATCCATTTATCTTTAAGTATTAAATTAAATAAAATATTTATTGATGATTTTGTTTGAAAATATATAGATATTCTGCTGTTTCGTTGCACACAACAATTTTATTTTTGTAAATAAATTATCAAGATTGTTTAAATTAATTATATTAAAATTTAAAATTAAACAAGCCCGAATAAAGTATGTCATAAAAATTGTTTTAATTCAAAGCATACACATATTAAAATAAAATAAAAATTTGTACAAAATAAATAGAGAGAAAAACCAAAATAAACGTATGAATTAATATTTTGCTATTTAAAAATAATAATAATATATTTCAAATAAAATCACATTCCGACACTATAAAATGGGCTGCTGACAAAACATTAACAAAACATTTAAAATACAATATATATACAATACATACCTATAAATAATAACGCATCGTTTTTAGTATCACATGAAATGAAATGAAACAAAATTATATAATTAATAATATTTTGAATACATACTTAACAAAAATGAAGATAATAAATGAAAAACATTTTTAATAGATTGTGTTTTTTCAAAGTTACAATAAACATTTAAATACATATACATATTATTAATTAGCTAAAATAAAAACAAAAATAAAACAAAATTCTTGGAGGAATGGGGGCGATGGGAACAGATGCTTTCCATTTGCATTAGTTAAGCAAAATTTGCATAAAACAAAACAAAATTCAAATAAAATAAAATAAATAAAGTTGATTATATTAAGTTGAAAGAACTGCATTAGGCGCTTTAAATACTAAAGCAATATTTTCGATAAAAACAAAGTAAAAATAAAAAAACAAAAAATTTAAAAAAATACATTAAATGAAATAAATGAAAAAAAAAAACAAATTGCAAAATATCAATATGTTACTAATAAATTATTATAGATTTTTAACAGATAAACTAGTTTTAAGTTAGTTAATAGTGAAAAATAACCATGGAAAATCAATCGAATGTTGCGTTTACGAAAACGAAAAAACAAAAAAAAAAAACAAAAAACATATATATATATATGTATATATATATATGATAATTAATTAATTTATTTAAAACGAAATTAATAATAACACGACAAGTGGGAATGCAAATAAAGAAATATATGAAATTTTAGAAAAATTATGAACAAATTAGGCCCAGAATGACACCTTCCTTATTGAAAATGAATGGAAATTAAATTTCAAATAATGGTGAACATCAAGGAAAAAGAGTTAATAATTATTATTATTATAATATTAGCTAAATATTATGGACTAAATGTTAACACGATTTGATTGTAATGATTTTCTATCACTTTAATGATAAAATTGCAAATTTGTAATTAAGATAAAATGTGTTAATGGAGTTATACGTTAACATGGAAAATGATTGTTATAATGTTATAAGATTACAATGAACATAATTTCAATTGTAGATTTTATGAAAATTATATTTATTAATTATGTTAATTTTATTCGATTTTATTCATATTAATTCACATCTTAACGATATTCGCCATCAATTAGCGATTTGCATTATTTCAACACACGTCAAAA
Source organism: Chrysops caecutiens (assembly GCA_963971475.1). Lineage (NCBI taxonomy): Eukaryota > Metazoa > Arthropoda > Insecta > Diptera > Tabanidae > Chrysops > Chrysops caecutiens. The sequence goes on from OZ020567.1 coordinate 74,985,987, forward strand.
GTTAATTTTGTTTTGTCATTTTTAAATTTATTGAAATATTTATATTCATTACATATATTCATTAACATGAATACAATCATTTTTCATTTGAAATAAATATTTTAATTCTGTTCATATCTATGTATAACTCCAATAACAAAATCATTATCCATAATTGCTTTTTTATCCGCAACACGGTAATATTAAGTTATCGAAAGTGATATTTATTAAATAACGATAATAATATACTCTATCACACGTACATAATTTCCATAATCTCGACGCGATTTAAAAACAAAATAAATAACTATAGCATGCAAGACACATGATGATGATAATAGGATGATATCAAGTGACCATCAACAGAAAACCAAATATAATAATAATAATAATAATAATAATAATGATAACACAAAAAGTGATAGATACATTTGTAACATAAACAAGCAGAACATAATAAAATAAATGAATAAATAACACTTAAATATGATGATAATAATAATAATAGTAATTAATTATTATTATTAGTGTTATTATTATTATAAATAAATATAACAAAAAGTCACATTAGAGCTAAGAACGCGTGCTCATTTGCTTCAGGTGTTTTCTGCACGAAGTACAAGTCTTTCCTAAGAAGGTGAAATAATAAGAAAAACAAACAAAAAATAACAAAATAAAAAATATAAATAAATAAATAAATAAATAATTATATATATATATAAAATAAATGATTTTTGTTTTTAACTGAAAGCTTTAATAAAATTTAGACTAAGCAATTAAAAATGCTACAAACAGGAAAAATATGAAATAAATAAATTCATGTATGTAAACCGTGAGTAAATTCATATACATGCGCTGAATATGATAATTATAATATAATTAACAAAAAGACAAAAAAGGAAACGTATTTTGTTGTGTTAAAAATGAAAATGAAAAATATACAATATAATTATAAGTAAATTTCAAAATAAATTAATTAAGAAAAGTGAAAAGTGAAAATGAAAATGAAAAAATCAAAAAATTATAAATAAATAAATAAAACGTGTTAATTTAGATTTTAAGAGAATCAACTGAGAATTGTGAACTCAAAAATCTGCTTTTTATAGTTTTCATATAATTATATATATAATATGTATATAAAATATATATGTTATATATAAATTATATAGAGATATTTGTAAATGTCTGTGTGTATTTATGCAAAAAAAAAAATATGAAGAAAAATTAATAAAAAATTTAATTAAAACAACAAATGCTTGTATACAGTATGTTCTCAAGTGAAAGATGAAAATGAATAAGAGGAAATAATTTTAAGCACTTTTCATTCAGATAGATTTTTCCTAAGTCCATACTTTTTTAAAAATAAAACTCATTAAAATAAAACTGACAAAAAAAAAAGAATGTAATTAAAAATTACAGAAAAAAACAAAAAAAAAAAAACAAAACAAAACATTTTCAAAATAAAAAAATTTAAAAATTTAACAAATAAAAAATGTCTAACAAACATTTAAATACTTAAATTAATATTCATAGCAAATCATATATTACTACTAAATATTATATTATGTACTAAAATATTTTACTTATTATTATTATTATTATTATTATCTTTCGAACTTTAGAGCCTTTGAAGCCAATTCAATCACACACCACATAGGCTTAAGCTACGAAGAACTTAAATAAATCTGTAGATATCGTATAGGAACTAAAAACAAAAAAAAAAATCAAAAAAAAAAAACAAAAAAAAACAAAAACAAAAAATAATAATAATAATAATAACAACAAAAACAAAAACAACAACAAATAATAAGAATAATTGATTGATTAATTAATTAATTAATTAATTAAATGATGAAAACAAAATCATGAATAAATGATAATTTAACATAAAATCGATTAATTAACGGGAATTAAAAAAGAGAAGAAGAAAAATTAAATTAAATTAAATTTAAAAAATACAAAAAAAAAACAAACAAAAATATGTAAATAGAAAAATGAAACGAACGATTTATAGACATGTTTTTTTTTTGCTTTCAGTCGAATTATTATGTTATATTGTATAATATATATATATATACTATATATATTGTATTACATAAATTACTGCTGTGATTCTTGAAAATTAATGCCGCCATAATTCACATCATTGGAATTTGAAAAAAAGAAAAATGAAAAAAAATTCAAGATTATTGAAAAAGAAAAAAAAATATAAGATGAAGAAAATGACAAAACTTAATATATATATATACAATAAAAATAATAATAATAATAATAAAAATAATGAAATAAATAAATAAATAATTGACATTAATTATTACGTATATAGAGCTTTGTTTATTTGTATCATCCGGCATAAATTAGAAAAAATAACAAGAAATGAAAATTAATTAAAAAAAGAAAAAGCAAAAAAAAAACTATTAAAAAATAAATAAAATTAAAAAAAGAACAAAATGTCCTTTGCTTAAAACAAACAAAACAAGAAAAAAACAAAAAAAACTCACCGACAAAAAAAAACATAAATAAAAAATCAAAAAAAAAATTAACAAAATAAAAATTAAAAACAAAAATTCTTTCATTGTTAGTTGTTTTAATTTTTTATTTTGATAATGTTCACTTATTCCTATTTGTAATTGTTTCCATTATTCAAATTATGTAATTATAATTATTAAAAAATTTAAAAACAAAAACAAAACAAAAATAAATAAAAAAACAATTCATATTATTCTTATATAACAAAATATTTTTGTTGTTTTTCCTCTTGTTAAGAAAAATAAATTGAAAATTCTTTTATATTCCAATATATTTTGTGAATAAATTGTTGTACAATTTATTATTACACTGCATTCATTGTTATTTTCTTGCAAGAAAAAGAAATCATTATGAAAAAATGAAAAAAAAACTTTTCTTATCAATAAAAAAATGAGTTTTTATTTTTAATTTCGTTGAAAATTATGTTAAAATCATTTAAAACTCTTATTTCCATGAAACAATTTGAATCAAATTCAATCCGGTCACTTTTATTTAACTGGAACCTCTTGAATATTCACTTAGGCTTCCATCGATTTTGTCGATTTAATTAATTATATTAATTAAATATTGATTGCTTTGTATCCGGAAATTGATCTGTTGTGATTTGCTTTCTAATTTAAAATTAATTAAACATTCAAAACTCCTTTTCAGTCGCACTGTCGCAATGTGCAATTCACTAACTTTGAATACATTTATTTCAGAAACTATAATAGTTATTAGCTGAAAATTTACATCAAATTATAATTATCTATATTTCCATAATTTTGTTAATTACTGTGTATCCGCAATATAAAGATTTCCTCGATTTAACAAATTTTTCGAAATCCCCAAGAACTGCCCGTAAGAGCTAATGCACATTTGTCAACAACCTCCTTATAACGAAGTTTTAATCATTGTAGAATATAAATAAAAAGTATTATTTACCTCTGTTAGCGCAACAATGTAATGTCTTATTACGTCTCGATCATGATCAGGAAAACATCATAGAAAAAACCTACACAAAGAAAGAGTAGAGAACAGACAATTGTAAACCATACCGAAGAATGGAGCCCATTAGAGATATCGCAAGAAACTTCAAATACAAATCAAGACCAGGGCGTGAGTTTCAGTTGATTCAGGTTCAGAGAAGTTAAATTTTTCGTAAGACAACCATTTTGTTTGATGCTAAATAAAATAAACACTGCTGTTTGCCACAGTTGCTAGTTTGTAAGTTTCAATGGTTGAGGAAAAATAAAAGTCTTCCTTAACCGTCGTAAAGAAACGAGAAATTATCAAGTATGTAAACGAGAATCCTTCAACGAAAAAATAGACGTCTTGTTGTAACCAATTGTAGACCAAGCTAACCTTTATATAACAAACCTCACTGTAACAAATTACTTGATATAACGAATATTTTCTGCTTCCCTTCAGTTTTGTTATATCGAGGTTGCACTGTATATATTTATTTATTATATTTATTATTTGTGGATAATTACTGCAATTTTGGTCGGTATACGTTGGACAGTAAAACTTTTAACAAAATTCATGGGAAAATAATGAGAAAAAAATGAAGAAAATATATTCTGTAGACCAAGCTAACCTTTATATAACAAACCTCACTGTAACAAATTACTTGATATAACGAATATTTTCTGCTTCCCTTCAGTTTTGTTGTATCGAGGTTGCACTGTATATATTTATTTATTATTTGTGGATAATTACTACAATTTTGGTCGGTATACATTGGACAGTAAAACTTTTAACAAAATTCATGGGAAAATAATGAGAAAAAAATGAAGAAAATATATTCTGTTGAAACTTTTAGGAAATATATAACCTAAATTTACGTAAAAAAAATTCATATCTCTAATAATTTCTGAGAAAAGTATACTTTTATCAGTGAAAATTCAATTGTGAGTATTGCAATTTAAAATTTATATAATAATTAAAACTTATGAATCCGTATATTCTCTTAAAGCATCAATTTCAAACTATCCCAATCCGATGTAAACAATTTTAAGAAAGAAACAATTTTCAGTGCTGTTCTTCCCAGTCGGTGGTCCTATTAAATGGCATGGCTTCCCTATTGTGTGTCAACCGTTTCGTTTGTTAGTGATTCCATCTGGATTCTTATACAATACAATACTAAATGGAACACTCCAAAACAATACTCATTTCAGCATTCTTGTCTGTTAAGTCCTATATTCAAATACCACAATGAATTTCATTTCAAATACCACAATGGCGTAGTTCAATCCCTATTAGCATTATCTGAAACATAATATCCTATGAGCGACACAAGCTTACTAATTAGCAACAACCTAATGAAATCAATGATTGAATATTAATTATCAAAAATCGAAAAATATAAAACAAAATATTCCATTTAACAATTTATTATTTTATTTACAAATTTTCCATATTTACGATATTTAAGTGCCATTACGTTCACAAAACTTTCAACATTACTTAAATACATTAATGAATAAATTAATAAATTTTTTCTATGAATAAAAATAAATCAATTATGTGAATGTAAAAATAATAATTAATATTTGCCATTGAAAAAAATTTACTTTATAAAATTATCTATTTCGTAAAAGTCTAGTTGGGCAGTCGTTTTTTAATTAAGTTTTCAAGTTTTTTAATTCGTCCTCGATCAGAATCTGTTGTATCTATTGCATTAACATTGTTTATGGAGTTTGTGCTTTTCGCACTGCTGCTCTCCCCAGTTCCCGTACTATTTGAATGAAATGATGAATCGATTTCATTGCTAGGTGCGCTTCGTTTAAACATATCTATCAATTGCACTTGATCAACTCGTTTAACTCCTTTCATATCCAGAATCTTTTGATACTCCTGCAGAGTACTGTCTGGTAATAGTTTCAGTACTTGTTCATTGAATAATGTCGATGGATTAATTGGTGCCATTACTAGTTTTATAATCATTTCAGCTCGTGTCATTCCTTTCACAACGACTTTTGTGTAACTGGTTGGTGCTTTTCTATTCACACTTGAAGCAATCGATGGTAGATCGAAAAGAATTGTTTTTAAACTGTGCGTATCTAGAAGAAGTTGTTCACATCCTAGAATATTGTTAACACCATCTGATGTGTTCGTTGGTCGACATTTAAATAAAGTATTTATATATTTTGGAATGAAAGAATTCACGAATTTATGACACAATTGTGTATAGTATTTTCGAGACGTTGAGAGATTATCACGTATAATTGGCACAGTTTGTTTCAAATGTGTTAATATCGAATTTACAAATGGACTTTGATCTCCTACATTGTTTATATTGTGCCATTGTATCTGAAACATATAAAATCGAAGAAGATTAAAATTAAAATTTTTAAATTACAAAAACTTATGCTGTACCTTGCTCATTACATTAAGTGCTGGCTCACAACCATTTTCTAAATCTTGTACAAGTAATTGTATACAATTCGATATAATTCTATGGAAAACATCTTTCTCATCTGATAAATCAATTTTATCAATATATATCTCTTCAAGTTTCTCCTTGAGTTTATCCTCAAGCTGTTGAACTGTCTCCAGGCAGTATTCTGATGTAGTTAATATACAACATATTCTAATAAGTTCATCTTTATTGAACCTTGAATGAAATTCAAATGAAGCAAATGTTAATTTTCAAAAACGTATATTAAATTAAATTGATCAAACCTTGGTGCTTCACCTTCACGCAAGAAGTTGTGTATTACTTGTCCAGCTGCTGTTGATAAATTCTGAAGATCTCTTGTTAGAAGTGACATACTTGATCCTTGGAAATACATTTTAGTCACAGTTAATGAAACAATAAATAATTTTATGAATCTCTAAACATACCAATACTTGTTTGAACTGTTGAAAACTTTGGCATATTCGCTTCTAAGGCTTTCGATCCATATTCACGGAGATATTTTTTAAAAATCATAGCTAAATCATACATTGTCTTTCCAGTATTCAATTGTGTACAAAGAACCATACATTTCTTGTAAAATACAAATAAATCTGCACAACTGCAAATGATAATAATGATTTAAAATTTTCATTTGCAAAATATGATATACCTTGGAAAAACTGTTGATTTAGCTTCAATCGGATTAAATGGTTGTTTACTTGTTTGAACAATTTTCTCAATCAATTCAGCTAGATTTCTATCGATACTCTCTGTGTAGATACCTAAATGCTGCCTAAAACAGCAGCCAATCAAATCTGTGAAGCCACTTGCCTCTTTGTCGACTGGTTAAAATGAGAGTTTTAAAAATACTTATATTATTTTCTTAGAAATATTCACCTTTACTAGAATTTTTACTCATACCAGCCGCTTCATTCGTTAATTCAACTAGAGTAGCACCAGTGAATCTTTTAGAAAGTAATTTTTCAAAGTTTTGCGTTTTAGAAATCGCATACAAGAGTAACTTGACATCGATTTCGTGGCGTCTTTTATTCATGATTTTCTCCAATTCATTTCGAGTTATTATGCAAAATTGAACAGTTATCCGTTCGGAAACCTCCCATTCACTAGGGAAAATCTTTCCACACTTTTCCTCAAAATCCAATAGATGTCTCTTAAGCCAAGCGTATCTTTTATCAATTCGATCTAACCAAGCTATATCTTGATTTTCATGAAACAATTGTACATATTCCTCTAATTGTAAATCTTTGAGAGAAAATATAATTAAAATGATTATTTTAAAATGAAATTAACATAATTTGATAATTTTACTTATGAACCATTTCAGTAGATCTCTAGAAACTTTTGGATCTAAAACAGAAACGATTTTGCAGGCATCTGTTAATTGTGCCATTGACATTTTCCCTGCCTCGCCTGTAGTCGCTGAAAATGCATTGTGGAAATCTTGAGTGATTTGTTTTTCTAATTCATTCTGTATTCGTTCGACTTGATTCGAGAGATTCTAAACAAATGTAAAAATACAATATGTATTTTGTTTCTTTACATGATGCACTCTTACCTTCATTTGTGGAATATCATTGTACTGTTGAAAGTGTTGATTAACTTCAGTTATCGCTTGCAATGGATTCAAGATCTCACCATATAATCTTTTCTCAGATAACTTACTGAGATTCTCAACACCTCCAACTAGCATATGCAGATGATTCAGTGTTGTTATTGCTGATGTTAAATTTTTCTTAGCACAATCTAATTGCTTAATATCTCTTGTTATTTCTTTAACCATTTCTTCAGTTTTCTCTGCTCTTGTTTTTATTTCAGTTATTTGGGAAAACAATTGATTAATAACCTTCTGTGCTTCTTCCAGAGCCATACGTCCATCTTGTCCAACACTTGTCTGACCTCGAACAACACTACGTATATCATCATCTATGACATTTATTTCACATTCCATCTTTGAAATGACTTCGTCTATATTCGATAATGATTGCTCATTCGGAAATAACTGATTTATATAATCAATGTGATTGAAATCAGGACTGTCCAATGGTCCAGAACTTTCAAGAACCTATTTATATTTTATAAATTCCTCCATAAACACATACGCAATCGTAATCAATCATTTATCATTTACCTGATCAATAGCATTTTGAACCTCTTCGGAGAATATTATCTTATTCAAACGAATTTCATCTAATTGATTGTTCTTCTCTAAACTCGATTCCATATCCGTAAGTATTACTTTTTACATGAGAAACGATATATTTAAATACCTAAAAAATAATTACTTAATTTATATTCGATTCTTCTTCCTTAATACATTGAATGTTTTATATTAATTTTTTTGTAAGTGAAAGTGCTCTTTTTTTCTTCTGATTATTTTCAGGATAAAATTGCTTGAAGCATTTAAAATGGAATTTTATATAGAAGATTTGCATTGTTTAACTAGACTGGGATTGGTTCCTTTGGGAATCTGGATTTGAACTCCAAAGCGTTTCCTAAGAGACTACGACGTGTGATTGTTCTCATGATACTATAAGTAACATTTTCAGTACGTGATAAAACAGTCTGACGTTGACGTTATATAAAGAATTTGTAGCTGACAAATCTGGTAAGCAATATCCTATTAGAACTATGTGTCAGAGATGAAGTAATTTCACAGGTCGTAAGTAAGAGAAATAGATTATTTCTATACGTGACGTACAAAAAGACTTTATACTGTCTCAAATGAATATATCTTTTCCATTCACACTTCTCGGAAATATATTTAGCTCATTCAATCTGCTGTGTTCATAAAAATGTTTCCTGAAATTAAACTCAATATGTGGATAGGTTAATCATATTATTCCAGAACAATACTCACAATTATGATATTACTCTAAGCAATGGCTATCGAATAAACTTATCACCACGCATATATCCGCATTATTATTATAAAATGGAAATGAAAACAAATTTTCTACAAATTCCTCTAAGCAATGTAAACCATTTCAAGAAAATTTGTAGAATTGTCACATGAAACGTCAAAATCGTCACAACAACAAAATCATCGGCATCGTTCGTAGCGCATCGTGACCAACTTCACCGGAATTCAACATATCATGAGTTGCACGATTCTGTAATAAAATAAATGAAAATTATATATATCCAATTATGATTATATTTATAATCTTAAATTGAGATTCAATTCAATAATGTTATAAATTTAAGTAAAATTTATTATATATTGCTGAAATTATTCGTAAATCAGAATAATATATACAAGATTTACAGAATCCTAGTACGGGTAAACCAGATTGCATGTAAATATTTCAAATAAATATACTAAGCACATAAATCAAGTTTTACTTAATTTTATATGATTAAAATTCAAAAATACATGTGTATCATATCATTATCCGGTTCAATAAATCTTTTATTCACATCTCTCATACCAGATTACTCCTCAAACTTACTTACACGCTACAACTTTCTTGAGAATAGTTGCCAAAACATAACCTAAACTTTCTCAGTCAAAGCGACACGAAGTCCTTTTTTCGTTTTTTGAGTTCAAATTTTCATTTTATTTATACATATTTACTTTGTGCATTTCTCCTGTCACCTTGTTTGATGCTTGTTCGGTTTCATATATTAAAAATATAAGTAGTAAAAATATTTCCATACGAATTATTAAAATTTTGAATTGTTCATAATACGTAAAAGCGGTCATCTAAGGCGCTCCACACACGGAGCTACTGAAAACCAACTAAACTATTTGGTAACTTCCGTTACAAACCAGTTCGAGACTTGTTGGCTGACTTGACCATGCTCCGCACACGCCTGAACAACGCACAAATTTCAGATGCTAAGTTTGTAACATTCTACAGAGTGTCCAAAGAAAGTTGTAAGCTTTGTCTAAGCGACTCGACATGATACTCCGCTGGTGACTGATTACAAACCAGTTTCCAGGAATCACAAATCAGTTTGCAACCAGTATCGCCGTGTGCGGTGTCTTATTTGTTTAAATGGAAAGTGATTCAAAGGAAACTGGTTACTAATTCGAGTCACTAATCAGTTGCTTTCCGGTAGCTCCGTGTGCGGACGGCCTAAGGGATTTTTATGAAACAAAATCCATCTAACGGAAAACTGACGCGCAACTACCACTGGCAATCTACTCGTGCACATTGGCAAGGGTAGATTGCCTCCAAACAAATACAGTAGTACCCCGAGATACGAGTGCCCTAACATGCGAGACACGAGCCGTGTTCTAACATGCGGGAAATTTGAGACACGAGCCGTCGAGCGAGCAAAGTTGTGCTTTGAAATACGACGAACATTTCAGATACGAGGAACGCCCAGAGAGAAACTTCCTTGGATAGTTTTCTTTTATCCGGCGAAAAAGCCAAAGACCAGTGAAAAGAAAAGCAGTGACTAAAATTAAGCATACAGTAGCATTTAAGTGACCAAAATAAAAATACACTTTATAAAACCAGTTTACATTCTCTTTTATTGTGTTTAATAGAATATTTGTCATTTATAAATACATTTTTCTTATTCAAAAACACGTAACAAGAACAACTGCCATTTTGGGGTCTGAAACGGATTAATGGCATTTCAATCAATTTCAATGAGGAAAAATTGCTTTGAGACACGAAAAAATTGACGTACAACCAAGGTTACGGAACGAATTAAGCTCGTATCCCGAGATATCACTGTGCTTTGCCAGTGTAAATGGAACGCAGCAATTCTCAAATATCATACATACATAATACGATTTGCAAAAATTGTCGCATGCAACCGTCACAAGAGATAAAAATAACAAATTGCTGTTCAAATAATATATCAAAACGAACAGTTAATATACTATGGGGCCATAAACAAACCACATAACTCTCTCTACAGGGAAGAGAGGTATGCTCTCATGTTACATGCTGTTACGAGGGGGAGGAGGGTGCGACCTGATGTCTAATACACATCTTTTTTATATTTGTTACATTTGTAAGAAAGAAATAGTAGGTATGTAAAATTTCACCACGTGCATGCCATCTGAAAGCTCTTTTGGATTGGTTAATTTGGAAATTTGCTTAGTTTTCATGAGTTCTAATTTCTTCTTAAGAGAAAAGTTTTATAGGCTTCGACGTAGGTCGCCTACATCGAATATATGTTAGGGTAATGTTAGGGCTATTGTATTGTGATTCTTGTCTTAGAGTAAATTCGTGGAAAGATTCCATATTCAAGCATGTCACACAACTGTCGAGCATTTTTGGCATAGTCGTGGCGATTAGTGAAAAGGGAAAAAAAGTTAGTGTGATGCAAATGTTTAATTATTTCTTATTTCATTATTTATTTTTTTTTTCATTGAATTAAACTTGTGTAAAGAAATTTGATTAATTAGAATCTGCTCATATTTATTTTAATAGTTCGACTAATTTAATTATTTTTTGGGATTAAAAGTTACGTAACACACCATATTAACGATAGGGCGGCCTACTAAATATTTAAATAGCGTTACATGGGGGGATGTGGTTATGGATGACCTCTATAAGATGTAAAAATTCAGAATTTGAACAAGATATTTGATATATTGCTTATAAATTTTTGGAACACATGGAAAAATGTGTGCACTCGACTGAGAATCGAATCCAGGACCTTCTGCATTCCGGGCAGATGCTCTGACTACTGTGTTACTACTGACTACTACAAGTGTTCCAGGACTTAGGTGATCACCACAAATTTTAATTCATAACCTCAAAATCTGCTCAAAACTTTTCTTCTCGTACTTTTAATATATAACGATATTATATCAGATAAATTTTTTTGATATCTCACATCGTTTTCGAGATATCGGTACTAAAAATTTTAGTTTCATATTGCCTTACAATGTAGTATGAGGTCAGTTTTAAAGAGAGCAAAATCGAGAATTTTTTCTTCTAGTAAATAATTTTTATTTACTAACCTGTTTATTGTATATATTCAGGTTTTAGGCTGATTACACATGTGCCTCCCAAGGTATATGTAAGGCCGTCCGCACACGGAGCTACTGGAAAGCAACTGATTAGTGACTCGAATTAGTTACCAGTTTCCTTTGAATCACTTCCCATATAAACACACGGCGCTACTGTTTGCAAACTGGTTTGTGATTTCTGGAAACCGGTTTGTAATCAGTCACCAGCGGAGTGGCATGTCGAGTCGCTTAGACAAAGCTTACAACTTTCCTTGGACACTCTGTAGAATGTTACAAACTTAGCATCTGAAATTTCTAATGAGTTTTGATTAAGTCGCTGCGTGTGCGGAGCCTGGTCGCTTACAAGTCAGGAACTGGCTTGTAGCGCAGGTTACCAAACAGTTTAGTTGTCTTTTAGTAGCTCCGTGTGCGAAGGGTCTAAGAAATCATACCATCCCGAAATTATTGAAACGGGTACATGTAATAATAATATGTAATGTAACAACAAAATTTAAAGTTTACACTGACATTTGCTTATAGATGTATATGATTTAAATTAAAATTGGATAAAGTAAACTTTAAATGATGTATATATATTATTTAAGAGTAATTTATATTATATTAGGTCTGTTCCGTACTCGGAAATCATTACTGTTTTTTACTGCATTTGAGTATTTAACGTTCTCGTGCGGAGAAAAGTAGACAAATTATGAGAAAATTGCTGTCACGAGCACTTTGGTGCATATGACAGTTGTTAATATGATTTTAAATTTGTTTGTATATATGTAGGTATTTTGTTAAATTATTAGTAAACTAATTCTACGTTACTAATAAATTATTATTTTTAGATGTTTGTGGCAAAATTATGGCAAATTTTTTTATGATTAGTTGAAAATGCATATAAAAATTTGACATTTTTACTCAAGGCTCTTGGTAGCAAAATTTGAGAGTTTACTGATTTTTACTGAAAAAGTCCAGACCTATTTATTAGTAAATTGAATTGAAGAACAATAAATTCATCGTGTAAATTTTAAAATACATCCTGTAAGTGAGTTGATCCGAACCATTGCCATCTTCACAATAGTGCCCTCTCGTCTGAACCAATTGAACGGCGCTAACTTAACGCGAAACCACAACCTAAGTAAGTGTGCTTTACTGATTGGGAAGTATTGCGTTAATGTTTATACTTATAAGTTTCACTTAAATGTCTAGAATAATAGGTAAAAGTGTAAAACGCGTTGAAATAATTAAAATGTTACAAATTTCATTTAGTTTAATTGAACAATGCAATTTATGTGCAAATGAAATTGAATTGTGATTGGAAAGAGGCGTGTTCTTGTGTTGATGGGTTTATCAATGATGTGACAAATACAAGCCAGTAATTAAATATTAAGGAAGATACACTATGGAGAAATACGTACATGTTAGAGCGTAGCCATGAGTTATTTGCTAAATGAGATTTTTAATGAGAAATTCAAATTCATTCGTTTATTTTGAATAGTTATTTATACATAATACTAATAATAATAGTAATATACATAAAATATTGTGTATGGAGTATGTTAATGTTCCTTATTTCCTTTGAAGAAGAAAAAATTTATTTCAAATAAAATGGTTGCAATCCAACTTGATGGTGGAAGAAAATGAATCGTAGAGCAGTCAGAAGTGTGTGAAGTGAAGTGAAGTGAAAAGAAGAAAAAGAAAAATTGTGTGTTTTTTATTTTGTAATATTATTTTCTCAATAATCGTCATCATCGTCGTCTATTACCTATAGTACATGAATTTCGAATATAAATGTTGAAACAAACGAATTATGAATTGATCAATAAAAGTTGAAATAAAACGTTCAAATATATTGCTTCGAAGTCGTTTTTACAGGATTTAACCAAATATCGTAAGTTGAATTTTCCAAATTTTCCAAATTTTCCGAATTTTCTATATGGGAGAAAAATTTTTTCTTTCATTAAGGCAAATATTTTCTTAGTTGATCGAAAAATTGTGTAAACTTGAGTGATTGCTCTCGTATACATGCATGGACACATGTATCCGAACACCCGCACACATTTGAATGAAATATTGGATTTTTTTATGCGAAGACATTTTCCTCCTTCACTCCACTACAATCGCACGTACATTCGCATGCATGTACATTGGAGTATTTCGCTGTGTGTGTGTTTTATCCACGCACATTCCGCATTTAAATGTATTTTGTTAACAAAAAAGAATATGAAAGAAGAAGAGCAAGAGCAACAACAACACAACAAGAAGAAGAAAAAGATTAATGATGGCGTGCGATGGGGCCATAATGGTTCGTCGAATGCGTTTGTGTATGAGACGAGTTGGCGAACAAATTTTGATTGTTGGTTTCTTTAATGTGTTGGTGTGTGTAGCAAAGTGCGTGCAAAGGTTTTTTTCATATTTTGTTAAATGTATATGTGGTAAATGTAATTTTTATGTGTAAGATTGCGGGTGTGTGCGATGGTGTGACCATGGTACCTGGCGGCAATGTATGACGTTTCGTTTGTGTGCGACAGCGTGCAGTATGTAAACGCGGAATTATTGTAGAATTTCATTTTCAAATTAATATAATTCAATTTCAATTTCAATTTGTTTTCAACGAAAATGTCATTTTCACATTCTTTTCTCATTTCAAATGATGAAAATTGAAAATTGTTTTTTTTGTTTGGATTCCCTCACACACGATTCCAAATGGCTAACATGAAATTTTTGTGGATGTGTGTGTGGTTCAATCAAAATTGAAATTCGAATTCATCAAAGAAAGGTGGAATCAATTCCTTTGTACCGAAATTCAACGTGAAACATTGTAACTGAAATATTTTATTTTGAATTCTTTCGAATGAAACTCCAACTGGCCTGGAGGATGGAACGTGTGTGTATGATATAAAACCAAATATGATTTCAATTCAATTTCAATATAGAAATACTATTCAATTCTTAAGGTATTTCAATTTCAACTTCTTCGTTCTTCTGACACCAAGTCACAAGGAGAAGAAAGACAAATCAAACATGGTGGAATTTCGGTGACTAACAAACTGTCAAACATTATTCATTTCATTTAAAGTTATTAATATTAATATGTAGTTTGTTTTGTGTCGGCGAAATGATGATGAATTGTAAACTAGACATTCAGGTTCGGTTCAATTGCAACCATGCGCACCACCATCAGCGGAAATTATAAAATTGAATGCATTGCAACATTGAATTGTCATCTGCAGGTGCGGCATTAATGCAATTATGTATTAATTTTATTAATTATATCGAATTTAACATTCATTTTAGCCTGTTCAAACTGGTGATTTTGTGAAAATCCAAAAATTTCATCTTTCAAACATTTGACAGGTTCAACCTACCAACAGAACGTTGTGCAATTGAATTGTTTTTGGGGATAACTACTACAATGTTCGTGGTATCCGTTTTGTAATAAAAGTATTATTCACATAATTATTGAATTGAAGTAAATGTTCAATTAGACCTGTGCGAAAAACTGCTACAACTTTTGTTCAGCTAAAATTAAAATTTTAAGAAACAATATCTCGAAAACAGGACGAGATATCACAAAATTTTATCTGATATTTTCGCTTTATTTTATATGATTTAACCAAAATCCATCAAAAAACCAGGAAAATTATCGAAATTTTCAAACCTGTCATGTTTTTAATAGCTATATCTCGAAAACAGGACGAGATATGATAGTATCTCTTAACTATTTTCGCTTTATTTTACGTCAATTTACTAGAATCCATCAAAAAAACAGGAAAATTATTGGAATTTTAACTTCTCTCATTTTTAAATAGCTATATCTCAAAAACAGGACGAGATATCAAAAAATTTTAGCTTATGTTTTCGCTTTATTTTACATGATTTAACCAGAATCCATCAAAAAACCAGGAAAATTAGCGAAATTTCTAATTCTGTCATTTTTCAAATAGCAATACCTCGAAAACAGGACGAGATATCAAAAAAATGTTTCTGGTATATTTGCTTTATTTTACATCAATTAACCAAAATCCTTCAAAAAACCAGGAAAATTATCGAAATTTCAAATTCTGTCATTTTTCAAATAGTAATATCTCGAAAACGGGACGAGATATCAAAAAAATGTTTCTAATATTTTAGCATTATTTTACATCAATTAACCAGAATTCGTCAAAAAACCAGGAAAATTAGCGAAATTTCAACTTCTGTCATGTTTTAAATAGCTATATCTCGAAAAAAGGACGAGATATCAAAAAATAGTATCTATTGTTTTCACTTTATTTTAGATCAATTAACCAGAATCTAAGATCAAAGTAGCAAATCCAAGAAAATTTGAACTGTCATTTTTCAAATAGCTATATCTCGAAAACGGGACGAGATATCAAAAAATTTTATCTGATATTTTCGCTTTATTTTACATTAATTAACCAGAATCGATCGAAAAAGCAGGAATTTTTTTGAAATTTTAACTTCTGTCATTTTTCAAATAGCAATATCTCGAAAACGGGACGAGATATGAAAAAAAAGTTTCTAATATTTTTGCTTGATTTTACATGATTTAACGAGAATCCATTAAAAAACCAGGAAAATTATAGAAATTTCAAATTCTGTCTTTTTTCAAATAGCAATATCTCGAAAACGGGACGAGATATCAAAAAAATGTTTCTAATATTTTCGCTTTGTTCTACATGATTTAACGAGAATCCATCATGAAAACAGAAAAACCGGTGATAACTTAGCCTCCCCAAGCAGTTAGTTGTTGATCCTGTCTGTGATCGCGGCAATTCATTTCCAATTGAATTGTCATTCAAACAATTTCATCAAGTTAATTAGCATTTCGCTGACGTAAAATCTCAGTTTAATTAAAAAAATTCTTCAATTAATGTCAAGTGACCGGCATTTCGATTCTGTTTTTGTTTTTGTTTTTGTTTTAAGTGGAAACATTTCAATATTTCACGTTGCTACCACATACCCCACATACCCCACATACGAGTAACACAACATCAGTTACAAGAATTCTTAATTAAACTCCTCATCTGGTGATTTATTTTTCATGAATTCCAAATGTTACTTAAGTATTACTCGTTATCACATAATTAAGTAAATTACTTTACGAACTTTGCATTGGTGGAGGCCTTTAAACGACTCAATGTCGCATTGTTGAACTTCTCCTGTGGGAATATGTTTTTCTTGAAAATGTTTCCGGACCAATTAATTTGTTTGTTATGTCCTATACACATGTATCCAGGAATCCGCCGAATTTATTAATAAGATTTCAGGAATTTTGGTTGCAAACATGTCCCACAGATGGCGCTGAAATCAAAATCTTTTACTTTGAAACGACGGCAGTAAACAAGATAAAACGAATTTCTTTCATCGATTCCTGGTATCCTTAGCAAAACAAGGATATACTCAGAAATGCTGAAGATCTCAAAGCATCTTTCAAATGCCTTCTACCTACCTACATTTCGATGAAGTGTTTCCACTGATACGAGTAATGCAAATTGTGTACTAGTTTTATTTTTTAAGAAAGCACACTTACTGCCAACAACTTTTTAAGAACTTCCATCATTCCATTGTAGAAAACATTAGCAGTAGCAGTAGCATAAGCATAAGCATAAGCATAAGCAGCCCCCACATCTAACCGATAAATACGCAGCAGTATCCTGCAGAGTACGCATTATAGAAAGGGGGATGAATGTATTCACCACGGAGTATCCATGGTACAGCATCCATAGTAGTGTACCCACATATGTATATGGTACAGCATGTACCGAGGCATACTTTTTATACTTTATACCTTTCCTTTTTATAAATTTTCTTGTTGTTGTTGTTTGTCGGCCGGTTAGATGGTTAGATGGTTAGATGGTTGGTTGCGTTGTACATGTGCGTTACATCTTATCACATATAAGTGCAATGAACTTTTCTGCAAAACACATCCTAGCAATTCAAGCAGGGGGAACTTCAAGCAAGAGAACTAGGACTCTGGGAATGCAATTTATTATTATTATTATTATTATTTTTATATACAAGGGGTACCTCCTTGTACTTGCATTGATTTGTATAAAACAATTAACCTCAGATCAATTATGATTGATCCATTCCTGTTTGTTATTGTTCACTGGGTCGTAGACAAGTCATAATGCTTTTGATTTCATTGAGTGAGATTTTCACACGTTCTGCATTCAAAGTTTTGTGTCGAACTATTCAACAAATTCAACCCTTTCGAGACACTTTTCAAAGGAAAACAAACGTGGAAACGAGATATTAACTCAAACATACGAGCTATTATAGCTATAACCAAATCTGAATCTAAATCCAAATCCAAATCCCGATCCTGAGCGACTACGAACCAAAGCAACCTCTCTAACCCATTCTAGATAGAAATGATTTTACCAGCTTAACGTGTAAACAGGCCTCCAGCTAAAAAGGGAAGTTTCAAGTGAAGTTGTTTCTTCTGAGAAATGGGACTGCAGTTTTTTTTTTAATTTTTTGTTTTATTTATTATGAATGCAAACGTGCATGCATGCACTCTAGGAAGTGCATTAGATCGAAGGGGTTGAATTTTTTTTTCTTTTTCATTCTTTTTATTTTACAAATATATCCACATGTTATATATAGCATATATGTATTAAGAAAGAAATTACCATCAACGGTGGTGAAATTGTTGAAGGGTGCTAGCTCCACTTGCAACTTGCAACTTGCCACTTGGTGCTGTGTTCAGCAACATTTTCTTACTAATAGTAAGGCAAACCAATCGAGTCCTTGTGTTCTATTCAAATAACAATTTTGGTAGCTTATTGGTAAGAGCATCTGCCCGGAAAGCAGAAGGACGAGCGTTCGATTCCCGGTCACGGAGCACTCATGCAAATGTATGGGATTTGACAGCTCAGCAAGTATACGACTAATGAAAATTCCGTTAATTTTGAAATTATGCAGAATCAATTTCCACGAGGAATGCACACCGTGGAACTTGTATCGGAGTTCGTGTTAACCTCTGAATCAATAGTCACGGGAAAGGAGTATCAAGAGAAATATTTAAACGAAATTCGATAATCAAATATCAACTAACAAAATAGTTAAGATAAACCACTGTTGATGGAATTCTTCGAGCTAATAACAACAGGAATGGGCAATCAAAATTTGGTTAGAGAATTGATTCCATTTTGATCTGCAGTAGTACTTAAATACCACTGTCATGCGCCAGTAGTGTTCACTCTTGATTGAATTAATAATAACAGGAATGGAGAATCTGGAAAAATTCATTTGAAATTTGGCCACGGTACATAAAGCTTCCCCGTCCAAACCAGATGTAGAGCTACATACCAGTACAACACAGGCTTTTGACAGTCTTATGGTTGGCAATCCTTTGTGGCTCCAATATATTGTACATGTAGAATTTCATTTTCGAGTTTCGACCGTTCCTGTTATTATTATTCTTGTGGTTAATAAATCATTAATGTTTGTTCTTTCTTGTTTTACGATTTGCCACAAAAGAATCGACTAAATTTTCAATTTTCCGTACACACACATTCCTGTTGTTATAATTTGCAGGTTGACAAACCATTCTAGATGCAATGTACTGTGCGTATGAACCATTCGTTTCCTACAATACAGTTCATGCCGTTTTTCCGTAACGACCATTCCTGTGGTTATTATTCTTATGGTTGAATCAAATTGACACTAAATTTTCAATTTTCTATACGACAGCTGGTGTTAAGGGCATTCCTCTTTTATTATTTCAATGGTATGCGAATCATTCTGGATGCAATATATTATCCAAAAGGATTTATACAGAGTTTGCGTTAGGGCCGTTCCTGTTGTTTTTATTCTTATAGTTGGCAAAGCATTGATACATTGCACGATCTGATCTGGCACACAAGTGTAGCTAGCTATAAACAGTTCATTCGGAGTTTGCTATTCCTGTTGCTATTATTTCAATGGTTAGCAACTCGTCAACACGGTGAGCATGTGGAATTTGGTTTCGAATTCATTCCGGATTCCTTATTCCTGTTATTATTACTTCAATGGCTACCAAACCGTTGTGGGGCCAGTGCGTTTTCCAAGTGGAATTTCGTTTCCTATCAATGTATATGACCCCAATTCAACTTGGACCATTCCTGTCGTTATTATTCGAACGGACTGAACTCCGAATAAACGTCACATGATTTGTTCTCGCAAAATATTATGTTTTGAAGTGTTGAAGGAAAGATGTCGCTAGTGTCAGTCGATTCATCAAAAGAATAAAAAAAAGTGTGCATGGAAACAAGCTTCTGTTTGTTAGATTGCATCCACCCCTTGTACCCTAGAGCCATGCTACAGTCGTGTGCTCGCTCCACAATGAGAATTGCATTTTCTACAAAATGCATGAAAGTGTAAAAATTATTCACGATGCAACATGAAAAGACGTCTTTACTTACTTAGTCAGCGTAATCCTGTTGTAATCCAATTATTTTATGCGTTCCGCGGTAGTTGAATGCAACGATATGATTGTCGCTTGAATCGGATGTTGTTGTCTTCTTTCTAAAAAGAATTATGTTATTGGTTGGGGGAGAAACATATCTTCCCCATTGCTTGAGTTACGTGACTATGACATTTATTCATCTGTCTCTCCATCCATCCATCCTTCTTTCGTTGGAATTGGTGGTGGTGGTGGTTGTATGTAACTCATGACGACATTAAGACGATTCAGTTGCAATTGGGGATGAGATGAGAAGAGGGATCTATTCATATTTCCGTGCATTTACACTAGGGGAACGAACACCGACCGGAAAATGCGTGAAATGTTCTGCGAATAGTTAGTTGGTTGGCCAACAGTTTTTCCTTTCACCCTGATGAAGAGCGGGAGAAGATCCTTTTGATAAATTTCACTTATCACTCTCTCTCTTTCTCTCTGTGTCTGCCTGGCATTAAGTGTGTATGAGGTTTGGTGCTCTTGTGTGAGTCAAGTAAAAGCCTCCCTCATGGTGACGAATCACCAGCCCCCCCTACTCTCTTTTACACAAGTACCGTGTCCCTCGCAGTTTTTTCTCTTTTTGCTTGTTGATCTATGTATCAAAAGCCTAGAATTTTCAATTTGATGTGATTTTGAAGTCTAAAAGGAATTGGGACAAAAAATGTCAATCTCTGTCAATGCGTGCCTCCATTAAAAACTTTAAAACCACTTAGAGGAATTACTTTGTAACAGAAATATACCTCTTCATGAGATACAGGTACCTTTTTACTTCATTCCTGTCAAAATATGTTTACATCTGTCAAATTTCATGTTTGACACATCCAACTCTCTTCGCAATGTCGTGGAAACCTCGTCGTTGGCTATTGACATTTTGCGGAAAATCGTCTAAATTGTCGTCCCTTGCTCACACGTTGGTGCATTGGTACGTTCGGCGCGTGCAGAACTAATTAGCTACGAGAGAGTATCTTTGCTCATGATTCATTCCTTCGTCGTAAATCTGCCGCACTTTTTAAAACAATCCACACATTGAACGATGCGACGCGGAACATATTCACAGTGAAAACGAAAATCTTCCGTACGGAAGTTGAACCAAAAACTGAATTCGCCGCAAAATTCGCTCTCTCTCAGAGATCTCGAATTTCCATATTAAAAAAAATGAGTTCGGCACGAGCGTACCAGTGAATCCAGCTTGAGTAGCGGACATCAGGAGTTACATCTATACGTCAAAATGTATACTGCAAGTTATAGGGCAGTATAACGAGTTTCAACACTGTTGTCTCCAAACTGTCAAACGGATTGATTTGATTGGTTACACGTTATTTGAATAAATTATTTCAACTTTTCTGTAAATTTTCCATTCCTGCTGTTGTTTGCTCTGTGGATGCCGTGTTCTAGGTTCGGTCTGTTGGTTTGACACATTTCTACTATTTTCATGTAGTAAATTTGACAGTTTATAGACAAACTACTGTCAAGTTGAGTTATGTCAAAAATCACAGAGACTTTATTCATCATTGGACCGTGTAAGATGGCGAAAGACAGAGGAGCAATTTACGGAAAATTACAAAAATTAGTCAATTCATCATCGTCACTGACTTTTGTTGTGAAGTTTCTTAATTATTATAAATAACTTAATCAATTTCAATTAATTCAAACAAAACACAATTAAGAAATCTACGATTAGCTGTACCTACGATTAACTTTGACTACAGTTAGGGTATAGGTATGATTGGTTGTCTTATACTGACACTGACAGCCTAAATTCCCTACGGTCAATGACTTACCTCACTTGATACATGGGTAATAATTTCGCGTAGCTAGAACATTGTTCTCTGCCACGACGCAAATGTCTTCTCATTGACAGATTAAGTAAACTGGGACGTAAGGCCTAATAAGCCGTGTTCTTTTGGTCACTCTAACAGAACAAAACTGTCAAATCCCACACATTTAACAGAACAAGTTTAGTTCTCGATAATAACTGGAACTAGTTTGCTGTTCTGCACAGAATAGTTGTGCTAGAAATCTCCAGATGGCGACATGGTTCATTTTCCTTGACGGGAACCTAAATTTTTCTTTAAATTCCACAAAATTACAATTTCTTCAAAACTTTCAGTTAATTTCATCTGGTCAGGAATTTATGCAACCAAGGGCTAACAAAATGGAAAAAATCGAAGAAAGTTCATATAAATGTGAAGTGAAGTTGGTAAAAGTTTGTAATCTATCGAGAACAAGTCCGGTGCTTTCTTTTCCTACTTTGGTTTTGTATTCGATAGCGATGACGGAAAGATCCATCTATCTACAGTCAGTGGTGACACGCAATCCAACAGATTGGACATGTGGAACTTGAGCCCAGGTAACGTGCTTACGGTTGTGTTGATCATGTAATCATGGAACACTTTGTAGCTCAGTGGTCAGAGCATCTGCCCGGAAAGCAGAAGTTCGGGCATTTTCCATGTGTTTCATATCGTAAAACTTCTAGCGCCATCTCTTTGAATGAATCGTAAAATTCCCTCGAAAGAATTTCATTTTGAAGACGGAGTTTCCCGCAACAAAGGAAATGTTGAATTTTCATTTATAATTCATACGAAATGTCATTTTAAATTCATATATAATGAGAGGGGGGAGAGAGTGTTCGTCGTACTAAATTTTCGTGCGATATTGAAAAGAGACGACAGGGGGGGAGAGGTCATCGATATGTTTTTTTTTTCTGTTTTTAATAAAGAAAAAAACCGGACATGGTCAATTTTGAAATGATATCCTTCAAGCTGACAGCGAGACCATAGAACCATAGAATACAGGAATACAGGAATACTTACAAGGGTTAAATTGAAGTGTAGTTTTTTACACGATGGTATGCGAAACCTATATTTCGTGACATCACAAACTTTTACCCTTCTTCCTTTACGTAATCAAGAAATTTCTCACATTCTGTTCTAAATTTTCCACTGTTGGATAAATAATTATATATGTAATATATAATATAATAAAAAAAAAAAAAATACTCTTGTTTTTTTTTATTTTTCATTGCGTTGTCCACACCTTTACTTTATTTTTTTTTTTGTATATCGTTTTAAATGGGATATGGGGTGTCGAGTGAGCGTTCTTTGGTGACTTGATTTACGCCATGCCCCCTTCATTTTGCACGTTTTGTTTGGTTGCATATTTTTTTTTTTATTTTTTAGTTTTTTGTTTTAATGTTCTTCCTCTATTCCTCATATATATATATGTGTTTTTTAAAATGCGTTTTTATGCGTGTACGTGGCATAGATTGCCTTCCATCCATCCGAGCAAGCAAGCAAGCAACTTGCCGGGGACATTCAAGTGAGGTGAAGTTGCGTACCGTTCTGAAATCCATATACATATCCATATATTCCATATATTATATATGAGAAAGTTGGCAAAGACGTATCGTGTATAACGTATGAATTGCATGAAGGATGCACCGTGTGAATGTGCGTAACGAATGCTCGGCAGAAGGAACGGAAGGATGAGAGTAAAAAGTAATATGCGTGTGTGTGTGTGTGTGCATTTCATATTTGAACATGTAAAACAGTTTTTTGATTTATAATAATATATTATATTTTACATATTTCAGTTTTGTGCAGCAAAGAAATTATTCCGATAATAGAGGAATAAAAGGAGAATCAACATTTAGTAGGCAACCGTTGTACCATAACCACACTTTCACCATCATCATCATCATCATCATCATCATCACCATCATCATCATCACCATTATCATCATCGTTATCATCAGCAGTAGTAGCAGTAGTTGCAGAAACAAATTACCACCACCACAATTTGAGCAAACCACGACCACCTCTAACATCGTCGTCGTGAATCCTCTTGAAAATCCTGAGAATAGTAAAAAAAAATAAAACAACACCGAAAAGGGGTTAAAGGAAGAGTTTTCTTGCCAGCAGCCTATAGCAGCCTATACTTGCCTACACCCACAACACACCGCTTTAGAGAGTATACTCGTCACAAGAAATAAATGTATATTATATATGACCATTACGCGTAGAATAACACGGAAAAGTAAATGTTATCTAATTACACACGATGGCAAGTTGTAAAACAAAAATTCTTAATGTTATCCCATACAATTTAGTATGTAATAGAAAATATGATTTACCAATGTGCTGAGTGTTGTATTTGAGAAATTGCAAATTGCAAATTGGTTATTATCTGTCAAAAAATATAACTAAGTAACACAACAACAAGTGAATGAGATTTAAACTTTTACAAGTGAACAAATCATTAATCATTAATTAAATGTGACAATTACATAGAATTATAGAAAAACAACAACAACAATTGGAACATGTGTAGTGATAATAAATTATAATAATCGACAAAAAAAGAAAACTTATAAAATTCAACAACAGACAATTATTGTTCCTCAACGAAGCAATTATTTTTAAAATTCGAAAAATAAATATAATAAAAATAGATTAAATAATAAATTGTGCAAGTCAACTGAATTTGAATTTGTAGTGATAACAAATGAAATTTGTATTTAAATAATAATTATAATTAATTAATTAATTAATTAATTCAACTTCTCAATAAACAAAACACATGTTTTTTGTGTGAAATGAAGTAAATGCATATATAATTTATGTTGTGGTCACAAGTTCAAATAAATCATTTTATAAATATTAATAATAATAATAATAGTAAGAAGAGGAAGAAGAAATTTTATAATTATTATTATTATTATAATAATTATAATTAATTAAATAATTCAATATCAACATCATCATCATCAAAATAATTGTTGTTGTTGTTGTTGTTGTTGTCGTCGATATTTGAATAATTTGTGATTTATTATTAATAATTATACATAATAATCATGAGTCCAACAATGCCTAGAACAAGTACTCATAAACGTCCACATACAACACGAATATGTGGTTTCCTTAGTTTAAATGGGACATCCTGTTTAACTCTGATCATGCTCGTTTGCCTTGAGACAGTCCTACTGTCGACTGTTTCAAGTTGTGCCAAGACATTCTATATGCATTGGAATACATCAAATAGCATGTAAGTATTATATTGATTGATTCTAGTATTAATTGTATCTTTAATTTTAGTTCATTTGCTACATAGAACATGATACTGCTATTGATGGATAAATGACGATTTGAAAATCATTTAGAAATCGTCCAAGAATCAAGATAATTTCAGAGTGCTCAAGAACTGATCTATTATTATATTGAAAGTCTGTTAAATTTTAATCGATTTTAGCAGAAAAATTAGATTTGAATTTATAAATTTCTTAACCTGCAAGAAAGTTTTGCTAATTTTTTTTCCCTCAATCACAAACTTCAAATTATACCATGAATATGATCCCATAGTAGACGATATAATCTCCTTCACACTTTCGATACCATGGTATCTGTACCACAACATGATCCTGTACACAAAGTCCAAATCCTCGACTTCTGGTGAGTTTCTCATCCGTGTTTAAGTCTGGAAGAAGAACCGAAGCAAGTCGAGTGACTTTATGCTCTATTACAATACAATTTGTTTAGATACTGGAATCAAACTAGACAAATCAATAACAAGTTCATGTTACATATTTCTTACAATATCACTTATCTCCGTAAGACAGGTATAATACTTCAGAGAGCATAAACTTTAGGTGTCCTTTCAAGATCGATGAATGGCATAAAACCCCCTACATACCACATTAAATAAGTAATAAGCTAGTTAAGTGAGGAATGAGAAAAAATGGAATCAATTCTGGATACTTACATTATATGTCCATTATGATTGTATTTATTTCATATTCAAACACATAAAATGCAGGAAAACAAAAAATTAGCAAAAAGTGAATAAAAATAAGATGGCATTCCCAGATTGTCTCGTTGAGATAACAGGACTTTTTAGTGCTGCCGTTCTTCACAAATTTCAAACGTAATATGCTTCTTTGAGCTACGCGTTTTCAATTTTCTTAAAGGAAAAACTGAAAACATATTAACAGTAATTCATGTTGTAATAATGAGTATAAATATAGTACAAATTACAATGGAGTCTCATCTTAACTGTAAACAACATAACGTTTTACAAAAGCGTCCAGAATTAATTCCACTCTAGTGTAGATATTCGTAAACAGTAGGAATATCATTACATATCATATTGATAATTTCTTTGAGGTAACTATTATACAATTTCATAAGTAGTTATGATGAAAACGTGGTCAAGTGACAGGCTTGATTGCTGCATCACTAAAATAGTACTTATAAATTTTTTAATTACTGGAACTTCAAGACTTTCTCCCCAGGACATATTTGTGAAGATGTAAACTGACAATTGCAAACTTCACTGTCTGTGGGACAACGATGTCAATCCCATGGAGTTTCAAATCTATTGTCGAAGTAGTGATTAGAATCAGTTCAGTTCTTGCGGCTAAAATATGTTTTTGTATACAGTCGAACCTGGATAAATGAAAGTTCAAGGGACCGCAATCTATTTTTTGCTTATGGAGGCTTCTCACTAACCAGAGTTTCTAGCTTATAGAGATGAATAATGACGAGGCCAGGCAATTACTCTCACTTAAAGAGTTTTATCGCTTAGCCAGGTTCAATAGAATTCCGAAAACTTCAAAATTGGACTTTCTTAAAGGGTATGACCTGACGCAAATTTCCATTTGCAGAAAGTTTCTTTTAGCCAAGAATGTTTGGCTCCATACAGTGATGGAAATGTTATTCCTGCAAGGATGAAAATTACATGGCTGTAGAAACATATTAAGCGACTCTTTACCTGAAAATATGTCTTGGGAACCCCTCCGAAGACATGAGCCATAGAGTGTGATTCATGAAAAGTGTAGATAGTGTGTCCTAATTTGCAGTCATTACTCATTTGTGCTTTTTCCTCTCAGAGGTTTCGTGTAGGATTACCAAGAATACCTGACTCATGTTGCTAATGTAATAATTTCCGAAGAGATCCAGATTCCAATGTAAAACCGCACATGCCTGCCATGGATCCAGAGCCAGAGAGTATTCTCCACATAGAGTGGAATCAAAATTTTATTAATAAATCAAATTTTTTCATGTGCGACAATTGTTGTTCATGTCCAACATTGTGCTTGTAACCACATCAAAAATTATTTTGGTTTTTCAAATGAGAAAGTTTCAAAAGAAATTAGTTTCTGCTCCGATTCATTTTTCATAAATTTTCCATCTGACGTATCATCGTTATGCTCGAATTTATGCTCTCTCTCTCGTAGAGTAAATATTTCACCCTGGAAAAATCAATAGGATTTTGAAATTTGAATTAAAAATTCTGAACAATACAGTTCTCTTCTCAATCATTATTTATTAATTATTTTCCTCATTTTCCAATTGAAAGGAAATGCAAATCGAATCCGCCATTTTTATTATTTCGCACTTTTTCCTACTTTCGTTAAATCTCCACGCGTTCACACAGTGACGTGTGAACGCATGCACACAGCAGTGTGATTCAGACGTGTCATTCTTCTCCAGTCGAATTCGAAGTCACGCACACATTTCGATATTTTCAATTGTCAGAATTCATATGAAGAAAAACTGGTTTTAATTCCTCAGGGCTGCTGTTGATGCTTCTCCTGTTTGCTGTTTATTGTTAGTGCTCTGGTACTGGTGGAAGATGGTATGTCGCGCATTCGAACGAACCTCGTTTTGCAGAAGTAGGTACTTGGGGAAAAGGACAAATTTTTGTTGTTGTTGTTCTTCTTCCTTACTTTTTAAGGGTGCCAAAATGCACCGGCTTTGATGGTTTTGAACATTTTTAAGTCACACTTTTATTTTTTCCTTAACACATGCTGTCAACTATCATTGAATGACGGGTGGCCATGACAGGGGTGAGAAAAAATAACTAAATTGAAAAGGGACAAAACTGCCAACTTCATGCGTATTTTCATTTGAAATCTTCCATCTACGTACCTATATATCGATTACACTTGAGAGTGCGTTCAAAAAATGAAAATGAAGGATGGTGTGTGTCGTGTCTCAATGAAGAAGTGCATTTTTTTGCATTTTTATTCCTTCATTCATCCAACCCTAATATACTGAACTGAACTGAAAGTACATTGAACTCTTCTCTAATAAACAAAAATAAAATGTGTAATGTTGGTCGTATGATGATGGAAAAGTTTCTAAGAAATGCAATAATGGCCTTTCCTTATGTTTTATATTTGCTGCCCTGCAAATATAATGGATGGAATGGCAATTCCAATTCAATTCAAGTCAATTCAATATAACCGATCAACTTCAGAAATTCAGAATAAAAATGTCCAACAATAAAATAAAATAAAATAAAATAATTTCCTTCATTTTTCTTATAGGTACACATATTTATTTTTTAACACCTGGTAATTGCATACGCATAATGTTAAAATGTAATATGTAAAATGAATACGGGCAACAGAGAAATCTGATAAGGACTATTTTGAACTGAAGGCGTTAATTCAGATTTCCTGTATTGTATAGAAAGTTGTTTTTATTAACGCAAAAAGAGTGTACCCGTAAAAATGCAAAATACAAAATGCATTATATGAGAAAAGACGTAGGGCGGCTGGCTGGTTGCTGCTTGTAATAAGAATTTCTTAATGGGGAGATTGAGTAAAAAGGGTTCACCCCAAAGCCTTTACAGTTCACTTGAACTTAAAATCTGCCAACTGTAAGAAGTGTAACGTACGATAGCTTCCATAACCTACGCCTACATTGGAATATGCAATATGAAGTGGAAATTATTCACAAGTAGTTAGAACGTTCAAGAATCACTATAGTATTATATATACGGGCTTCATTTATTTTTGTGTTCCCTATGTTTTTGTTTCTTCCAATTAGGGCAAAACCCTAGTACAACTAAGACGTCAATTGTCGTTGTTGTCGTCATAGTCCTTCTCGGATAGCATTGGTCAGAGGAAGCCTAATGTTTCTTGTGTGTCCCAAAATGGAAGGGTTATCAACGTTTCTTTGTCCAGCATGGTTTCTATTCCATAATGGACAATTTAAAACAATAACGTTATACCTATATGTACAATATAATAATTGTAACCGTTTCTCTTTGCATAAACTTCAAAGAATTAAGGAGTTTTTAAAAATCAATTTAACCATAGGTACACATACATATAGGTAGCCATAATATTTGTATGAAAAATTTATTTTCTATTCTTTAATTTAATGAAAAGATTTCAAGATTTCAAGAGTAACAGTAGTCATTATCATGTTAATAGCAGTAACTGTTCTAAATAAGTTTATTAAAGTGAAACTTTTTATCTAAGATACTACACTAGAACTGACGTATTTTCTTCTTTTCTAATCACTCTATGCCCAAACATGAAGAAAAATATACGACGATTCACACAAAGAGAATATACCAAGAGAATTTGGTTAAATATTCCATAAAAAGTTTTATTTCTAACATCGTTAGCTTTTTTAAAAGTTTTTCATGAAACTAAACTTGTCGAGTTAACGAAATCTGTTAATCTTCTAAGCATCCAGAACGAAGATGGCTCTTCGATTTTTCAATTCTATAAAAAGTTTCACTTCTAACACCGGTACCTTTCAACAGACGCTGAATTGCTCTTTTTGAAGCCAAAATTTACTTTTCATGAAAGTATACTCGACGAGCTAACAAAATCTGTTAATCTGTGTAGCGTCCAAAACGAAGGTGGGTCTGTGTTAGCGTCCAAAACGAAGATGACTCTGTGTCAGCATCCAGAACGAAGATGGCTCTGTGTTTTTTCAACTCCATAAAAAGTGTCACTTCTAATACCGTTAGCTTTTAACAGACGCTGAATTGCTCTTTTTGAAGTCAAAATTTACTTTTCATGAAAGTATACTCGACGAGCTAACAAAATCTGTTAATCTGTGTAGCGTCCAAAACGAAGATGGCTCTCCGATTTTTCAATTCCATAAAAAGTTTCACTTATTTACCATTTAATGAAATCATAATTTTCTAACTAACATTTCATTATCATTTCAGCTTTCGAATAGATAATACGGATCACATTATCGATGTGAATAAAGGAAACACGGCATATGAATTTGACCAAGTTCATATAATATGCCCAGTATATGAACCAGGAACTTTTGAGAATGAAACTGAAAAATATATTATTTATAATGTCTCAAAAGTTGAATATGAGACGTGCCGTATAACGAATGCGGATCCACGTGTTATAGCTGTATGTGATAAACCACATAAATTAATGTTCTTTACCATTACATTCCGGCCATTTACCCCACAGCCAGGTGGTTTGGAGTTCCTTCCTGGAAACGATTACTACTTTATTTGTAAGTATATTAATTGGTGTTGAATGAAAAAGAAATATATTAATTTAATTCATTTGTTCTTATAGCAACATCATCTCAAGAAGATTTATACCGTCGAATAGGTGGTAGATGTACAACAAATAATATGAAAGTTGTGTTCAAAGTGTGCTGTGTTCCAAACGATCAGAATACGATCAACAATGGTGTACAATCTAGTAGCAGCGGCAATAATAGCGGACACAGTGTTAATAATGTCCAATTGTCACAGCATAACAACAACAATAATAATAATAATAATAATAATCACATACATAGTACTGGTACTGGACAATCGTCCTCATCATCACAACAAACATCTGGTGTATCTATAAATACTAATATTGACCAATTTAGTCGCACACCAGGAACACAAATTATACGTAACAATAACAATGGTGGAGTAGGTGGAGGAGGTGGATCTCGAACAAATAATAAAATCTCTCCAAATTCAAATAGTCCTGGAGGATTTATACCACAACTAAATAACATAAACACAAATATTAGTAATGTTGTTCAAAGCACAATGAGCTGGCCTGTTTGGGGCAGTAACGGTGTCAGTGGTGTTAGTATACAACATAGTACGCCAATTACAACAATCGGCATACAACAATTATATCCACATGTTACATCACCACGTCCTATAAGTAATAGTGGTTTTAGTAACTATAGTATTTATTCACCGTCCCATAAGCCAACAAAGAAAACAAGTAAGAATAATTATAATAATTCTCTTATATCTATTTATATAATATTATACTAATTTATTTTATTTCTATTACAGATGAATACGATAAACATCCCAATGAAGTTGTCAAAAATGAAGAATTGACATACAATAGTGGAGCAACAACGCTTCGGCTGTTACATTCGAATCATAAGCCAACTAAATTATTAACTATATTTAAAGAACTATTGTATAGCAATCTAATAATTATCTTCACAACAGTACTAGTTATTTCAAGTAATTTATTATTAAATTCAAAATATGGCAGTTTTAGTAGCTGGTGGTGTGAACGGTGAATTCAAATTTTTAATGTTAAGTTGTTTTTTGATTGAATTGATTTTATGTATGCGGATATATACATAAAAGTATGTTTATATATATAATATATTAAATATATATATATAAATTGATTTATTTATCCAATACAATATATTATACATACATCTATATATATATATATATATATAAGTAATTATGTAATTATATGTATATATAGGTAGATGTATGTATTTATACACATGTGAATAGTTATAACACATTGGTACTTATATACGCGTGTCTATATACATGTGCTTATACTTGTATGTATATGTGTGCCTACATATAATCTAAAAAGAGCAAAAAAAAAAACGGAATATGTGTAGCGTATGGTATATAGTATATATATACAAAAGAAAATAAATTAAAAACAAAAAAAAAAAACAAAATAAATTAAAGAAAAAATTGACATTATGCATATATATAACAGAACATAAAAATGAAATTATATAAGTTTATATATGCATATGTAATATGCGAGTTCGGTACCTACATGCTGATCTGTGAAATGCGCAAATTTCGAGCCATTCAATTACAAAACAAAAACAAATTAAAAAGAATACACGAAAAAATAATTCCTAGGTCTGTTTATAATAATTAAAATAAATCAGTACGAGTGTGTAATTATAATTTAGTTTGTTAAATAATTATTTGCATTTGCATTTGAAAGCGAACAACAATTTTTTTAATAAAATTGCATTTTTAATATATTTTACAACAATTATAACAACAAAAACAAAATGAACAAGAAGAACTAAAATAAATTATCTACTTTTATATATACGAAATAAATAAATATGTATTATTAAGTTCATCATAAAAAAAAACATATAAATATACTTGGTAATATTTGTAAATTAATTATTATCACATCAAAATCATTTTATTTAAATTTAATAAATACTGAACAACAACAAAAAATACATCGAATACATATTATGCTGTTAAGTAGTTCTTTGCAAGAAACAAACTAAAACAAAATCGAATGACAAAATTTTTATATAATTTTTTAATTTATTTATTTTTTTATGTTACGTTCGCACTCGTTGTGACATCTGTTTCTATTGTCAGACATATTAGTATACGATCATGATGTTTATCAAAAATTAAAAATCGAATGCAATTCACAATAATAAATGAAATTGATGAATATCTTGCCATCGAAACCTGGAAAAACTTTCCGAATGTGTACTTAAAATTTGTTTTATATTTACTTCACCAGGAAATACCTCATTAAAACTCACACATGTAAATTGAAACTTGATCTCAAATTCAAATCGTATAATGGCAGCTACTATATACATTTTTATTTAATTATGATTATGATTATGATCAATCATGTCTCAAATGTTCATTCATTAAACACAAATCTTAAATCTTGCCGTACAAATTTATGTTTTTCAATCAATTAAGAACAGTTTATCATTTAATAAATTAAGTAAATTCATCTTTACCGTCCGAATAGTTTAATTGGAATATTTAAATTATGTTTAGTTAAATTGTGTGTCGTCTTAAATTAATTATTAATTTTCTTATTAACATAAAAAATAATTTGCAGGCGAATTATGATAATGAATCTCTTATAGTTCACAATAATATCTTATTTCATAATAATCCATTTGAATTCTTTTTTACTCTGTGTTAAACCATTGTGATTGCATTCGATCTGAACTATAAATTTCACCTGAATTTGCATAGAAATTTTTAACACATTCTCTATTACGATAAGACTGACATTCTTTCGAAGCAAATAAAATTCATGAGAGAAAAAAATAATTAAATTTTCGGTAGACAGGGGGGGTGATAATTAAAATAATATAATAATAATAATAATAATGATTATTTTAATACAATTATTATAAATGTTTGTACATATTTAAGTTTTCGAAAGAGTGGTACTCGAAAAGACACTACTAGAAAAAATAAAATACTCAGTTCGATTTCTTGTATGCAATTAAATATTTAACAAACTAATTTTAAAACACATAATTAAGTTTCTTATTTTTAAATGCAAGTGTGTAAATTGCGTTAATGCGTTTTAGTGTTATTTAAGTAAAAGGCAAAACAAACAAAAAAAAACTAAAAAAACGAGAAAACATATATATATATATAATATATTTAGATATGTATACTGCAGAACATTGCATTTATACGCATTAAATTTTGCTTAATTTGATCTAAGAGTTGGTAAGAGGTTAAATTTATTATATCCTATTTTAATAATTCGAATTTTTGCATTATTATTATGAATCAATTATCAATCAATTAATTCAAGTGAAAATAAAAATGAAAAACAAGAAAGAAAATAATTAATTAAGAATCATGTACTGCGTAATTCACACAATTTTTTCATTGGAAAAATTAACACAAAAATTATGAATAATAATTTAATTTTTCGATATTATTTTGGCAATTTTGAACGCACATATATGTACAATGTTCATATAACGTAACGCATATCATTTGGATTAGCCAATTATTTCTATAAATACACACACAATATTCTATAAATTTTAATTTAAATCATACAATACAATAGATTGTATTTTATTTAAAAATGATCAGAAATGACATTTTATAATAAGTAAATTAATCTTACTTCTTACATTGCTCTCAAAGGGCTAGAAGGAAAGCAAATAAATTGAAATCATTTAAAATGAGTCAATCTAAATTACTATTTACTTATAATATAAATATCATTTAACATTTGACATTAATTCAATCTTGATTTCATTACAAAATACAGTGTTTAACAATTCCATACATATATATTTCATAATAAAACAGTAATTAACAGTAATTAATTCCAAAGCTTAGATATAACATATAGATTGTTTTCATTTCCTTCATTATACACTAATATTTGTACATGTTACTGCGCTCTCAAGTTTTTTTATTTTTATTTAATAAAAAACAAAAACAAGAAAATGAAGAACACCACCGCAATTCAGGAATTTCAGAATTCAGATAATCTCTTTCCACCATTTTGTGTTGTGTATTTTTGGCCTAATGTACTTAATTTAATATTTATGTATGTAAGTTACAATTAACTCACTTATTAGTAAATTATTAAATGTTAAAGAAAAACGTAAACATCATCTTAATGAAAGGATATCAAATGCAGGTTTCTTATTTCCACAAAAAATTAGAATCTATACCACATTGTTGCTTTATTAGGTAAATATCTTGTCACAAATGAATCAAGTAATAAACGGTGTATCATCTCTGTACGCTATCATTCACGATAGCCTATACATTATGACATTAGTTGTTTTGTAGAAAAATAATTTTTTTTAAATATATTTTGTTTATTTAGTAACACAAAAAAAACATCAACATAATAATAAATAAAGCAAGTAATTTGCACAGAATTAAAATTCAAATTTAATAATTGCGGTGTGCGTTTGATTTTGATTAAAAACTTTTTAATAAGTACATATATCATTTGCATTTATCTTGTTTAAAAAAATGAAATGAGCACCATGCAGTTGATCACCTGCTAAAACATATAGGTACCGAAAACCTGTATATATATACACACACATAAAGAGTGAATATGCTGTTCATATTGTCAGAACTATCAGAAATTTAATGTGTTTGCGCATATAATTTACAGTAGCTACATGTTTTTTTTAGTTTATCAGTAAAAAGTTTCAGTTCATTTAAAAGTTAATAAACAAACAAAAACAGGCTGAAATTTAACCATCAATGACAAATTTAAATCTTACATATTTCAGCAAAGATGAAAACGATTATAAAACAAAAACAAGTAAATAAATAATTAAATTAAAAATAATAATAAATAAAAAGAGAACAATACAATACATTTTTTATATCACAATAAGAAAACCAAGAAATTTGTAATATGCACTAAGATTTTCTCTTCATGTTTCAATGTTCTTATTTTTCGCGACCTGAATGTTATTTTATGCTTTTAATATATATAGAACTTAATCATTGATTTGTTTTAATTTCAAAATTAATTTTTTATCAATATGAACTTTATATGGCCTTTAAAAGAAAAATTGAGAAAATTGAAATTGAATAATAATAATAATATAAAGGCTATAAATAAATGAAATTGTAATAATTAATAATAATAATAATAATAATAAAATATATATATATTTTTAATTAATTGCTCTTACAATAACCACATTTAATTTTGCAATTTAACATTTTTCCATTTAATAATAAACGAATCAAATGATGAAAATGATATTCTCCATCTTATTTTAAATTTGTTTTCATTGATTTATGTTTAATTCAATAAATTATTAAAAATTATCCATTTTACATATTATAGAAAAACGAATTGAAACATAGAAGAAAGTTTAATTAACTACTTTATAATTAAATGTAAATGAATTTATTGTAATTTCATGTATTTGTGATTAACGTAAGTTTGCACACAACTGTACTCGTACTATGCAAGGAAAAAGATAAAAACGTGTTCTGTTTTAAAAGTTAACTTATATAGAAATTAAAGGGAATTAAATTGAACGAATGAACAAATGAATTCCATATATTTCAAAATATATATATATACTTCAATATAATATATAATTTGAATTTTTGTATTTTTACAATATTTAACTAGTTCGTTGATTTGAGACATGATTCGGTAAATGAGATCACAACACAACAAAACAAAACACATTACATTACATTACATCACAATAACAGCAGTGTAAAATGAAAAATTAAAATTAAATTAATAAATCAATAAATGAATAAATGAAATCGGAAATTTTGGAAATTGTAAAGGGCAATTAAGAAAATTTCATCAAATGATTAAAATAAAATTTAAATACATGAAAAAGAAATTTGAGTGTAGAATAATATTATATGTTTTTAATTATATTTGATTTTTATACACGTATATAATATTATATTATAATATAAAATTAATATACAAATATTATAAATTTGATTTGATTGATATTTGATATCTTTTATGTTGGTATTATTGATATTTGATTTTTACACATGTACTTATTTGTATAAAATGTTTATAACATTCAAGTTAAAAAAAATACCATCATTGTTCAACTATATTAAAAATAATTATGATAGTAATATAGATAAATGAATCTTATATAAGGAAACAAATCGCAATAGAAATAGAAATTTTCAGTATTATTTAAGTATTTTTTTCACTCTATAGTATTTTTATTCCATCTAATTTGTATATCAGTCATATTATAACTAGTAAAAAGAAAAATCGCTTTAAACACTATTTGGTGTAATTGAACTGATCAATTGAATTGGCTGGTCTGTGCTGTGCTGTTCTCTTCTTCTTTATTTCGTTATTTGGTTATTTTAAAATTTCCTGATTGATGTGTATCATTTCATATTTCCAAATCACTCAATGTTAATACAAGTATATTTACTTAAATTATTCATATTCTTTGATAAGTTCAAAACCTCCTCCTATATCTTCAACATGTTGATTCGAATCGAATCGAAAGATAATTTAAAAAATATCTGAAACAAACCAGTGGATTATCTGCTCGTTGTTATTCTTTATAACTTCATATATTTTGTATAGTTTACCTTAACAAAAAACAATATGGAGAATCAGCACACGAATTCCACTTGACGGCGTTATCTCACACGAATTAATGTTATATCATAACACTGGTTAACACTGATCGCAGATTTTTCTATTGAGAATGCTGATAGTTTTTGAATATGTGCAAGAAGTATATTATCAGCTAATCATCATTGGTTGAACCGCGGAGAATCTGGTGCTTAAAAACAAACAAAGTGAGTTGGATTTACATTTGTGTGAGATGAAAAAGAATATTTTTAAATAAAATTTCATCTTTTCAGGCTTTTAAGAAAAAGAATCCCTAAATCATGTGCTCCTTTGTGGATTATTTCATTTTGTTCACATCAATTTATGATGAAGAGTCAGAATAAACTGTAGCTAAATGATCTTCAAGTTGACACTCCTATTTGATACATGATCCAAAAGACGAGATAGTTTTGAGGGAAAATATTAAACAAATACTTTTCAGATACAACAATTCTGTAGCATGCAAATTCTCGGGAAACCTCCGATCCGATTATGTCTACGAGTATCTGTTATGAATTATATTCTGATTTGTTCAATAGTTATTCATTGACAAGGAGTAGCTAATCGTATTCACTATTCGTTGTGCTTTACTATCCTGCAAACAATATGTGTTCCTCGTCTTTAGGGATCATGTTAAAATCTTAAGAATTTTCGAATAGCTCATTAACTCATGAACTACTACTTCATTTTAAACTCTTCTTTAAATATAATTTAATTAAATTTTGTTTACAGACCAGCTCTGTCAGGTACAATGTAGAACATAACAATTGCATACATACATACATATTTACATTCAGAAGGAATAAGACTTAATATTACAAGAAATTTCATTAGAATTTACATGAAACACAGGAATAATAAAACAGGATATGTAATTTTTAGTTAAAATATTGTCTCAAATAAAATAATTATTTGCAAAACATTGAAAAGATTTTAAAATAAATGCGTAAATAGATTTTTGTACAAATGCAAATGCACTAGAATGCATTTTGATTAAAATTATATTTAAAAAATATATAAATGAATAACATCTAATAAAAGAACAGTGAATGTTAATTAAATCAATAGCAACTAAATTAACACCTTTATGTGGACTTAGCTAGCAACTAAATACATGCAAGTACCGATCGTAAGAATAATAATCACAACCATGTATGAATGATATTAGTAAATTTTTAATTTAAGAAATACATTATAGAAATTTCGATGAATAAGTTAAATTATAAGAATATTTAATGGAAAAACTAGAATTAAATATAACACAAAGAAACTACTACGTGCATTGTCATATAATGGTTAGATATTTGGTAAAGATCACAAATTATATAATAATATTACAAAGAAATACATTAAATGCTGTTTCTTACATTTTCCTAACGAGATTTATGACAAAAACTTTAGAATAAACATAGAATATTCAAAAAAAGACTTTGAAATCGAATAAAATAAAGTAATCAAGTTGTAAATTATTGTTTTAATTTATATTTTATGATTTCATATTCTTTGTTTCTTTGTAAAATTTTTTATCAGTTTTATTTGTAAAACGAATTATATATTAATTTTCTTATTAATTAGTAAATTTTTAAAACGTATCCACTAAAAGTACGATCATCCTTTTTCCATTTAATTTCAAAATTATTTGTTCAACTAATCATCGGAAAATGATCCCACTTAATTTGAGCTGTTCCTGTTGAAAGGATAA
Source organism: Chrysops caecutiens (assembly GCA_963971475.1). Classification (NCBI taxonomy): domain Eukaryota; kingdom Metazoa; phylum Arthropoda; class Insecta; order Diptera; family Tabanidae; genus Chrysops; species Chrysops caecutiens. Next base: position 75,024,893 of record OZ020567.1, read on the forward strand.
TCGTAAATTATTGAAATTTCATAATTCATCTCCTTCAGGAGAACATGTTCTATGAAATCTTTGAAATCTTTGAAAACCCATGTAGCTCTTGGATTTATTTTTAATGAGGTTTTCATCAAATTTATATGCTGTTCTCACAATTTCGTGTTACTCCTTGGAAACTTTCCTGAGTTGTTTCCCTTAATTGAGCAATTTTTATACCAATTTAATGAATGAGTCGAAAAATATGATTTATCATAATTATTTATAATATATGAATGGGAAATAATTGCTGGACGTGCTAACGTATAATCGACTTTAGCAAGTTATTCACAATTAACAAATAAGTTAAATGTTTTTACTTAATTGATACTCAAGAAAATAAAATAAATGTTAAGAATAAAATATAATAAAACAAAAACACATTTTTCAACGTTTTTATCATTAAAATTTAAGCAAAAAAAAACTTAAACAAAACTTTCAATGTATATTTAAACATTACAATTACACAAGTAGTGTTGTTACTAGCATCCCCCTTGTTTTATATTTTTAAAATATAAAAAAATGTGCCTGTATTTACTAATGAAACTGGTGAATTTTATCAGAAATTTCGTTGGTCCACATTGATTTTGTAAATAAATGAAGAAATTTTGTAACGAATATTTATTTTATATATTTAATTTTCAATTGAAATTATTATTTAATCCAAAAATAAAACGAGGATCGTAAGGAACATGCATGAATGAATAAAAATATAAAAATATAAAAATATAAAAATATGAAAATATAAAAATTTAATTTAAAACTGAACAAATAGAGCTAGATGATATGTAAATGTTTTAGTAAAGTATGATATATGATAAAAGAGTAATTAATGCTATTACTTATGTAAAACAAATATACTACTATTCATAATATAATCTAAAACAAAATGAAAAACAAAAATATATACATATATATATTATAATAAAGATAATAATTCTACTCTAGATAAGTATGACACTAAGTTTAAATTAACAAATAGGAAATTGAAACGAATGTTATATTTTGTATTGACACTCTTAATTATAAAGTATATATATATATATATAATACATTAATTAGAATAAATAAATCTTTCTATTTCAAAAAAAGCTGAAAAAAAAACAAATTAAAAGAAAATCCATGCAAAATCAATACATTTATTTTAATGAATTTTATTTAATATCCTTTACGTACTACATCACGCCATAGCCAAACAAAATAAACGATAACGAATGTAAATAAATAAGAAACAGAACGTATAATATTAAAACAAAAACATTCGATTAATGTGCACATTCCATTTGCATATTGTATAAAATAAAAAATTATTTATTAATTAAAAACAAATGAAATTAATAAATCTTTTAACAAGACAAATATTTCATTTATTATCATGAGTTAGTAATGTTATTGATCCTTTTCGTTACAAATTTGTGTCATAATTATGTATGTTACATTTGAGAGCAAGCTCCATACAATTCCATAGACATCATACAAGATACTCTCACCAGCAACCATTTGAGTTTATCGATTTAAACGCGACGAAACCATAACCACATGACAGTGAGTTGATTCTTATTGTTAGTATGTATCCATGTTCGGGATGTTACTAGGATAACATTCTTATTGGTAGGGTAGAGTTAAACACCCTGTCAAGGTAACAAGGAAGTTAAGTGTCTTAATAACAATATTGAAGACATGCAAACAGTAGATATGTTGTTCCACTGTTGAATAGAGTCCTTGTTAACATAAATATTGTGTGAGTGAATTAAATATTTTCGTTTATTGGCTAAATGTTGCATAACACGCAATATTGCTGATTTATCTAATTGTGTGTGATAAAAAGAAAAGTGATAAAATAAGGAAATAACTTTTACTGGTTTCTAATTTACATTAATTAATAGTTAGTAATTTAATTAAAATAAACAAATTTACACTTGACTAAATAACAACGACGCAAAACAAATAAAAAATGGGGGGAATCCTTTCTAATTCTGCAGAGCAAACGATTAATACAAATCAAGAAAATATATCTGAATTGAATAGGATAGAGGTTGATATACATATGAATTATTTCTATTTAAAAAATAAATCAAAATATTTTATTTTATCATTTAACTAAAAGATGGAACGTTTGATACAAATGCATTTTCATATCAAAGAAAGGGAGCATGCCCTGGAAATATCAAGAAAAAGAGAATTATTTTACTGGATAAGTGGATTTTACTTGGTTACATTAGGTGGTATACTAACAAAGTTTAGGAAGACCAAACGATTAGCTACACTAGCACCATTAGTCCCTCTAACATTTATAAATGCTTATTATGCTGATTTAGCATATGGCAGCAAAATAGAACGAATTCGAGGTACATATAATGAATTTATTTTAATCATTTTTTTAATATACGTAATATTGTATAATTACAGATGAAGCTAGTATGATAATGCAACATGAACCAGAATTGTTACAATGGCCCTGTGGTCTACCAACGGTTTCAGCTATCGATCAGGCACGTCTTAATGACGAAATTGAGAAGAAAATGCATCCGGTTCCTCCTTCACTTTAAACTTTTACTGCTCAAAATGATAATAATTGTTCGAAAACTTTCAAATAAAATTCAATTGTTGAGATGATATACTACATATTTTGAGAGTTTCATTTATATGTTGTAGGTACTTATCAATTATTCAACATTTAATAGCTATTTATGTATCAAGGGCGTAAAGTGAAGCTTTGTTGCATTCGTGGATTGCAGCATGAGTGTGTGTAAGGTCGTGTCGCATGTTGTCTCGACTTCGTCTCCCGCCACAATTTCTCCAATCGTCTTTGTACGAATGCGTCATGACCGAGCGCAAATGCAGCAGCGACTGCAAGAACACGTCACTTTACACCTGTGGTGCATACAACAGTTTATGCAACAAATTCGTGGAAAGTTGAATTTGAGATTAATATTCACACGAATCTGTTAAATAAAGTTGTGCCTTACGCACTAGAGCGGTAAAATAGGATAAGAAAATTCAATTTTTGAAGCAAGCGTTGCATGAAAGTGATTTAATCCCGTATTAAGTATAATGTTTATTAAAACTAATATAACATCTTCTTTATATCATTGTAAATGCCACGAACGAACGAGCTAGCAGACATCATTTGATTTATGGACACTGTAAATTTAAGGAGGTATTTGGTATCTTTCTGTGAAACTAGTAATCATAATTTTAAAAGTCACATTTCACAAGCATAATCTGTATAAGAGTCATAAAAGAACAAAAGGAAGCATTAAAATCTCGTAACAATATTCGAGGATAGCCATTAAGTGTTCCAAGAAACCAAATTAAATTTTATTTAAATATGTACTTTCCAAGAATTTTTAGCACCTTCTAATGATCTGTAAATTACACTCGTTACTATTAAATATTCAAGTGGAAATTTTTCGTTTTACCTGCTAGCGTTTTGTAGGATTACCCTAATCTTGTACCTGTTACGCCTTCTAAATGGTCATCAGTTGAAATTAAACTTTCCAGATAACTATTTTAAGTGATTATGAAAGGTATAATATATTGTAGTTCTTTAAAGGTTTCATTAACAGACAATTCTCAGTTTCTTTCCAAACTCAGGATCTCGCACAACTCTGAGCCAGTGGTTTCATAAAATTTTTAAAAGTGTTTATCACAATAATTTCGTTTGTTTAGTGGTTAAAATGACTGATACCATAAAGGTTTGTAGTGATTTAAGATACATTTTACAAATAAAAGCGTAACGAAAAATATATGTTGATCAGTTTTACGCTCGTTTCTTAAAAATTATTCATTATTAATATAATATACAAATTAATTATATAAACAACATGATAACTTGATTGAACTTCTTTAGATTTGCATACGACTGCTTCTTGTGGTGGCAATTGTAGCTCAAGATTTCTCAGTCCATGCTAGTTCAAGAGACAATTCATCGAAAAATTATCGAACATCAAATACATTGGAACAAATTAAACCTAGATCAAATGAAAAGAATGGAAATAAATCAATAATTGAATTATTACCAACAAATTTACAAAAGATGATCAAAGATCTTGGCTTGAACGACGTCAATTTGGATCATGAATTGAAGGGAATCGGCTCCTTGCTTGGGACAAATACAATTTCAGAGACAATCGATAGTATACGTAATTTGGCATCATCGGTTGATGGACTTGAACTTATTGAATCATTTCTAAAAAGCTATCAAGGAGAGAAAAAGAAAGTTAAAGTTAAGAAACCAATAAAGCCACATTCCCGTATTCCATACTCAAGATTCATTTCAATACCAAGAAGATATTTGCCACAAGTCGGAAGTTTTGTTGATCGTACTCACACGAATCTTGACATCCTATCAGCTGTAGCATCCAGGCCAGATACAGAGAGTAGTCTTCTAAGAAACTTCACATCATGGCTATCATCATTTCTCCCAGGATACAAAACTAAAACGAAGAACACAAACAAACAAGTGATCCCAGCAAGAATTATGTACGTCGTCAATCCTGTTAAATTACCACCATCACATTTGGTAATGAAACCTCCGCAGAACATTTATCAATACGACCATAGCTTCCAAACAGCTCCTCAGCAAGTTCTTCACAAGTCACCTGTTCAACATATCCATGCAGGCTCGTTTCGTGTACCAAACGTGATACAAAATCAAATCTCACGTTTACCTCTTGCCGATCGTAATGTGCCCAAACCTCATCTAAATTCCTATGGACAAGAAATTAAATCTCAAGACAACAAGTTTGAAGATAACCTATTTGTGTCAGCGTCAGAAAATAAGCCAACTATAACTCTTAGTAATCTGGAAATCAATGAATCTCGAAGCGACTTCCAACCGAAGAGAGCATCAGGCATGCATTCTCATGCTACAGGACAAATACACAAGATGGATTCAACTGATATGGATGCTGCTATCAATGCAAAATATATTTCAAATTACCTAGGTTACCTAAATTAGAAATTAAATTTGAATTACATAAATCATTAACTATATTTATCTTCCAGATGAATCCCGACTTATCAATGACATTTCTGCGTTAACTACCAGCCAGTTCTTGAATTCAGATGAAGACGAAACCATCAAGTGATTTCATTTTGTATTTCTAGCATTAAACAAATATAAAACCGAGAAATTTTAACTTGTATTTCCTTAAATTAAGTAAATTTTTTAATCAAATTCAATTGGAAATCTTTGAATCCTTCAATGTTGATCTTCATGCCGTTTTCTGTCTGAACTTTATCTTCTTAGAATAGTTCAGATATTTCGTTCAGCTTATAGTTTGATAGGTTAAATATGTATATTACTTTTCCGTACACGTAGTGTTGAGGAGAAGTATAAGAATTGGTCCCAAAAACTTTTTTTTTCAGAATTAGTTTAGATCATCATAAAAACTCATGAAACGTAAAGAAAACACATTTTTGAGACACTTTTCCGTTCGTGTGCCGTCGTTGTCGTAGCTGTGCGTTAACACGATGACTCGAAAAGTAGTGAAGATAATTGAAATCTGTAAATGCCAAAAGTTTTGTATCCCAAAAACCTAGTTTAAGTTCGATTTGACCCAGGGGTAGTTGCCCTAAGAAAAACATTAAAAAATGACACTTTTGTATGGAGAGTTACAATAATAATGCATTTTTTTTAATTTTCTTCAGAGGAAAGTACTATTTTTTGCAAAAATAATGGGGGTCTCAGAACAACAGAAAACTCAATTTCCTATTATTTTGGTCAAAAATCGTAATTTCTTCGAAATTTGCTAGAAAATGTTTTGTTTTATCGCTTTCTTTATGAAAAAACAAAACCACGGACAACGGTACGGGAAAGTTGTGGATTACCAATGTGATTCTTTTTATTTTCTTAAGATTCCAGACTATGAATTTGGACAAAGCTTGTACTATAGGGTACAATTACTTAATAATAGTGTTAACTTGAAGCGTCAAATTAATTATAAGTTCCTGGCTTTGAACCAAGTTTGTTGCAATAGAGATAAATCGTTCAGCTTAAAGTTTAATAGGTTAAATAGGATAAATATATTTTCTTAAGATTCCTGACTATGAATTTGGACAGAGCATGTAGGGAACAATTACTGAATGATAGTCTTAACATGAAGTCTCGAATCCATTATCTTCTTGCATTCGAACCAATTTTGTTGTAATAGAGATAAATCGTTCAGCTTATAGTTTAATAGGTTAAATAGGATAAATATGTTTTCTTTAGAATGCAGACCATGATTTTGGACAAAGCATGAAGGGTACAATTACTTAATAATGGTGTTTTCGAATTTATTATCTTCTTGTATTTGACCCAATTTTGTTGTACAGATAACTCGTTCAGCTTAAAGTTTAATATCCTAAATAGGAGATACATATTTGAGATATATATTTTCTTAAGATTCTAGACTATGAATTAGGACAAAGCATGTAGGGAACAATTACTGAATGATAGTCTTAACATGAAGTCTCGAATCCATTATCTTCTTGCATTGGAACCAATTTTGTTGTAATAGAGATAAATCGTTCAGTTTAAAGTTTAATAGGTTAAATAGGATAAATATACTTTCTTAAGATTCCAGACTATGAATTTGGACAAAGCATGTAGGGTGGTACAATTACTTAATAATGGTGTTAACTTGAAGTCTCGAATTCATTATCTTCTTGTATTTGACCCAATTTTGTTGTAATACAAATAACTCGTTCAGCTTAAGGTTTAATATCCTAAATAGGAGATTTGTTTATATATTGTTAAGTGGTTAAGTGGTAAATGGTGTAACGGATAACTACTTAATAACAATGTTTTCAATCATTATTCAAGTGAAAGTCTCCAACCAGTTTTGTTGTATTGCAACTTAAATAGCAGACAAAAGATTAAAATAAAATCATCATAGTTTTCCTTATAATTGATATAGCTTTATTAATGTGTTCTATCATATTTTCGCATTTAAATAAATTTTGCAGTTATCAAATCATAAACGTTTTGATCCAATGTATGCTTCTGTGTACGTTGAATTATAAAATTAAACTAAGTAATGATTAATAAAAATATAATTTAATTAAATAATTAAAAACCCTAAAATTCTACAATATAAATTGACATTAAAACGCCAATATACATTTATGACATAATATATAAGACAAGTAACTATTACACACAATGGACGAAACTTACAGAGAATAATAAATATGTATGTTGATTCTACCAAATTGAATATTTTTGGCAGTTATTGCAAAACTTATTTACACGAATTACGATTTACGAATGTGAAAAACATATGTACATTTTCCACAAAACTCATTTACATTTACTTAAAATGTTCAATTAATATTACAATATATTATAGTTACATTATATAGTGATTTTCTTTACAAAACACAGTCTCATTCATATAGTCAATGGTTGTCCTGTCAATGGTAAATTATGACTTTCTTAAAACAAAAATATATAGTATTTGTTAAATGATTTAACTAAACGAAAATTAATTATTTATATATTTACTAGCTTCTGTATCTTTTATTTATGAAATATACTTAAGCGCAGAGCCTTGGAGATTGTAAATAGACATGGTATGATTCCATTTATCCGAAAAAGTGGAGGTTTTAGTAATTTTATAGTTTGCACTTTGAACCCACTCTGTGTTGGGATAAATTCTGGAAATATTGTAACACTGTACTTAATTGAAATTTTCATTATCATATTGTCTTTTTACCAATAATAAATTCAAAAATGTATTGTATTATAGGCTTACTGTTGTACGTACATATTTACTTTGTTCTTTACATTTGTTCCAACAAAATCTTGTTTCTAGATGCAAAAAAGTTGTCTGTTAGTAATAAGAACCACCACCTTTAACGTAAAGTGGAACGTAATCTGTTTAAGTTTGTTTGCAAAGGAAGTATGAATGTTAATTACATTTTGTAACAGAGCTTTCATTGATTACTTTACACCATATTAAGTTGGTAGAATTTGCAAAATGTTTTAATCAATTACTTCAATGAATACTGTTATTGATATATGGTATTCACAAATCCTCAGCAATATCCTTACAGAAATTTTATAAATTTGACAACATTGAACATTTTATTTTGATAGAAGTGTTATTTAACATTATATTAATATGGCGATTCTCATTCATTTATTAATTTGAAAAGAAGAAATTTCTCTCATAGATTAAATAAATTTTTACTTTGCAAATAATTACAATAATTTTTGAATTTAATTGAAAACAAGTGAACAGTCAAGTTACTTTCATTTTAATTATAATAACAAGTTTAGATAGAATACAAAGTTAAATTACAATAAATATGATAGGCCATAGATAACATTTTAGTTAAATTTGAATTATCTTCATATTAAACATTCGAATTGTTAATAATATTTTGATTTTTGTTCGTTAATTTTATCAATTTAATATTAAATACAGTGTCATAAATGAAATTTACATATTTTAATATCATATCAATTAATTTATAATAATGAAATTATTATTATTCTTAAGTATGTAATTGATTATTTTAAAACAAACACATATTTATAATTTGCTAAATATTTTCTCATCATGACATTATCTGACATTACGAATTAAATTTAAATTATTATTAATGTAAAATAAAATTAATGTATATATATATATATATATTATAATATTTGTATAATTTATTAATTATATAACACTAACGGACTGTATTTACATATTACTGTAATACAATAATATATACAAATCGATATTATACAATATATAGAAGCTAATTATAGTCAGCAGGATTACGATTTATTGAATATGTTGCTAAATTATTTTTGGAAATTAATGTATTATAATTAGATGATTGTAATATTGTATTTGAATTATTATAACGTGAATAACTATCAATTGGATTTACAGACATTGTACAGGTATTTGCTTGTGAATCAGTATTACTAGCTGCATCACGTGTTTTTGATGATGATGATGATGTTAGATCTGGACTTAATGTATGTAATAAACTATTTAAGCTATCGAAATCACTACTGTTACTAGTGCTACCATGAATATGAATATCATTTTCACGTGTGTAACCAGTATGATCGTTATTATCTTCACATCTACTATTATTATTTGTTCTCATCGTCGTTTGGTTATCATTTTTATTTTCATTTGTGGTTTTTACTTTTCCACTTGTTGAATTGTTACTATTATTGTTATTATTATTATTAGAAGAAGAAGAAGATGATGATGAAGATGATGAAGATGATGATGATGATGATGATGATGATGATGATGTTGATGCTGTATTACTTCCAGTTATATTATTACTATTATTACCTTTATCATCATCATCATTACGATTATTTTTCTTCATGTGACAATTACCACCAACCACATTACTAATTGTGATTTGAGTGAATTTTTTCTCTTTATCATTTTCACTGTCAGTTCCATTACCACCATTATCGCTACTGCTATCATTGATAATACTGCTACCATTTCTTAAATCATTATTACCATTATTCGCTTGATCGATAACAACAATATTATTATTAGTAGTTTGTGTATTACTATCATTACTAGCTAATGATGTTGTTGCTGTTACTGTTGATGATGATGTTGCTGTTGTTATTGCAGTTGTTGCATTTAAATTATTCGAATTATGATTCAAGAAATGATTATTATTATGTGTAAAATTATTATTATCAATTTCATTGATATTATTTTCAATTGTTGCATTCCGATTTACTACCAGATTTATATTATTAACTTGTTGGAAATTATTTCGAATGAAATTATTTCCATTATTAACATGATTGAAATTGTTATTATTGTTCATTTCATCATTATTATTATTATTATTATCCGTATTATGATTTTCAGCATTTTGATTATTATTATTATTATCAATATGATTAAAATTTTCACCATTATTAAAATTATCATATGCATCATTATTATTACTATCATGATTATTATAATTATAATCTAAATTATTATAATGAAAATTATAATTACTATTATTATTATGATAGCTATTCATATTTAATACATTATTAGTATTATTATTATTATTATTATTATTGTTGAAATGATTAAAATTATTATTATTATGATTTGTTGAATCATTATTAACATGATTTATATTTGAATTAATTTCATTATTATTATTAACAATTCCATTTGTGCTACTAGATGATGATTGTAAATTACCATTATTATCATTATTACCATTAACATTATTATTTAATGTTACTGTTGATTGTTCATCATTTTGCGTTTTAATTTCATTCGTTGTAGTCGACATTTCTAATGTTTTACATATTGATAATAATTCTTTTTGAATTTTTGTTAATATTTTCTGTCCACTTAATAGTTCAATTGGTAATTTACAATTATTTTTATTACGAGAATTTTGTCCATGTCTTAAGTAAACATAATTTTGTAAAGCAATATTTCGTTTTTGTAGCTTCACTTTATTTAAAAGTGAATTGTTATTAGGTCTGAAAAATGGATTTGTTGTATCTTGTGCTGTTACTGATATTGTTGATGAATTTTGTCTTTTATTAACATTACCCAAATTTAAATTGAATAAACGTTTTAATGGACGATGATTTTTTATATATCTACTAGTAGCAACATTATGATTATAATGATTAGATGATTTTGAATTATTTTTTATTTGATCAATTTGATTTGTATCAATATTTGTATTATTAGTTATTATTATACCATTCGAATCAACACGTGATATATCAGATGTTTTATCTTTTTTTAACATATTACTTGGATTTTTTATATTTCTCATATAATATGGTGTTGAATAAATTGATGAATTCGTTTTACGTGATCTTAAAAAATTTCTTTTGAATGCTGAACCATTATGCATTTTAATTATACCAAATTGATTAACATACAATGGTTTTGGACTATTATTATACCAATGTCGTACATCACGGAATGGATCATCACGATAATAACTTTGATGTGAATAATCATCATATACTATATTATTATCACGATCATAATGTGTATTTTCTTTTTCGAATTTTTGATTTGAATTTGATGATGTACGTTGAATATTATGTCCTATATCATTTCTATGATTCGATGATTTACTATTTGTATTACTATTCGATGAATTATTATTTGATGATGATGATGATGATACAGAATCAAGTAGACCTAAATCAGATTCAAGATAATTGGAAAAATTATTTTCAAATTCTGTCATTAAATTAATTGGATCTGATGTTATTAGATTTGTTACAGTTTTACTTGTATTATTTACATTAGAAGATGATGAATTAAGATTTATTGCATCAATATTATTATGTAAATTCATTGTTACACTTGGTAAACTATCTAATGTATCTAAACCAATATCATCATGTTCCATTTTTGTTTTAATCTCATCATCATTATGTATATTATTTTGTAAAACTTTTAATATTTCTTCATCTTCATATGGTTCTTGTTTTATTTCAGTTTTAATACGATCAAATTTTTCACTTTCTTTTAAATGATTTGATTTAATTTGACTTAAATCAGTATGATGATGATGATCTGTATTATTACTATCATCTGGTTCAACTTTAATACCTGGTATTATAATTGTACTAGGTTTTGGCATACTATTTATAAATTCTGGACGCATACTATTATATTCTTCTTCGGTTAATGGTGGTAAATTATGAATTTGAAAACCTTCATCATTTAATGATTGCATATGAGTTTGTGTTTGTGGTGGTTCTCTTATTGAATATTGACCATTTTCATTAATTGTTAAACCATATGGTGATAATGCTTGAACAATTGTATTTTCAAGTAATTCATGATTTATTTGTGACCAATTCATATTATCCGGACCTAATGTACCCATAACACTAACTGATACTAAATTTGTTTCTGGATCAACAACAAATTCAGCATCAGTTAATATTGCATTTGGATTTTCTTCAGCAAATGCTTGTGCAACAATTTGTGCTGCTGGTGGTACTGTTATAGCACTTAAACTTGGACGATTTGGATCACGGTATAATTGATTTATTTGACTTTTCTGTTGTATCATAACTTTTAATTGTTGTTCTTCACTTAATGATGATAAATCAATTCGACTTTCTAATCGTGATATTTTAGCATTTAATTCATCATCGAATAATAATCGAATTGGTCTTTTTAGTACTGTTGATTCTGGACTAAATATATTTGTTGTAAATTTACTATCATCTAATAAATCAGCTGGAATTTCATTATCATCTGCTGTTTCAATAACACGTGTTGTTACTTCAATTTCTCTCGGTGTATTACGATTATTGTTATTATTATTTGTATTTTGATAATTTTGACTAGGATGTTGTGTATTTGAATTTTGATTATTTCTATTATTCGAATATGATGAAGAACGATTGGTTACATTGCCACTACTAGAACTTCCTACAATAGAATCATTATTCGTAGTATTACTACGTTCATTATCTGTTGAATCCGTACCAATTGTACGGCTATCAATTTCACGATTTCTATTCGAATTAACATTTGTTACATTAATTCTGTGTGGTGCCATATTATCGTTATTCAAGTAATTGTCATTATGAGTACTACTACTATTACGACTATTATCTTCATTATATTTATTATTATCTACAACATCTCGATTCCTATTTCCAGAATTTAATGTTTTTGTAGTGCTACTGTTAGGACCACTACTAACATTCGTGTTTGAATGAATAATCCTACTACAACTACTACTGCTGCTGCTGCTACTACTACTACTACTACTACTACTATTACTATTACTACCAGAACTATTATTTTTGTTACTTTTATGTTTTTCCGTCATGGATGAATTATTTTTATTATTAATTTTCGAATTAATATTACTGCCTTTCCCAACAGTTGTTGTTCCATCTGATGTTATTGTAAAATGTAAATTACTACCATCTTCATGACCAACAGTTTCAATTGTTTCTGTTACATGTGTCATTGGAAATGATCCAGTTGCATGTTCTGATGAACGTTGCTGAGTACTGAATGGTACTGAAGATGATGAGGCTAATGATGACGATGATGATTGTGGTTGAGCTTCAACTGATAAATTTGAATTAGAACTAACACTTTGAATACTTCTTCTATCAAGTTCAATACTAGACGATGAATTTGATGATTCTAATTCAGGAATAATCTTTAAAAAAAATAAAAATCATTATTAAATATTATATAATATAAATGTTATAAATAATTACTTTATTTGTTGAATTTCCAATTAAATCATTTGATGATTCTTTATTAGCTCTATGCTCGGATAGAAGTTTGTCAAATGATTTACTACGACCAGCAACCATTCTTCGCATTGATAACGAATGTGATTTACATGTTAATGATCGTGTACACGGTTTACATTGATCTCCAGTTATAACACCACAATGTTTATCTGGTTCATATTCACGATTTCGTGTAGTAGTACCTCGTCTTTCTTGTGAACTCGAAACACGATTACGACCATATGTACGACGTGAAGGTTGTGGTGAAGCAGCAGCAGCAGCATTTGGTGTTATTATATTTGAAAATGATAATTCCGATACTGATGATGATACTTCATCAGTTGTAATTTTCTTTGATGAATTTGTAGTAGAAATTTGTGAACTACTTGGTGTATTTGATGTAATTAATGAATTTTGCTTAGAAACTGGTAGAGTCTGTAATACTTAATCAATGAAAACTCATGTAAATATATAAATATGTTTTCGAAAAATTTAACCTTTATTGATATAGCAGCAGTATTCCCACGTACTGTACTCGAAACACAATATGAACTTCCAGTGTTTGTTGTTGTTGATGCATTATTGTCTTTATTAATATCTCTTGAAACTTGTGTAGTACAACTATTTGCTATGAATGTACCATTAGCTCCTCCACCTTGTGATGATGTTACAGATGAATTATTATTATTATTACTACCAGTTGTAGATATTTTTCCACTTTTCGATTTAACTTTACCCGATGATTTACTCTTTGATTTTGAACTGCTGCTACATGGAGATGATAATGAACTTAAATTCAAATTAAGATTTGATGTTGACATTGGAGTATTTGCTTCACTAGAATTCGATGATGTTTGAACAGTATCACCTAATGTCGATGATGATGCACTAACTGATGTCGAACATGAATTCATATCATTTAATAAAAGTTCATTATTATCAGCATTGAATAATCTACTCGATGATCCCTGATCGGGACTGTGATGCCGATGACTAGTGTATTGAGAATGACTGTTATGATGACGTGATGCCATATGCTTTTGTAATACTTGTGGTTTAATAACAGCATTACATATGTCACAAATTACAGCACAAAATGGATCCGATTCTGGATATAATCCATATAATCCCATATCAGATTTATCTAGTCTAACAACTGTTCCCTTATTACGTTGTTTTATTCTTTCTTCGTCTTCATCGCTTGAATTCAATTCAGATTTAAGAGAGAATTCTTCGAGGAAAGCTTTCCATGTTAATCCTTTCATTTTATAAAGACTTTGTGGTTTATCTTTTCCATCTTGTTTAGATGTTGAAACATTTATATTTTCAGCTGAATGCTTAACACTGCTCGAACCAGTTACTGTACAATTACCAACAAGATTTGAATTACATTCTGTTGGAAAATGTGGATATTGTTTGTTTCGTCGTGATCTTGATAATGATGTATTTGATACGTGCAATGAGTTCGTTGACGGTTTTCCAAGATTTTGTTTAGCTGATGATATAACTTGTGATAAATTTGCTGAAGTTGAAGCTGAAGGAAATGATGCAGCATTAGAGATTGCTGATGAAGAGGAAACATACGAGGATAGAGAAACAGACGATGATGATGATGATGATGATGTATACGATGGTGTAGATGACAATGATATTGATGGTTTGGATGTCAACATTCCTGTTGATGTTATAACAGGTAATGTTGATGATCCTGTTGTTGCTAATTGTGTTCCATACGCTGATGTTCCTGATGTCAATACTGATGATGTTTTAGCTCTTTGAATTGACGATGATGCCAAATTCGTTGACAAGCAAGGAGTCGAAGTAGACATTACCTCGGAGCAAATAGCCGCTTTGAATGTTGAAGTATTTGAAGGAACTGAAATGGATCCTTCTAATGATGATGATTTCGATTGTGGTAACAATGATGCATTAACTGACAGTATTGATTGTGATCCAGAAGTTGATTTTCTATTCGGAGAAGCTTGTACGATAGACAATGGTATCATCGTACTATTTTGTGGACTTGTAGATCCAATTACTGTCTCCTCTGCACTTCCACCTATATTCGTTACAGATAATATAGATTTTTCTGATAATGACGACAGGTTTAATGATGTGTTATTCTTCGATCGTATCAACGATGATTCCGACCATACATTCAACGTTGATAACGATGACGTTGCTTCTGAATTAACTGCAATTGAGGACATTAACATTTGTCCTTAATTCTTATAGTGATGTGACATGATTGATTCAATATGTTTACATCCGAATATGATTGATTCTTTTGCAATCATTATTACTTTTACGATACATAGTTATCTGATAATAAAAAGAGAAGATTAATCATGTGATATATATCTTAAATTCAAAACACTTACATATTTATCCTTCTATTCTATATGTGTATGCTCTTAAACTGGAAAAATAGAAAATAAATAGATTATTCTTTGTTTAAAATCACGGAAAATAATCTGTAAGACTTTTCAATGCGATTTATACATTAAACCATACAAATAACTGAGTTATAGGTGCATCTTTCGATAGGTAAAATACTTTTGTGAATTGTTATTAAGTTCTAATGTGAAAATTTGTGCTAATCGAAGTCATTTCAGACACTGTGTGCTAATTCAAATCATTTCATTTCGACATTTTATAGCCTCACTTCTTACTAAAACAGAAAAAAGTTAATGAGCTTATTTTATTTCGAAAATATATTAAAATACTAACGTCCTTTGCTGTATTCACGTCACGTTGCCATTTTGTTTTCACACTGTCACTGAAATGAACATTGAAATGACAGCTTCAAGGTGTACGCAAACCTCTCTTTATTTTCATTTCAGTGATGGAAGTATCATTTAAATTTAAAAAATTTTCCAAAATTCGTTACGAGTCTCATGAAACTGTCACTGACATGAAATGCCAAAGTGGAAATGTCAGAAAATATTCGAAATGAATTGCCATCGATTAGCACACAGTCTGAATACACCTTATATGGAAAACAAACTAATAACAAGAGGAACGAAGTGACGTGAAGAAAATATTCGATTCTCACTTGTAACAAACTTCATCTCCTGTCAAAGTGATTCTCATGATTTTCCCTTCCTGTTATTGTTATTCGGTTTGTTAAGTGTATTGAACATAATGTAAATTTTAAATTCTTATTAAATATTTGCTTATGTAGAAAATCAATTTTCATTTTCATATATTTTCTAAACACTCCCAACGATCAATAAAATTTACCTTTGATTAATTTTTTCTTTTCTCAAAATATCTTATCGTTGACAGGATGTAAATAAAAAAATTTTATTCAATATTCAATGCCCGATGGTTGAACGAATAATCAGTCTTTTTAAATTGAATTTTATATCATTTCCTTCATATCTTCCTCTTGGCATCTATGCAGGACGAGCAGACTAAAATCAAAAGAAAAATAAAAATTAAATTTCACGAATACGAGAAAAAAATTCAATTATTTCGTAATTAAAATGAATTAAGAATTTGAAAATTTTAGTCATTGTCCTTGCTGTGCAGAGTGCAGACAAGACACGTCGAGTTTTGCAATTGTAAGGCTTTTGCTGCGTATGAGTGCAATTGTAAGGCTAATTGCCGGATGCGCGTGATTGCATACTGCTGTTATACGGCTTGAGTCTTGCGTTAACACACCAACTCAGGGTCACTGAAAAACGTGCACTGAGAATCGAACTGTGATCCTTTTATATTCGAGCAGATGCTTCTGTCACTACCAAATACCAACCAGTCCAACATAAATCCCACATCGTACTGTCACAAAATTCGAAGAAAAACCTTTCAACATAAATTTTAATACGAAAAATTTCACGGAATTTCTTTCATCAATTCAATGTTAGCAAATGGGAAAATATTTTTAATATTTCCATGTTAAAATGAAATCAACTAGAGAATCCACCTTGTCAGGTAACACACAAAAAACAAAAAACCCACACGACGACATTTCAACCCATATATGTATATGATACTGCTACATGATGCTCATTTACACAAATGCGCATGAATTATTTCGTGTGTTACTTGTGTGAGTGGAGGAAAATTTTTCTTTTTATTAAAAACTTAAATCCATATGAAATATATTCCATGCATGTCTCACCTTAATGCAATGTCCTTTATTAACAGGATAATTATAAATGAACACTTTTATCGAATGATCACGATGGTCTGTGAATTTCAAAAACAAATTCTTCCTCTCCTCTATGTACGGCCATTTAATTTATATTACCATTACCACTTCCAGACATTACACCACTATAAATGGATGATGGATTACGATATATTTAATGTTGGAAAATTTTAATAAAATATACAATTAATTTCAATTTTAATACGTATTCAATGTAACAACCTTATTTAGCTACTAACTTTTGACGATACACACAATATATTTTTTTTTTTTCAACAAAACACAAACTCCATTTGACGTTTCCTGCGTGCTGGGCTGCTGTCTCTAATCTAAACACTTCTGCCAATCGCCATTTTGCAACTTGTGTGATTAAATGAATGATATCATTTTGATTTAGTCTAGACATATCTAGACATTGTTGCGTGGAAATAATTTTCTAATTTTCTTTGGCTATCATTCAAGTTATCTTGGCATTAGAGAAACACGGTAAATACTGTTTTGAAGTTTTCTTTTTCGGGTCATTAAATTTACTCAACCCTATTGTAGTAAAGTTGTGCACACGCGCCGATGGAAATCAATTAGCCTGTTACGATACTTTCTCCACCTGTGCCTTGGTGATGGCAACTGATGTGCGGAAAATGGACGATTTTGGAAAATTATGCGAGAGAATATATTTATATATGTATATCCAATGAATAAGTAATACTATAAGGAAACGCTATGAAAGAACAAAGTCGAAGCCAAATCTGATAAGAACGTATGTTCGTGTTGGTATTTGTGTCATTGTGTGGGCAATTGTTAGCGGAGTTACTTGAAGGCATATAATTTCGGAAAATTGCGCGCGAATTTCGAATTTAAGCATTTTTCTCCATGTCATTTTGGGTATAGTTTTCTAAAATTCAAGCATATAATTTTTAGATATAAGATAGGAATATTCGTAGTTTCAACCCTGTTTCGTTAGAGGCCTAGAAAGATATTCATAGTTTTCACTTTTGTGTCTTAAATTTATTAGTTACATTTCACACCTTTCTTAAATTTATTTTAATCTTAAATCAAGAAACGTTCTCTCTATTTCGTCCAAAAACAATATGTCAAAAATACATATATGGCAATTGTGATACAATAGGAAGTATAAGATATTTTGCAGTTCTGAAGAAAAGAAACCAAGTTAATATTTTCAAATTTATGAAATATTTTATGTTGCATTCATTTCCAGTTGATGGTATTACATTGTCATGACCTGGGAAATCAAAGGTATTCTTCATGTAGAAGTCCTGAAAAAAGCAAAGCAAGTATTTTCTGTATCAATTAATATTATAAGTAAGTTACCAGTTAGTGGTTACCATATTAATAAAGTTAAAGTTAAAAATTAATAAGGTTTTGGAAATATAATGAATGAAAACAAAAGTTGCCCCTTGCAAAAAATGACATTTCTTTAACGACGCCCCTACACCAAATGCTAGTGCCTTATCGCATAAAATATAAACAAACAAGATGGCCGTCAATATTTGAAATTTTGCAATTCCTACGAATATTATGGTAAATTTTTACTAATATTCCCTCTAAATCAAATAAAATTGATTCCTGCACTATTAAGTAATATTTTGACACCAAACTTGCCTATGCGAGGGTTCACATCTGTGAATGAAATCGTGAAATCCAGCTAGCCAAAATTCGGTACAATTCACAAACACAATCATAAGATATCAGTTTTGTTTGACTCTCGTGAGGTGAAGTTGTAAATACGTGTCTTATGATTTTCGTAAATTTGAAAATTTAGTGCATTAATATCCAAATTTATGATGTAGTTGCATTCTCTAGCAGATAATTAATGTTCCCTGCTAGATTTAAACTCATAAAAATGGTTAAAACTCAAAAAACAAGAGATGTTACTCGTTCAACATCCACGACCAGAATGACGAATGTGGCACTCCGAATAATTCGGACACACACACACTAAGAAAACGAAATCTCGGAATCCACATCGGGATAGGGATTTCTGGTCGACTGGCCACTCCTCTCTTCCACTCACTTTCCTGGATTTCGAGATTCCATTCACAGATGTGAACCCTCGCTATGAAATGAATTTCCTTGGCCACATTTCGCGATATTATTTTTGCAACTGGCGATACAACACTTTATTCACATAAAACACTTCATAAACATGAAATTCATTTTATAGCATTGTCATTTATTGCTTCATTTATCTATTTTGAACATAAATAAATCAAATTTCACAAGCAGTTTTCATGAAAATTATACTCGGGTTCGATTGAACACAATTTCCCGCGAAAACAATTTTGACAATTGAACCTCTAGTTGAAAGAGACGGAAACTACGAATGAGCAGGAGGGAGAACATGAGTTAACTTTTGGCTTCAAACATGTATAGGGTACATGTGACATATAGCGCTTCCTTACAGTATTACTTATTCATTGTATTTATCATAAACAGGAAATATATTTTTGCTTGATTAATTATTTACCTAGAGCTTAATTTGTAGCAAATGCTATCGTATCACGTTGGTAAATTATTGTTTTTTATTAACATTAACAAATAAATTAAGTAACTTGAAAGAAATACAACTGTGACTTTGTTGATTAAAGGCATCCGTTCAGTTATCAGTTTGTGACATAAATCAAATACATACTAATAATAATGATAATAGAAATGTACCAAGGAGACATATCCTTTTATCCAACAAGGATATTCTTTATTGTATTAAAGAAAACAAAAGTAGTAAAATGAATGTCCATCCCTCCTTGCCTTTCAATCGGACAGAAAACCCGATTTGTCTCTTAAGAATAAACTACTGGTCTATAGGGCCGTAATCAAACCAATTTGGACGTACGGTATCCAACTTTGGGGGTCTTGCGCAAAAACCACCATCGATATAGTACAAAGATACCAATCGAAAACGTTAAGATTACTTGCAAATGCACCGTGGTATGTGACCAACACTACCTTACACAATGACCTTGATGTAAAATTTGTCATAGAAGAAATTAAATACACCAGCCAGAGATATATACAACGGCTAGAAGCCCATCAAAACCAGTTGGCGCTCGCAATGCTAAGACGAGACGGAGAAATCTCGAGTTGACTTCTCAATGGAGAAGCTTCCGTGAAAGGCATGCATGCATAAACACCAACAGAATTATTTATTGCCCCATAGTTAAACTTATAATAAAAAAAAATAAATAATTCTTTTTTTTATATGGACAAATATAAATTGTACATGTTTTTATCGTAGTAAAATTTGATCGTCATTTTCTGTTCGAGGGTGGAATCACAATTCACAGTGACAAACATAATTATGCGGCGTTTACACCGAACTAAATCGGCTAGATTTAGCGACTTGAGAAGATTTAGTCCGAAATCATGCTGAAACCTCCAAGATTTACCATACATTTTCGATATTTTCTCGGGAATAGATTTATTCGAAATCTGCACTAAATCACCTCAGTGGCACCATCTAGTGGTGATCATTTTTGCCATTTTACGTCCTTTAGCACAATTTAGTACTCTTTCGACGTATCCCAAGTGAGTTCAATTGGTTGTTGCGCGCGATGTTCTAGTAGATTTAGTTCGCTGTAAACACCGTATTAATTAATCTTCATATTGGTCACAGAGCATTTTTAGGTGGCCAGTATCCTTTGTTGATTCTGGGAGCGATTTGAACTTATGGGTGGCATTTTGAGCGATTTTAAACGTTTGCAAAATTATGGTATACATTGTGACCGAAAAGTTTCCGGAAATTTTAAATTAAACGCAAAATTCTTAATCTTCATCAATATTTATTTTATCTCCTTCAAAATATTCTCCATAAGAAGCGATACACATATGCCAACGTTTCTTCCAATCATCAAAACATTTTTTATAGGCGCTTTCCGATATGGCTTTAAGTTCCCTCTGCGAATTCTGTTTTAACGTCTTCTATGGGTTCAAAACGCGTTCCTCTGAGTGGTAATTTGAGTTTGGGAAACAGGAAGAAGTCACACGGTGCAAGATCAGGTGAATACAGCCTGTTTGGCCTTAAAATCGTTGATAATGTTGGCTCGGTGCGAGGGAGCATTATCGTCATGAAAAATCCATGAATTATCCTTCCACAATTGAGGCCGTTTACGGCAGATATTTTCACGCAAACGTCTTAAAACAATCAAATAATAGTCTTTAAAAAAAAAAAAAAAAAATTTGATGCAAACTCTTTGTTCAATATTTTTTCCCATTGTTTTTTTCGCAACGCACTACTGAGGTAAACTGGTTTCAACAGCTGCCGTAAACAAACTGTCTGACAGATCGCGCTCATTTTTGGCATAGTAATTAAGGACAGTGCTACCAATCTACAAAAACTTAAAATATCGGAAAATATACAGCGCGCGAATTTTAAATGAGAATTTCCGGAAACTTTTCGGTCACAATGTATAATTATGTTCCATTTTGAAGCTGCGAGTTGTCCTGTTCCTAAAGCTGGATTCATTGGTACGTTCACCGCGACGAGATTGTCTTTGCTCATGATTCATTCCTTCGTCGTGAATCTGCCGCACTTTTTAAAACAATCCACAAATTGAACGACGCGACGCGGAACACATTCTCGGTGAAAACGAAGCTTCCGCACGGAAGATGAAGTTGGTTCAACTTTGACAGAGAGAGAACTGAATTCGCCGCAAAATGAATCCAGCATGAGAGTTGTCATATTTCCATACGAACACTTCTGCACGCGCCGAACGTACCTATGAATCCAGCTTAAGTGCTCGAAATATATACCCATACTTTTCTTAATTTCTTGCACTTGTGAAGCTCCAAATGCTAACAGGGGAAACATTATAATGGCGAGGACAACGGACATCGTATTGAAAGAATGCTTTGTCCTTTTTGGGCTTCTCTTCTCCTGCTCTTTCGTTTGACCCTCTTTCCGTTTCGAGGTGTTCTTGGTGGTTATTTTGCTCTGGGCCTTGTTAATCTCGGTTGCTACGGGTTTGGGTTCTTCCTGAGGTAAAGGTGCTAGACGGTGTCTTGTTCGTTTATATGTACCTCCTGCTGTTCTTACTATAGCTACTCGTCATAACCCATCGTTGCCCTTGATCAAATCTTGTATTTTTGCTAAGTGCCATTTTAGTGGTGGCGTGTAGTCCTCCGTTATTACCATCATGCCAGGTTGTTCGTAGGGCGATTCCTTTTTTCCACTTGTATCTTCGCTGTAACTCGCTAAGATATTCCGTAGTCCACCTTTTCCATAGTTCCTTCCTGATGGCCGAGACTAACTTCCACCTGTTGATCACTTGCTGTTTTTTTAATTGCGCTAAGCCTTCTTTAAAATACATTTGTTGTATCGCTTCACACGCACGCACTCCGCCATATGTGCCTTTCGTGCAATCTGGGCCCAGCTTGGATTGAAAATAGGATCTATTTCTATTTTTACGCTGGAGTGGCAATACGATTCCAACAGGTGGCGAAGGCGTGATCGTTCTAAGAAACTAAGATAATAATCCCAAACAAAAACTTAATTTTATGACTTATCCATTATTTTTAATTATAAATATATTAACAATATGAAAGAAAACGAATTTGACAAGTTCAGAAAACAGAGTAATGGCAGATATCAAATTCAACTCTACTGCCGGAATGTAAAATTAAACGAACTGTTGGTTGAGTGCCATCTTTTGGAATTGTTGAAAACCATTAACTGAAAACGAACTGACCATCGACAAGAGAAGACAGAATACACATTATAGATGCGTTTCCAATGACAGCTTGGAGTGGAGAGTGTTCATGCCGACTCTGGCACTCGTTTCCAGCGCCAGAGTGAATTCATTTCACATCCATCTGTCGAGTATAATTTCAGTCGTTTTTAATTTTCAAAATTATAACATTCCTTCCACATAAAATAACCATATTTAAATTATTATACCTTTGCCATTAGGACTGAATAATTTTCTTTCATTTTAACCAAATTTTAAAAATTTTTGCAGATGATACTTCTGTGATAATCAAAGAAAACACTTGGAAAGGCGTAGAGAATACAAAGAATAACTACATAAATATAATACATAATTAGCTAGTTCAACATAAATTATCTCCCAATATTGACAAAACTGTCTTTATGACTTTTGGGAACTACTGCAATAGTGTACCAAAGCATATTGAAATTATGATAAATGGCCACAAAATGAGAAAAGTAGAAAAATGTAAATATTTAGGAATCTATTTTGACTACAGAATGACCTGGAAATCACATATTGAATAAATTAATAATAAAACAAAATATTTAACATTTATCTTCAAGAAAATGTCTAAAATCATGTGAAGAGGATTACTCATGATGCTATGCTTTGCAGTAAGTAAGTATGTATTAAGTATTATACTAGACCTGTGAACAGATAACTAAAATTATCTCTACAGGATTTACATAATAATATATTTAAGGTAATAATATTGTAAATAATCTAGGAAATAAATGTTAAATATTTCTAACGATCTCGTCGCGGCCACCTTATGGTCACCTGCTTCTCCACAGTACCATAGTATTGGAATACTACGTGACATACCACATATGTGTCCATGAATTAGAAACCATGAAACGATTCTCTCACAACAAACTGAATTTAGAAGAATTTTCGTCGATTTTAGCGCCCATTGAAAAACAGTACTCGGATTTTTGAATTTCTCAAAGGCTGAATGTCATCAATCAATCAACATATATGTCGCTGTGAAATAAAACTGTCTGCCAATTCAGAGTGGAAATAGAAATACATCCTATCGTGCACAGATTGCAGAAGAGGCACACATGATGACGTGCATGGGTGCGAAACGAGCGGAACATGTAAGCCAATCAACTCCACTCCATTGGAAATACGCCTTATAAGTAAATCATTAATTGTAATTATTAAAAACCACAATTATTGTAATCATTCATTTCATTATTTATTTTGCATACTAAGTTTCACAAAAAAACCTCAATCAAAATGTTGCTTAATTTTAATTAATTCAATTAATAACATGTAACTTTGGCTTATTAATTTTCAGTAACTGATTCATTCATTAGTCTTACACTATTTGATTATAGCGTTGATGTAATTAATAAATATTGCACTATGATTGTGTAATAAATGTGAAAGAAAATATCTTGAGAAATTTGTCATCTTTCGGGAAAATTTGATTATTTTAAAGTATTGATTTGACTAACCTTATTTTTAATAACTTTAGATAACAGTCTGTATAGTTTGTGTTATAATAAAATATGATGGATAGAATAAAATATGAATTGTGCTAATTGTACAAACACTTTATCTTCATTAAATCCATTTAATTTTGATTTAAAACATTCCGAGTAAATTGAATTTCCATTAAAATACAGAATTACCTATACTTGTTACATGTGATTGCAGTTAATATATAATAAAAAAAAAATGTCTTTTCAATAAATAATAATATTTAATTATTAAGTTACTTTGATTTGAACTTTAAAATAATAATTATAATTATAATAATTATTATGATTGTTGCTGTGTCGATACATTTTTAATACATATTTTATTTTATTTTATTCAATGAATTGTTTAAAGTATTTTTATTTTTAGTAATCTACTGATGAACGTCTTCAGTAAACAGTATACTCGTATAATTAACTAGTTGTATATTATTCATTATTTTTATTTAATTTAAAATTATGTTTTATTTGCAATGAATGAGAGAGGGCGACATATGTTAAGGATATTTTATTTTTATTATTATTATTATAATTTCTAATTGAACAAAACTTGTTGATGTTAAGTATTATAGAACCTTGTCGAGTAATTTTCCTTATACAATATATTATATAATATAATGTGGAATTTTATTAACAACATAATAATATTGCTTGGTATATGAGTTTATTATTAATATTTGCTTTGAAACTTTCTAAAATTTTTGTGAAGAATAATTTTGAAAAGCATACGAATCGTATTCTAAAAATTATAATAAAAATTTCTTAATTTTCTTCTTATAATTATATCCTACTGTTATTTAATTATAACTAAAGTTCGATTTAAATTAAATTTTCATAATCATTTTTATATAATTAAAATTACAATCCATAGATTTCGGATGCTTTTTGATTTTCTTGTTGCATTTTCTCTCGTAACGCCTTAACATCTTCATCTATTCGGACTATAAGACGAATTTTCTAAAAAGAAATTTCAAATGAATTAAAATGAAAAATATCATTTAAATATAATTACAGTTGCTCTGTCACCAGGAGTTTTCATCCATAGCCATACCATGTAACCGGGAATGCACAACATAGATGAGAGAGCTGTAAACCAACCGAATGCATGAGACCATAGTGGATAGCTGTAGTCTAGATATTTGATAGGAGTCCATTGAACTAAGTTGAAAATGAACACTCCCTGAAAAATGTTTGATAAAATTAATATTTTGTATTCACTATTAGCACATTCATTATCTGTTGTAAGCTTACAATACAAATACATGGCGTGGTTATTGTCCAGCAGAATTTCCACCATACAAGAGGATAGTAGCCAATCATATCTTTAAGGCCATCGTAAAATCTGTTCACTCCGAAAGCCCAAGATATTGAAACACATTCGAAGAAGATCAAGAATAGTAGACAGAATCCACTGACAGCGTATGAATCAAGTATTTGGAAAACATACATGCCTCCCTTGGTTGTAAAAATTTAATAAAATTCAATTGAGATTCGAAGAGATTCTTCTTCTACTTACCTGTGATATACATGACAAACCAACTAAGTAGCTTAATGCGCATACTATAGCAATGAAAATTTCTTTTCTCCTTCGCAATAGTTGTGGCCATTCATCAATGACAGCTGTTATGAATCCCTCCATTGTACAAAATTGCGAATCTAACCCGATCAACAGGAGCATAAAGAAGAATAGACATGCCCATAGAGGTGAACCTGGAAGTTGAAGGACTGCTGATGGATATGCTAAGAAAGCCAAACCGGGTCCTAAAATAAAATTAAGAGTAAATTATGAATAAGAGTGAACTGTGATCTGAACATAAATACCAGATGCAGCTACTTCAGCAACAGGACGCTGCTGTTCGTGTGCCATAAAACCTACAACAGAAAATATGACGAAGCCTGCAAACATACTCGTACTGGAATTGACTGTGCAAACAATCAATGCATCTCTACAAATGAAAATTATTGATTTGAACTTATAAAGAATTATTCGTGCTACAAGACTGCTTACTTATATACATTATTTGTAAACTTATTGTAACTTCCAAGTGCTACAAGTGTGCCTAAACCGAGACCGTATGAAAAGAAAATTTGTGTAACTGCATCAATCCAGACCTTATGAAATGAATTATTCAACATTAAAAGATGTTCTATGAATTAATTGTTGATACACTAACTTCTGATTCTCTTAATTTTGAAAAATTCGGTATTATATAAAATTGAATTCCTTCAGCTGCTCCTGGTAATGTTATACCACGAATGAGAAGAATTGTCAATAGAATGTATGGGAAGAGAGCTGTGAAGTAGACAACTTTTCCTGTCCATTTAACACCTTTCCAGATACAGAAATAGCACAAGATCCATACTAAAAGCAAAGTGCCAGCTAATTCCCAACGAATAGAACCAACTTCTTCGATACCAGATGAGATCATTAAGGCACGACGTCTGAAATGATTTAGAAATCAATCATGTATGAATAATATCCATGTTTTTCTTATATTTACTCCCAAAATTCTTTTACAGGATCAGTTAGAGCAGAAGCAGATACATTTCCAGTTGCTAAAGCACAGTATTTTGTAAATGAAGTGTTCATACCAACGAATTCATTCCAACAAAGCAAGTCTTTTCTCTCGTATGGATTAACACAATTGGGTGTATTCCAATAGTTGTTGCATGTACGCCATGGAACGTCTGTAAAAATCATATTAAGATAATTTCTATATAATTATTATTCATTAGATCATCATTAACCTGCTCTCATTGACATGAAGAAATAAAATATAGCCCATGCTAATATAACTATGTAGTAAACGTTCATCCAACATGACATAACAGCAGCAGCATAACCAATACCTTCGAAAAATTCAAAACAAATTTTTGAAATAAATGTTTATTAAATAATTCTTTAATTACATACCTTTAAATATTGGAGCAATCTTGAATACACCTAATCCTCCGATTGTTAACATTTGTCCAAGTGCTAATTCCATGAAAAACATTGGTATTCCGGCTAATATTAATGTTAAGAAATATGGTACTAAAAATGCTCCACCACCATTTTTATAACACAAATATGGGAAACGCCAAACATTTCCTAAGCCAATGGCTAAACCAACAACTGATAGAATAAAATCTAGTTTACTGCTCCATGATCCACGTTCTGGTATTCCGAGTTTAACGACCTGCTGGTAAAATTAAAATTTATCTGAATTTTTGTCAATAATGAAATTTTCAGTTTAATTCAAATTGGAATAAATGTTTCTGCTAGCGACATCTCTTCTTCAATCAAAATAGATGCTGTCATCTGTTGGGAATTTAATGCAATCCTTGAACTGACATATGCAATGAAGGTAACAATTTCGGTGATCTTGAATTTTAAGAGTTCTAATAAGTTTTAATAGAATTCATTATCATTTTAGGGAAATATAAGCACAGCTATGGATAAACTATAATAGAACAAATGGATGATGACTCTTGTGTATTTGAATATTCATTTATCATAAACAATAATTTCTAATAGATTCCACATTTGTTTTAGGGAACTCTATTAAGTAACATGGAAATGTGGATGCTTTCTCTTATAGTGAGTCTCCCGAAAACTCAAACACTTAATATTCATGTAGATTTGATTATTATATTATTTATTAATTGTATATTACTTTAAGGAGGTTTCATGAAGAATCGTATTGTAACAAATTGAGAGAAGAAAATAGTACAAGACTGCAGAGGATATAATGTGAGTTTACCAAACTGTCAAAGTACTGTGGAATTGGTTAATTATGCATCTTAACATGAAACTACATATGTGATGAAGGGTTTTAGAAGTAAGCAATAGAAAAATGTACTATACAAGATAATATGACATCATTAGAGGAACGTTAATAAAAATTTTCCAGTTGAATATGCAACAAAACGGAAGGAGATTGATTATACGAAAGTTTATAATATAATTCATGCGTTCATTATACTTCCGGTGGAGATAGAGTCGGAACTTGTTATAAAGTCAAGTATTCATCAATCAACAATTTAATAATGTTTATGTAAATAAATCTAAGCAAAAAAAAAGGCACACATTCAAAACGATATTGTAGGGGTTAAGTTAAATGCAATAATATATTTATTTATTGAGAGGTGTTAAATAAATCGCTTCAACTTATTGAATGAAAGATGAGATTCATGCTATTATACATATGTTATTCATTAAAGAAACTATTTAGGAAAGTATGAAGAAACGTATAAGAATATATTTATTTGCAGAAAACTCGCACAAGATATATGTTGATGGTGATTGATGTAGTTCTCTACGAACTCCTTGTACATACGAGTGTATCCTTGTGACACATAATATCTAAAACATATTAAACAACTCACCTGCTGATGTGACGAAGACGATGTGCCTGCAGTTGAACTAGGATTTCTCATAACTGGCAATTCGATACTTTCATTCTTTTGACGTAAATTGAGGGTTTCGTTCAACGCCTCTACATCACTTTTATCTGTCATGATGATGAATAGTCAGTCTGGAAATATAGTATAAATGTATTTACAATGATGAATCAAAACAAGATTTTCAATTCCATTTAGGCGGAACTCAGTTGTAGTTGATCAAAAGATATACAATAACTATCATCGAAACGCTACTTGAAAGTACTCTTTGATATATTCCAACTTGAAAAAGAATAGGCAATAGAAGATCCTTCGCATACAGAAGCCAGTTGGATTTCATATTAAGCCATAAAAATGCTTATTTTAATATTCATTATTCTTTCCAGATTAACATGATTACTATGATTAAAGGTTTAAATGTTTGTCATTATACTATCGAATTGAATCAACTTTAGAAGGACGGAAGGAAACGTTTCTGTAGCAGCAGAAGATAATATAATATAGAATATGATTTTCATGACATCATCCATATAGTTTAAGAGATAGGAATTATAAATGAATGATGACATCAAATGGAAATGTAATTTTTATGTAATTATCATGTTTTAACTTACAAAATAACGAATAACCAATAATTCCTTGTGATATTGAGTGATAAAATAATCCAGAAAATGATCAATCAACGTTCTAACTTTGTCCACTTAGTAAAGATCAATGCATTCTCACGTTACACTTACGAGTATGTATAATAGTTACAAACATTTATCACTATATTTATATATAATAAACAGGCGGTCTTAATTCATAATAGTTCCACACTGTTTTATGAGAAAATATAATTACTATATATGGTAATAATTAAATTTAAAAATTATAAATCACTTTCCATTTCACTGTTGTAAAGAATTTGTTTTGTTTCTTTAACATAAAACCAACAAAGTAATATTGTATTTACAATCAAATATCATAAATAAATTATGTATTACATCCTCACTGAACGATAACTATGCGACTGAATTGTAGGTACGTTTGAAATTTGAAAGAATCACAATCAAAACGTTTCGTATTATTATTTGTACAATGTTAAAGATCAATCAGAAAATGCAATAATTAAATGTACATAAACCTCAAGAAGATGATTTGATTTGACGTTAAAACCAAAAACCAAATAAGAACCCAGAAACCGCTTAAATGCTCAATAGCATACTTGATAAATGTAACTAAAATGGATAGTATAAGTATGTGATTTTAGAACGTCTCTTGGCCATCATCAAATAATATTATATGGGTGGCACTTTTAACAAGTAATGTCCGGTGTATGGACTGATCTAATCTAATGTGATGTGATGTGTAGTTTGGACTTGATAAAATTATATATATATATATATCTATATAAATTTATAGAATGAACAGTTTCAATAATATGAAAGATGACGATGATCATTTTGGATTTTATTGATCTTGTAATGAATGTGAATCTTATTTTAAAAATATATGTATTTTTGGTCACAAAACAATCATGTATGTCATAATAAAAAATTTTTGGATGAACTATAACCGGAAATTATAGAATTATATATGTATGTATCATGATCATTATTATGATGACGATCATGATGATGATATTGTGTGAATTTTATTATTAAGAAGGATTTATAAATCACCATTTCGAAGTGATGGTAATAATTGGATTAATAAATGAACATCACATTATCTTCACACTTTCCCCTTTTATAATATACTCGTAAGTAAATGAATGACGCCAAAATCATTTAAGTCAATTAAATTGAGTCACAAACGTTTGTGGTATCTACATCTACGTTTTGATTGTGCATTTTGTTTAAAATAATTATGATAATAATAATTCATGCAAATCAACTTACACTTTGTTTTGTGTAAAATTTCTTCCTTGTTATTTATTTATTTAGTTTTGATTTGAATGAATTTCTAATTGAACTCTCTCCTCTTATGTATCATGTATGTATTACTGCACTGTACGTTATATAAATTTGATATTATAGTACGTTTAGTAATATTCGTTGTAATTTCAAAGAATTCGTTATTAGATATTTGATCAAATGAAACACATTAATAAAACACAAAAATAATTCATTCACATAATTTTCATAATTTATGCAACCACACAATTCTACAGTGTTTTATTAAATATCTTGTACTTATTTTTATGTACAAATAGAATTATAATTTTTATTTAAAATCGATACATATATTATTCTGATTCGTTATATTTATCAGTTTGATTCGTAGATATTAATAATATGAATATTCTTAACGCACTTTCCTTTATATATGTAAATATATATTATATTATATGGCACCTCTGGCGAATGGCGAATATCTGTTAAGTTTTTAAATGTAACTTTTTGTAAAATTTAAAACTTATAAAACTTATCAACATAGGTGCCCCCTCTCGGTTTGAGTTCTATCAGACAACTGGATGAAAATGTCGAAGAAAAATCGTTTAGTAAAATTTTTAAACTATATTTGTGTCAGATAGTACCATCAACATGGATACATTGGGGATATTGTGTTAGATAGAATAAAACGATATTACTAAATAATACTATCAACCCTATCTTCAAATACTTTTCATATAAAATCAACTAAAAACTTGGATAAAGTGAGTCAGATCTATGTTGCACGAATGTTTTAAAAATAACAACAATTTTCAAATCGTCTTTTATATGGTTAAAACAAATTTAGCTGTTGTGATGTTTAGGTTATTTTCCATCCCTACCATTAGTTCTTTTTATCCACAAACTAATATCAACGTCTTGTATCTACCATTATATAGCTATCCTTGTTGATGAATGTGATACAACTACAAATTATTGTAAATGATATGTGTATCTGTTGGAGATATGATTTTGATTTAACCCCTTTGCATTGTTATACTGTATCACTTACATTTGTGTCACTATGCAATAGAACTGGAAGTAGCCCCTTGAATACCTTCATTTTTTCATGTGAAAACACCGAGAATTTAGGCCATATTTGTGTCATCATCCTCCCTCGCGTCTGTACGATTCTCTGACCGTTTTTAGTTAGAGCGATTAAAAAATGGATGACCCCAACTTTTTGAATCTTTTATTTGTTATAGAATTGAGATCCGTTGGAAATTCAAAAAGATTTTCATAACAAAATTTCATTTATTTAAGGTTTGAGGATCGCTCAATCATATTTCATAACATGAATCAATAAGAATCTTGGGGAACTATAAATCCTTGGGAATTTACATATAAAGTTCTAAGGATTCTGGTTCTGTATAGATCCAATTGATGGGCATCATTGCTTTTGTGTGCATGAATCATGAAACTTTCAGGATCTGTCTCATGGACATCTCGAATGTTTGATGATTTCAATTGAAGATCATTCACGATCAAAGATATATGACAAAGTGATCATATTTCTATGGATTGTTAATAAGAATTTCAAAGATTGAACCTTTCATTGGGATTTCAATGACAGTTTGAAAACAAAATGGAATCGTCAAAACGGGGATTTGCCTTTGTTGCATACATGTAGGTACCACAAATCCAGCAGTCAGCAGTATGGTGGTAAAATCGGAAGTTACAATTACAAATGTAACAAAGGTGGTTTTCCTTCTTCTTGCTTTTTATTCCCTTCTTGTGAGACAGATCACTGTGAGGAATCAATGTCGCACACGAAACTTACGAAGTTCATGGGACTGATGCGAAGGCCGGGGAATCCTCGATAGCTGAGACAGTTTCAACAACTGAGACATCGTTATCGGCATCTTGGCTTGTTACAGATAACTGTGCTCCTGGCTTATGAATGACTTTCTTTCGTCTTCTGTGTCGAATTCTTTCAGAGTTATAGTCCCTTGTCTATTTTATAGATTCCAGCAGGACACGTCCAGTTTCTTTTCCAATATTTTTGAAATAATAGAAGTTTATTAACTTTTTTCTGTTTTAGTAACAAGCGAGGCTAAATGTCAAAATATATTGGAAATGTCATTCGAAGTCGATGAAGTCTGACGAAGACAGTCTGAAATGAAATGATAAATTGGATTAGCACATTTAGGCATTTCAAATGTCAAAACAAAATTCGAAATTCCATTCGAAATTACATTAGAAAAGAAATGATTTCGATTAGCTCACAGTCTTAGAATTATATAATTTTTACTTAAAAATTTAAGAAATTTTCATTTTCATTTCTACTGATTGTTATTTCCTTATAAAATTTGGAAACGATTTTATAACGAGAAATATGGCTAAAGGCTGACAAAATTTCAATTAAACTTTTCTTTCTCAAACCGAAATTGATTCTTGATCAATTTCTATTAATTAAATCAATCAATTTTCTTATTTAAACTTCAAAATTTTGATTGCAGTTAAAAAATTCATTCATGAATTCATTCAAATTCGTTTTTATGGTTCCATTCCCGAAGGGCAAAATACCGAACCCTTATAGCTTCGTCATTTCCGTCAGTCTGTACGTATGTCACAGCCATTTTATTCGGAGACTATTGGGACAATACGAATGAAATTTAGAAGTAAGGTGTCTCCTGTGAACCGCTAGACAATGAAGTAGTCACAGAACCGAAAAAAAGTTCTATTAAGGTCGTCACTCCATACAAGTATCTGAGGGACAAAATTTTTGATTATATTTTCATAGTAATTTTTCCAACATGAATTCCACTACAAAATTGAACGTGATTTTGAAGGTTTTTCGCAATCAATTGAAAAGAGAGTGTAAATATCGTCCTTTTTGAAACATTTGAAACTTTCAGTGGTCCTTAAAAGGATATTCTGATGAATTAATAACAAGTTAATAAAATTTTGTTTTATTGTTCTTAATTCAAGAAAATGAATCCTTATTGAGAAGATTTCATCGTTTCGAGTTTAGTTACTTCTGAATAATGTTTACTAAACAATTTTTGATATACAGTACAACCTTGATAAACGCACCTAAAGGAAACTGTGGCTTGTCCAATAACTGGATTGTTGCCATAACCAAGTAACACATTTCAATGGGTAGGAAGGAAGAAAGAAATTGACGTATTTACATTTACAGTGTCATTTTATACATATATTTCTGGCAAATTGCGATAGTTAACAGGTTTTCTGTGAAGAAAGTTAAGAAATTTGATTTTTAACAGAATTCTTTAAGTTGGTATTCTTGGCACAACTTTTTTTCAAATCTGTTACGTCGGAACAAATTTTAATTTCGAAACCTGTTTGAAGCCAAATCTGTCAACTTTTCCCACCAGAATACCGATTTCGACCGTAGGAGAATTTTTTGAAATCCAACAACGAAATTCATGGAATGTCAGATTGTGTTACGTACACTCAGAATTGCTTGCTAAAAAGAAAATCGGAAATTTTCAACAGTGTTTCCTTACACGCTATGTGCTTGACCACAGCTAGTTGCGTTTATTCAGGAGCTGCAATTATCGAGTATATACTGTATTTAAATTATTATTTTGAATACACTAATTCAAACTGACTTACAATTGTAATCCTAAAGGAATCCCAATTGAATAACATATAATATAAGTGTGTAAGTATGTTAGAATTGAAGTGTTACCTTACGTGTATGTATTAAATGCCAAGCCAACATGTGGCACTAAAATCCATTATCCAGAACAAGTGTATTCCGGCAATTCATTAAGACTACATATTCCTCAATGGCTCCGGATAGAAGCATAGAGCTTTAGAATGGAGGGAAGGAACAACAAAAATAAAAAATATAAAAAAAAATTACTATTTCCTGTCGTGTTGTCCGTCCGTCCCTGTGAACGTCCGTCATTACGGAACGCATGAGAGTATCAGTATATTGTATGTACATATCTATGGCCTGTAGTCATTTGTCACAATCATGATCTGATCATGTAGTGACCATTGGTGATCTGGTTTGGTTAGAAATGATGGTATTTTGATTGGAGCACAACCTCTTTTTTAAAGTTCCGAAGTGTTAATATATTATATCCGATACAATATGAATGCGGAATGTTTTTAATTAATAACTTAGTTACACATTAAATCTCTCAAATTAAAATGATATGGCTAGACCATGATATGGCTAGATCATGATTTTGTCTAGATGCAATCCCTGGTCATTTGAATCTCAGTAATGCAAACCGACATCTGTATGATAGGTAAGTAAGCACAATATATTGTTTTATATTATATGATGTATGATACAAATTTAGTCAGATATATGTATGTACATACCTATGTTATATGTTTGTTTGAAAAACGATGCCGTCAATATGGCGCGTTGCGGAAGTCTCACTTGAGTTTCGTTAATTTTGAAATACGAGGAGTAGGTATTCGTATAACGAATATTATGGAGCTTTGCCTTTGAATACTTTTATTAAATCTATGCCATGCATTTATGACAATCATCATATCATAGTTTGATTTTAATGAATGAAACTCATAAATCAAAAAGAATTCATTTACAAAAAGGGAAATCAATAAATCATCTTTCATGGTTTGTATCTTATATTGTTGTATGAAACCTATTAAATGTAGATACAATATTATATCTAATTTGTAAAGTTTAACTCAAGAAACAACCTCATTCTTGTTTTGCACTTATCCTAGATTTATCCTTAGATTTACATTCACTCTGTTGCATCGACTTAATCGTCTTCGTTGAACAATTGAAATGTTAATCACAGGAAACAGGATGTGAGACCTTTGGAAATGGTATCATTTGGTCTTTCTGTTTCTATGTTTTGTCCATTTAATAGTAAGTTTTGTGAGACAAGTTCTACTTAAAATGTTTAATTGTTCGTGGATGTTTTGTTGAGATGAGTTCTTTGCTACAGTACATTATTTGACAGTCAGGTTATATATGCTTTCAAAAGAGTTTGAATTCATGAATATGTTCATGTTACAATAAGAACGCAAGATTTTAGATTTACGTCATTTCAAATATTGCTTCTAAATAAGTTTGTGAATAACATTATTCAATTGAAGACATGTGAAAATTAATGAAAATATCAAATTCACATGAAATTTCAATGCTAGTTTTTAACAAAATGTTGTTGTTTGGATTCGTTTATATCTACAATTTGTCAAGGATTAATTTATTAAGAATCAATGTAGGCTTAAATTTAACTTTTCCTCCATTGGAAATGAATAAATTTGTTTTTAGAAATAATAAAGTTTTTAACGAAAAATCAAATTCAAATATTGCGTTCTTATTGTAACAAATCACAAAACTGAATTTTTAACAGAAAGATCTTCTTTGTTAATTTTATCCTGGAATTGTCCTGGAATTACAATAAATTTTAATGAAAATCGTCAAAATCATGTTATTAATTTAATTAAGATTTTAATTAGTTTAATTTAGTGACGGTGCAATTGAAGGGAGAACTTAACAAATGTCAGTTGTCTTCAGATGTTTTAACATACTTTCCTCGTTTCATTTTAAATAACCATTCTTATGCTATGTGCTATCCTATGGAACAAAAATATCCTTCTAGATTTGAGACAGAAAGATTTCGGAGGCACTGGATTGAAGTTAGGAGTAGATATGATTTGATCTGTTGAAATTATATGGTAAATTCGAAGGAACAAATAGTTTCCATCGCCGTGAATCCAACAATTTCAGACTTTCATGCTTTTCTAATACAAATTCACTTGTTGCTTTTGAAGCAGACTGTACTATTGAGCGGGAGTGTACACATCCGATAGATATGCAATTTGGGTGTTCTAAAGTCGAGTCACAGACATTCGTGGAGCGTAGAGGAGCACCAACATGAAACATTTGAAGTGCTTTGCGAAGCAAATGTTTAATGAAATTGCTTAGGAAAATTATTGAATTTGTTACGTTTGTTCTCACAAATGCTATACAATGAATGTTTATCACAATTTTGAAGCATTTTTGGACGACAAACGACCATCTGCACTATTGTCCGTGTGACAGACATGAAGGAATATCCATTTAAATCTGACAATAGCTATTTGTATTTATAGGTTTTGTCGGATTTCACAAAATCCTTGAATTCCATAGAGCCAACAGGTGATTCCTATCATATCGACGACTCGAGTAAACACCAGATCAGTAAAAGTCAAACATTTCAACGCATGGATATTTTTAATTTGTAATTTTTCAGAAAAATTGATATTCTATACGTTTTAGTGGCGGCAATTTCATTTGGAAGTTTCAAGAACACACGAAAAAATCACAAGATGGAATGCATTACAACGTGATACTTAAACTGAATGTCAAAAATGGCAACAACAAACAACGAATTCCAGAATTTTGACAGAATTAAAAGTGATAAAAAAACGAAAAGACGTAGTCAAGGTCCGAACTGTAGATTTTCCGTGAAAACATCGGGATAAAGTTATAATAACTGTTTCTTATTAGTAGATATGTACTTTAATCCATCTCTTCAAAACCATGGTTATATACAGTAGTACGGTTACAGAATAGATAAATCATAAGTCTATTGTTTTGCTGCCGATGCTACCGTTGCTCTGTCATTTGCTCGGCACTGGACATTTTAGGTTTTTCAAATTCGTTTTGATACGAGCTTTCTCTGATTTGTCTTTGATCAATTTTCAATTTAATACCGATTTCGACTTATATTTCGGCGAATATTTTTATTGTTTCACTTTAGATGCAGGTAGTTCTTTTCAAGTTCTTTACAATACCACCCAAATTTATAATTTTACCCAAAGCTAATAAACAACAATCACGCGTAGGCGTTTACACTAGCCCGATGATGTTACGAGCAAAACAAACGCTGCACTGCAAATGCGTACCCCTTGTGTCCTCAACGCATTATTAGTCTCGTAGTTATTAGCGATTGAAATACGACGGTGTTTTGTGACACAGGAATGTTTGACTGGCTATCAATTACTTTTATTTATTATTTGTTGTTATAGCGGTCATAATTTGAAGTGTCTACCTATTATGGTTCAAGAGATACAGCCCTGTGGCAGACGGACGTACACCCGTTACTACCCTTTGGGTACGGAACCTTAAAAACAAAATGAACGAATTGAATTAATTCCAAATTACATTTTGTGTCATCCAATTCACGGTCATTTTGACAAACAAAAATTCCGATCATAGAGAATGCCATTGTCACTTTAAACATGCAGTTTAATTTCACTGATGCATTTCGTACAATGTAGTCACCGTGAATACAGAATCACGAGTTACATCAACAAAATTAACAGAATTAACAAAATAAAAATAATTAAAAGTTCAAACAAAAATGGCGGAATGCTGTAAAAATACCGACGTGATTCAATGTTAGGTGAATTTTATTTTATTATATATTCGTATGTAAGTGATCGACATCATTATGGTTGTTGCAATTTTCGTTTTGTCTCTGTATATGTATAATATGCATTCAGTTGGGGTTGTATGTACTGTTATACATATAGCACCCACGTTGGAGCTAGTCATCCAAACGAAATGAAAAATAAAAGACACAAAATGGCAGCTTCTCTTGTGGCACTTGTCCTGCACTTTAGCAAGTGGCAGATGTTTGTATTTTTAGCTGTCAATGGTTTATGTTTAAGTTAAAAATACTTGACCACTTGGCCTGAGTGGTTATCGTGTGGCAACCCTTGATGTGAGCCTTTCGTGAGCCTTATGACACCAATCATATCTAGAAGAGTCACCTTTCACTAAAAAATTTCATATTTAAAAATTCACAATGACAGATGACAAACAAACGTGAACTTTATTTTTACCACACGCATCTGGACTGCATCGCTTCGTACGGGGTGTCATCAAGCTTTTAGTTGACCACGCGATGGTTCTATTGTATATTCAAAAGCAGCAACTTTGAGAGACGCTCCTCTTGAGAACGTCAAGTGAGCTGTGAGTCATTTGCGCTACGACGCGTAGTTAGGCATGATCTGATAAGGCCCAATCGCTTCTTAAGCGCAGAGTAGAAGTTCCAGTAAAAGTTCCGCCACACAAGGAGCTACTAAAAGCAAACTAAACTGTTTGGTTTCTTGTGTTACAAACCAGTTCCTGACTTGTTAGTGACCAGGCTCCACACACGAAGCTACTCATGCTAAACTCATTAGAAATTTCATATGCTAAGTTTGTAGCATTCTACAGAATGTCCAAAGAAAGTTGTTAACTTTGTCGTAACTAATTACAAACCGGTTTCCAGGAATCACAAACCAGTTTGCAAACAGTAACCATTTGTCTAGATGGGAAGTGATTCAAAGGAAACTGGTTACCAGTTCGAGGCACTACGGACGGCCTTATTAGACATCTGTCAAAATATCAACTCTGACAGTTGAGTTAGTGATTCATACAATGCGCATTACGTTGTCGTGGATTTAATCAAAGTTTCGGTTTTGGCCGTGCATCTGTCAAAGTTTGTTTGATGACTTATCAAAAATATGCATTACTCTATCGTGCATTCGATCAAAGGTGCATCTGTCAAGTGCAACGACATGATCTTGTCAATGATCTGTCAAAGTTCAGGCATTGTGCACTGTTCCATCATGCATTCGATCTACCAAATATTCAAAATAAATCTTTCTACCATAGCATCTGTCACATAAAAATACGATCAAAATAATTGGATCATTGATAAAACAGTCATGAAACATTTAAATCAAAATCGTTAACGCTTTCAACAGCTGAAAACCCCAACAAACATACGTCGAGACCAATGCACGCCATTTTCAATTTACCATAATATGGCGTCAATGTGACGTTTTCTCGAATCAAAATGCAAAAACATCTCGTACATGACATAATATACGATCTATGATCTGTGGCCTAGTCTTAAAAACCTAATACGCTCCACAGACCAAAGGTAATTATGCATCTCAAGTAGTTTTTGTTGTTGTTGTTGTTGTGTCAGAAGATTCTATGGCGGACATTTAAATTGAATTCGAAAAATTCCTTCTTAATTGGGTGATACATTAAACGAGATTCCAAAAAAAAATGATATAAAACAAAACAAATGTCTGTATGACAAAAAAATATGTCAGAGAAAAAAGAAATCCGCCATTTTTATGAACATTTGTGACATTTATCACAGAATCAAAAATAAACCAAACGTGAATGTGAATTTTCTATAAATAAACTGTCAAACATTTCTCAAATATGAGTCGATTTAATTGCCTGAAGTTAGCTGCAAGTGCATTCTGCAAATGTCATGCACACACACCTAGATATACAAACATATAGGTATGCACACACTCATGTATGACAGTTGGCAGTTTAAGCCATTAATAGTTCTTCTATAATTATCACATTATAATGCTTATTTAATTATCTGCTCACAAACGAGGGTTTCATTAAAATTCCCACGACATGACACGATGTGCGACGATGCTGTGACATGTCATGACACGAGGTGAGACGATCTGTCAAGTGATAACACGTGGTGACACGGAATTGGATTTATGTATTTAAATTTTTCTTAATTAAGCTTTTTCTACTGAACTTTCTAGAAGAGCTTTTGGTGAAAAGAGAAAGGCCATATGCATGTGACAATTGTTTCAAACGGATTTGTCATGCAGCAAAGTCGAGAGTTGGTTTATTTATAGAATTAAATCATTATTAAATCATCGGTTAGTCATTTACTTGTGTTTCTGTTTGATTACTAATAATTATTAGTCAATTTGCCATATATAAAGCGAAGTTTCCCGCAGTTTCTTCCATTTCTCTTTGAGATTATTCTCTTTCGCAAACATGGCGGGCATGCATCATTCTCTGGAAATGAATTCAATATGGTGGAATTGTCTAATTTCGACGTTTATTTAATCAGCAAAATAGCGTGCTCGACGATTACAATACATTGGAGTGGTACCTCGAGATACGAGATATTTGAGAAACGAGTCGTTGAGCGAGCGCAGTTATGCTTTGAAATATGAGCAACATTTGATATACGAGGAACGGCCGGACAGAAACCTCCTTGGACAGTTTTCTTCAAAATCCGACGAAAAAGGCAAAGAACAGCGAAGAGAAAAGCATTGACTACTAATAAGCATACTTAAATGCATACATACATTTAAGTGACCAAAATACAAACACACACATAAAACCAGTTTGCATTCTCTTTTATTGTGTTTTTATACAATATTTGTCATTTATACCATAAATACATCTTTCTTATTCAAAAACACATAACAAGAACAACTGAAGTGGCATTCTGCGGCCTGGAACGGATTAATGACATTTCAATCAATTTCATGGAAAAATTACATACGAGCAAGGTTACGGAACGATTTAAACTCGTATCTCGAGGTATCACTGTACTAGAAGTGAGAGAGAGAAGAGAATAGATTGAAGAAGTGTGACTAAAAGTGCTGCCAACTGCGTTATACTTTAGGAATACTATTAAAATTAATTGTAAAATTTTCGAATCCCAACAGTTTTTATTTTGACAATTGAAAAACTAGACGATTGAAAATTGTAACACTGAGCTGTCAAATTACAAAATCCTGATAATGCTGCAATGTCTGTAAGTCCCTGATGACGTTAATATGAGAAAATTTGACATTTTGCATCGTTGATGACAATCGTTGAGTCGCCATTTTCAGAAAACTATCACTAAATGATGATAATAATTTTGGAATAAAAGTCAAAATTGAAATTTCTGCAAGGCATTTTAAAGTTTGTAAATTCGAAATTCGAAAACTCGACAATTCGAAAATTTGAAAGTTCGCATATTCTTAGCAGCTATTAAAAACAAAACTGGAATTTAGAACATTGAACTTTGCCAAGTAACACGAAAAATCTGCCATTTTAATGGGGATCCATGGGGAGCAAATGGCGCGCATGTGGATCAAGTCCGAAATAAACCAGAAACAAATTCTACCAACATGTAAATGCGGAAAACATAAAGCTGAATAAAATCAAAATAAGAAAATGAAAAATGAAAAAATTTATTGAATTTCATTTAATTTCCGCAAATAATTGCGTTTCTAATAAAATCAAATAAAGACGTGCTAAAAAGCGAAAAATATTTCCCATTTGCTGTGTGCTCCACTTGACTCCCCTTCCCTGGCAGTCCCAGTCATGATGGGTTCCTGGCCAACACCAAACGTCCCAATGCGGATGCCTTTTAAAAAATCGTCCCCAATTCTGTTGAACTATTTCCGCCATTTGTGGGATGAAATGGCCGCCATTTCTTTGAGTTTTATTGAAATTTTTTTTGGGGTAGTAAAAAATTTAAATACTCTACTTTTATATTTAAACATTTTAATTTATTTAATTCGATGAAAACAATTTGAAAAATTCAAATTCAAATTCGAATTGTACGTCTGAATGCGAAATTCATTGCGGACATTATGGGCTTGTGACAAATCGGGTGGTCGGCATCTGTTAGCGTTGGCAGGAAAATGGCAGCGTTGCAACGACATCTGTCTGTTTGACATACGATGCCTCGTTCAAATATAGCGACAGTGTGTCAAATGAGTGAGTCATGACTTCAACAGCAACAAAATGACAGCGTTGCAATGTCAACTGTCTGTTTGACACATGAATCCAGCTTCAAATATGGCCGCAGTCTGTCAAATAAATTATTTCTGGTTTAAATAATAACAAAATGGCAGCATTACAATGTCGACTGTCTCTCTGTCAAATAAGTCTTCATTCAAATATGGCGGTAGTTTGTCCAATTAGCGGGTCACGACCTCAACAGCAACAAAACGACAGCGTTGCAATGTCAACTGTCTGTTTGACACATGAATCCAGCTTCAAATATGGCCGCAGTCTGTCAAATAAATTATTTCTGGTTTAAATAATAACAAAATGGCAGCATTAAAATGTCGACTGTCTGTTTGACACATGAATCCTGGTTCAAATATGGCCGCAGTGTGTCCAATAAATGATTTCTGGTTTAAATAATAGCAAAATGGCAGCATTACAATGTCGACTGTCTCTCTGTCAAATAAGTCTTCATTCAAATATGGCGGTAGTTTGTCCAATTAGCGGGTCACGACCTCAACAGTTTGACACATGAGGCTATATTCAAATATAGCGGTAGTGTGTCCAATGAGCTGGTAATGACTTCAACAGCAACAAAATGGCAGCGTTGCAATGTCAACTGTTTGTTTGACACTTGAATCCTGGTTCAAATATGACGGCAGTGTGTCAAATAAATGATTCCTGTTTTGAGAAATAACAAAATGGCGACGTTGCAATGTCATCTTTCAGTTTGACACATGAATCTTCATTCAAATATGGCTGCAATGTGTCAAATGAAATGTGTCAAAGCGATGATCTCCTCATCTATCATTCTGAAGCATGAAAATTTGATTGAATACAAAAACAATGCGTCAAAGAAGTGACTCCAGTTCTCAGTTATTGCAAAATGGTGGCAATTTCTTATCAGGTATCACTCCGACACATAAACCGTCATTTGAACATGGGGACAGTGTGATAACTATGTGATTCAAATGCGATTTTTGTGACATAAATGGTTCCGAGCATGTTTGACGGGAGAAAAAGAAAATGGCAACGCTGCAAAGCAAAAGTCAAATGAAACAAACCAATCAACTTGCAGGAAAACATCACTAAAGGTTACAAACGTATCGGCGGAGCTGGAATGTCAGCTGTCAGTTTGAAAATTTGAAGTCAACCCGCAGACTGACGTTTGCATGGTCAATGATAGATGGT
The DNA here is from genome assembly GCA_963971475.1 of Chrysops caecutiens. NCBI lineage: Eukaryota > Metazoa > Arthropoda > Insecta > Diptera > Tabanidae > Chrysops > Chrysops caecutiens. The sequence continues at coordinate 75,068,498 of OZ020567.1, forward strand.
CAATGATAGAATAATAATAACAATCTAAGGATAAGTTTGTCCCAGGCTTTGACCAAAGAGATAAGGACATGCCCTGACGTATATGAATAGGGAATTTTCGCGACCCGATTTAAGAGACTGGCCTAAATTCCCTACATAAACGTAGGTTTGGGTCTTGGAAATTTTAGAGATTTGGTCTAAGTTCGACCAAATGTGGACCGAAGGGTATTTCTTAAAATCGCATAAGACGTTTATTCGAAAAACAACAATGCTTAGAAAACGTACATTTTCAATTTATATGATTTTCTGAATTAAACGGCGACACTGGCTATTTCGCGTGTATGAGTTAGTTTTTGCGAATGGTGTAGTGCGATTTCTTAAATCGAGTCCCTTTTCGACCAATAATGGCCTGTCCTTGTCTCTTTGGTGTAAGGTTGCAGGTCGAAATAATACATGATTTTCAAAATGGTGGCTTTAGACAAATTAATGTTTGACAGTTAGAATTTTCAGTCAACCATGGGGTCTGCATTTTTCAAACTTAGAAGTCTGCGCGACCTTGACAATTGTCATGTGAATCAATGATTTGAACAAAATGTATTGGAAAAACGTATTTTAACTCAAGTTGAACTACACTAGAACAAAATGGTTCAGCTGGAATGTCACCTGTCAGTTTGACAGCTTGGACTTCTTTGCAGTTATGATGTTTACGTGTTAAATGTATTATTTGAATGATATTCATTGGTAGTAGACATGCATTGCGTTCCAGAGCAAGATTAGCAACGCTACAATAAAATGCAATTGGTAAATTGACAGCTGTCAGTTTGACAGCTTGAATTCCTTTTCAGTATTGTGAACTATGTACATGTCAACTGAATGACGTCAGACTGAGTTTACTGACATGGAAACAAAATTATCCCACTGGAGTGTCATCTGTCAACTTGACAGTTCGAAGTCCCTTCCAGTGAAGACGTCTACATTACAAATGAATGATATTACTTAGCAAGTGAGACAATTTTCAAAAGCTTTGTGACAAATACACTCCCGCACCGCCACGTACACCGCCCAGTCCGCCATCTTTACGTGTGGGTTTATTAAAATACCTCATAATAGCCATTAGGCCATATCAATTTCATCGCTTCTTGTGCTATTAACTGCCCACGGAAAATTATTTTATGGTTTCGTTCCCATACTAAAGTGTTGCGTCTATTTTTAAATGTAAACCAGAGCAAATGGCAAAAAAGCCATCAGTCGAGAAAATTAAGTAAGAAACATTGAAAAAAAATTCGGAATAAGTTCCGAAATCCCATCACCCCCATCATACCCCCGGCACACATACACTTCGAGTTCGAAAATAACAGAAAAAAAATATTTTTCTCTTTTTTTTCGTAAATATTTTTGTGTGCATTCATCTTGACTTGATAAAATATTTTTCACAAAAATACAAAAATTTATTTTCGGACAAAACGATATTGTGTTGCCCCTGCTCGGATTCGCTCCATTTAACTTAATTGAATTCATTAATTAATTCAGAAACAACAAAACAAATTAATTTTTCTCCATCTCCTTACAATTTCCTGGAATTCAAAGTGGAAAACCCTTCAAATCCCATTCGCACTTCGAGCACAATTGAAGGGTTGTAAGTCTGAAGGGTCTAAGTGCCAAAAAATCAAAAGTCAATATTTTTAAGAATATACCACAATATACAATCTAAGTAACAAGCCTAATAGTAATATCCGATATCTTTTGAATGTTCTTATCATTCCATGACAGCTTCCATTTTTTACAGACCCTTTTGCGCGCAACTTCGTTGACACTTAGGCCCTTTATTTGTGTGTGGATAAAATTTTAAAAGAAACAGGCTATTGGATAAATTTGGATATTATTACATTTGGCACTTAGATTGTATATACAGTAGAGTCCCACTAATCCGAAAATCCGCCTAATCCGAACAGGACTAGGGAAATAATTTTTGAAAATTTCTGAACTAAGAAAAGTAAAGAAAACAAGTTTTTTCAAGTTATGTCGTCCGTTTAATGTATATTTAAGAAACTTTCAAGGCAGACGTCCAAAGGCATAAGAAATAAAATAAAATTGTGGCACTTTGAGGCACAGAGCACTTTTGATTGCAGTATACCAGAATGCGTAACATCTCACCTTTAATTCTTGACACATCAGACGCTCAATACGCCTTAGTAAGTCAATATGTGACCTTATATGACAAAACTCCGCCTAATCCGAATTTTCGCTAGTCCGAACAGGGTTCGGTCCCAATTATTCGGATTAGCGGGACTCTACTCTATTGACTTTTGATTTTTTGACACTTAGACCCTTCAGACTTACAACCCTGCAATTCAATGGATAACTGCAATATAACAACATAACTACATATGATGCTTTGTTTACTCGATTCCTGCAATTAACGTTAACTTAATTTAACTTCGAATTTTAATATTTTCCATTTCCTAACGATTTCCGAGAGTCCATTGTGGAGTCCAAACCCTTCAATTCGAGCACTGCTTCACAACGGAGTGTAGCCACGGGAAGGCAATGATGCTTTGTTAACTTGATTCTTGGACCTGAAATTTACTCAATTTAATTAGGAAAATTAAGTTTTTTGGCTTCCTTACAGTTTCCTGGAATCAAATTCGGAGAGAACACCAATTTGAGTACTGATCCATCGACCACGGATTCCACTTGACAGTGGTGCTTTGTTAATTTGATTACTGTAGTTAAAATAAAAACTTAATTTAATTAAAAATAAAATCTTTTTTGGTCTCCTCACAATGTCCTCGAGTCAAAAGTGGATTCTGTCATTGTTCACGTTATTTCAGCAAATTAACAGAAATTAATAATTTCAGCCGCCATTTTGTTTTTCACTTACGGACGTTGAAAAAAATGAGAGTTGAAGAATTTAACAGTTGACATTTAACTGTCATTGCAATGGTGCAAGTCCAATCACAGATACTATAAGGTCCTCCGCACACGAAATAGTAACCAGTTTCCTTTGAATCACTTCCCATCTAAACAAATGGGACGCAGCACGTGGCGCTATTGTTTGCAAACTGTTTTGTGATTCCTGGAAACCGGTTTGTAATAAGTCACCAGCGGACTGCATGTTGAGACGCTTACGGCAAATTTTACAACTTTCTTTGGACATTCTGTAGAATGCTACAAACTTAGCATATGAAATTTCTTTCTTTTGGATGAGTAGCTTCGTGTGTGGAGCCTGGTCTCTAACAAGTCAGGAACTGGTTTGTAACGCAGGTTACCAAACAGTTTAGTTTGCTTTTAGTAGCTTGGTGTGCGGAGGACCTAAATGACACTTGTTCCGATTAAATGATTTACTGGATTTCAAGGAAAACCATTAAAGTTCATTGACTGTAGACATTCATTATATTGCTTTGCCTTAAATTTGTTGAAATGAATCAATCAAAAAAGAAAATCACAAGCAAGTGTAACCACTTCATTTATGGTCGGTAGGTGGCAGTCGTGGATTTTATTCAGTCGATCAAATTCAATAGTGATGTAGAACTGTCAGATTCCATACATCGAGTGCAAGTTTGCACAATTCCAGCCGTTCCTGTGCTAATTAATTCATTGTAGAGTGTCAAATACTTTGATGGAATCAAGAACACAGATAGAACTGCAGTTTTAGCCTCGTGACAACTGCTGGAACCACAATCTTGAAGTCGACAACATGATACACTTGCCTCGACAAAATGTCTTCTGAAATTTACAAGCTGCCAACTGTTGAAAATAATTCACCGCGTATCCGCATTTAAGTGTTTTTCATTTATTTTTTCTCCTCATTTCACTTTTAAATAAATTTAATCGATGTCGTAAAAAAGTAAATAAAATCTATTTTGCTTCACACCGATTAGAAGGAAATTCGAAGGAGGTCAACATATAAAAATAAGTAAAACTGGGCAAATGCGAGACGCACATGAAGGGTTCCTTACCACCGCCAAAAATTACTTTGTGAAAATTTGAAGTGTCTACCTATTATGGTTCAAGAGATACAGTCCTGTGACAGACGGACGGACAGTGAAGTCATATTAATAGGGCTCCGTTATCAACCTTTGATGTAAAAGGGTCCTGAAAAAATGAACCACAGAATGAATCATTCCTCCATGCCATGAACTGATTGCAAAAACAAAATGGAGTCGAAACAATTTTCTTTCCGAATTCAATCTAAATTTGACACTAACTTGGATACGATTCACAAATTACGTCATCCTCCATTTTCATTTTTGTTTTCTATTATAATTTATAAAATTCATTTAGGAAAAATGATTAAAAATAAAAATTCACAGACTCCATTTTATTTTATTTTTTAAGTTGTCTGTTGTGAATTCATTCAATAAAGTCCTTGACAACTCTTTGAGAGTTGGGTGAGCGATTGTTCGAAAAATAGACTTTGTATAAATTTGTCTATTTTAAAATTTTCTCTTAGAAAAAAACCTACGCATCCTACACCATCGGTCCCATAAATAAATGGCTGCTTTTCATATCAAATTCGGAGATGGTTTATTTTTTTATATTTTTATTTTGCTCATGTTGGTATATCTTCAAAGTGCAGGAAAATAAGCTATTAATATCCGCTTAATCCGTCAATGTTTATTACTCAATTTGTTCAGAGAATTGGGGTGGTTTTTTCTTGTTTCTTTTGGGGGGAGGTGGACGTCCAAGGGCAGACAATGGGGTTTTTGCCGCCGAACGGGGTGATTTGTTTGATGTGAAGTTGGCTTTGGGACGGATCAGCTGGGTAAGTTTGTTTCCACTTCAAATGAGATGGATTTGAGCCGCATCCTGTGGTATGGTTCTCCAAAATTGTTCTGTCGGGTGACCTGATAATCTGGTAATAATTCCATTCTAATGAGAATTTCGAAAATGGCGAGCACAAGTTGTTTTTGATCACAAATTTGACAAGTCAGAGTTTCTCCAAAAACTGATTTGACAGTTGCTTCAATTGAAGCTGTATCATTCTCTCCAGATCCTTGAATTAAAATTACATTAGGTCTGTTTTCGTACTTTTCCAGTTTACTAGACTTTACTACTAGTCAAATAGTAAGAAAACACTTTTGACTAACATCTACCAAAATCACTTGAAAATTTGACAACTTATGACTGTTGACGACCAAATGTGTCTAGTAAAATTTTTCAATCTCGAGCTCATTTCCCCTCCATGACGTCACACTAAACTCTCTCAAAAATTTTACTCCAGAAAGTACGTAAACGTCAATCTCGAAATTGAAACATATTTCAATATCGTACGTAAACAGACCTATTCTAATGCGAACTTCGAATATAACGGCTTCAAGTGATTTTTGTTTACAAATTTGACGTTTCGAATTTGGGAAGTTAGAATTTCTTCTCAAACTCACTTGACAGTGGCTCCAATTAGAGCTGTATCCTCTATATAAGGATTCTTGATGACAAGATTACCAAGAAATAAAGACATTCTCGTGCGAATTTCGAAAATGGCGGTTTCAAATTTCTTTCAGTTACAAATTTAACGCTTTGAGTTTCCAGTGAGACTTGGTCTGCCCTTTGTCCAGCTGAAGTTTTTATTCCTTCCAGAAGTCCTTAATGATGAGATATAGATGAGAGTTTCTCACTCTTTGTTTTCCTGAGCGAATTCCGTTTTACGTTTCCGACAAAGAGTATTATTATTATATCGTTCATCCAATTGGAACGGCACATTTTGAAATTTGTCCCAAGAAACTTTTTTATCCAACTGACAACATGACGAGAATGATTTTCGAAAATGGTGGCGATGAGGCTCGCATTTAGTTTGTATTTTCATCAAAGCTCGGTTTTCTCTTAAAAATCGTTCTAACGTTGGTCCAATTGGAACTTAGTGCATCACCCTTAGCTGTCATGATCTAGTTTAAGACGTTGAAATCTGGATACACGAATTTCGAAAATGGCGACTGTCTTTCTATTTTGACATTCTGTGAATGATGTCATTCTCTCAAACGGAGTGACGTTACTAAGTTGGCCAAGTTTCATTTCGAAATTATTGACATTCGATATATGAGGAAATTGTAGTTTTGTGGAATTTAAAGAAAAATTTAGCTTCGCGGCAAGGAAAATGAACCATGTCGCCATCTGGATACTTTTAGGTTATCCAGCGGAGTAAATTAAACCCATTTATTATCGAGAGGTAATCTGTTCTGGATAAATGTATGCGATTTGACAGTTATGCTCGACTGGAGTGACCAAAAGAATACGGCTACAGTGTCGTAAGTTATTCTTGATACATCCAGAATCGATTGCCCGCGCAGACTGTCACACACATGGAATTTTCTCAATGAATATTCGTCCTTAAAGCATATCCTGTTGCTGACAACTCATTGACCAAATGAATTTTCCCCAATATTACCGTGTAAAACCTAACCTAACTCAAATCTCATTTGTCAATTTCAAATTTTCCATTACTATGACGCAAATAGCTGTCATGGCCGCCATTTTGTTACCTACAAAAAAATGAAAACATAGTTGTGCAAGTCAACATTGATTAATTGTCCGCCATGACCGAACGGACAGTGAATTTTTGTAACACTAACTCAAAGTTTCAAACAAAGTGATAAATGCGGTCTAATACGTCAAAATGCGGCCATTTTGTTCAACATTGAGAGGTTCCACGGTGGGGGACGCCATTTTATACAATCATTTTTAATATATATCAAATGCCAGTTGTCACTTTTTCTGATGTTTAGTGGACTTAACTGAGAAAAAGCTGTTTATTTTTTATTATAAATTTATTTTAATCCAGTTTTTTCGTTTTGGCTTTTTATCGAAAGAATTCCCGTGTTCAGCATCTCATCGCTTCGATTATAATTAGCCACTGAACGTAATTTAAGCCGACTGCAGGACAGAACGTAAATAATTCGCATATTTTTGGTTGGGCTTTTTAATATTCTCGAAAACTTAATGTCACAATAAGCTACGTCTTCGTTTATTCTTGAAAAATCAAATTTATTCGGACATGAAACGCATCTTTAGTTCAGTGCACTGTCTGAGTGTCAGAAGTGGATCTATTATGGCATGTCCTTGCGAAAGCTCAGTGAACTTTGAGCTTGGAATTTTGTCGTGTCGTGACTTGGGCTGAACTCGTTGCATACTCGTGGAATTTTGTTGTTGAACTTTTGGTAATCAGACAGTGAAGTTTTCAAGATGGCTACCAGAAAGTCGGAATGCTTGACATTTTGGTAACTGAATTCGTGACAAAGTGCACTACACAACTAACAGTAACGGAGCGTTCACATCCCAACGTTAAAGTGGAAATTGTGACAAGAACAACGTGAGAGTGATTTTTTATCCCTTCCTCACATATGGAGTGAATCCTTCCCTTGTCAAGAAAATTCCATCCGTAGAGAAGGAGTGATGCATCACTGCATATGTCAGAAAGTGACAAAACCCATTTTTCACTTTTACTTAAGATTGTGAACGTTCCTTAATGGCGAAATCTTCATGCAAATGAGTTTCCCTAAATTGACGGACGTAATGACATCATGACAGCTCTGAACCGAAATTCATTTGACAATTTGACACTTGTTCAACTCCACGAAGTATGAATAACGGGAAAGGCGACATTCGAAATTGAAACTTTTTCCTAACAGGTACTGTTGATTGTACGAATTGTTGATCTGGAAAAATTTCATCAAATTCATGGAGCAACCCCTAGAACTGTGAATTGCAGGAAAGACAAAAATTTCAAATCTGTGACGTTCTGGTGAAATGTCCAATTGAATTTCCCGATTGTTGAATTCGCAGTGAAAGGTTACCGTCATTAAACTGTCAACATCAAACTGAGTTTTTTGGAATCCACTAAAATTCATTTTCCCCAACGAGCTGAAAACGACAGGAATGCAAATCTTCTAATTTCGAAATTATGTTCGAAAAAGTTTAAATTTGTAGCACGAGAATTTTTGTACCACCAGGAGGAGCAACGCTATCTCAATGTGCAAAAGGTTAGGTTTAAGATTTTACTTGAGAAGACCTTTCCAGTCATAAGTGGAAGGTATTGACGGCCATCGAGGTACTAAGGAAATCATGGTGGCAAACATAGAATTGTTATGATTTCGTTGCTTTGCGGCTTAAGGAAGATACATGTGTCCAAAGTACAAGTGGTTGCATTGACGTTTCTGCTTTTCTTGGCATTCTACAATAAATGCAAGGCCTTTCCTGTATTCTAGTATTCTCAGGTTCGAGAGGAAATTACTTGTACCGTCAGTTTCTTCTGAAATTCTCTCAAAATTTAACAGAAAACTTGAAACAATTCACTGAAAATTCATTTTGTCCAAAGAGCTATGAACTAGAGGAATGGTGGTTGTTTCTTTCCAGAGTTTAATTCTACGACTAAAAATATGATCTCCAGATACAAGTGGTCTGAAATTCGTATCTCATTCCCAACTCAATCCCAAGTACGGCCATTTGTCTTGAGATCTCATCACCATTTCATGCAGCAAATGAATCACAACGTAGGCAGGCTCGTCTAACAGGTGTTGTCAGCATCGCCACCAATTCACCGAGTGTTTACTCGTTCAAGTGCTGAACAGAGGCAAGTGTTCGATTTCGAAAATGAAAAAAACATATTCATACATAAATGATTCTTGTTTGCAATTTTATTTTTATGTTTTAATTGAAATTTGAATTCAAAAAAATTCAGAAGAAAATGGAGAAAAACTGAATTCACTGGCGATTTGAAATTTGTGTATATTTTTGCTATTTTGGCGTGAAATTTATCGCGCTCCCAGTCAGCAGGTTTCGTCCAAACAAATTTGTGGAATTTCTCTTAAATTAGGAGCGTTCCTTTTTATTTTATTATTTGTTTATACTTTCGGGATAAAATTTACAAGAATTTCTTTATTTTTCCAATCGTTTTTAATTTAATCACTCGCCAAAAACAGAAGTTTCGCTTATTCAAAGTACAAATGGACGTAAATTAATCTCCGAGCATTTTTTCCTGACTCACTGCAAAATTGTTTTATTAAAAATTCAATTTTATTCCGAAAATAATTAGGTTTTCGGAAAGACGGAAATGAAATTTCATCAAATCCACATGGACGCCGCCATTTTGTTGCGCTTTGGTCGCGCCATCAGATTCCAGTTTGCTCTTCAAGCAATCTGTCAAACTTGAGTTGTCACCTGTAATGTCAATCTTATCCCAAAATATGGATTCCAATTTGCTCTTCAACCAATCTTTCAATCTTGAGTTGTCACCTGTAACGTCAATGGTCTCCGAAAAATTAAATTTTATCCGAAAGCGAATGGACCCACGGATATCCACATGGACACCGCCATTTTGTTGCACGATTCTTGCGTTAGAAGTGGATCCAAGCTCAGTTTCAGTCATCTGCAATTCGATGGAGTTTTGACAGTTCTCTGTCGGACATTTTGTTCAGGGCCAGGGGAAATAGAAGAAAAAGTATTGAAAACAAGAATATCTGAAAGATGTAATTTTCAAAATGGCGTCACTGAATCGAGTCCGCCGACATTGAATCGTCACCAAGTGTCAAATGTCATTGGAAAGTGTGTCGCATCATGTGTCCTGCTCTTGCTAAACAGAACAACACAGGACAGAGGCGACAGGTATGAGAAGAAAATGTCACTTTCATGGCGAGCATGACCCCTTGACACATATACAAAATGGAGGTCAATGTGCCTTTGAAGCAGTGCTTTCACCAGATTGCCAGACAGAAATAGCACCATTATGGTGGATTTATGCCGAACTATGTCACATCTATGACCGTCCTCGGCTATTTCCTGCTCAAATCGGACAATTTTCAAATTTCAATTTGTTTTGAAACGCTTTCTTTCATCACGGCCAGATGCTGCTCTGAAAGACTCTCGGGTATTCAAGGAATTCTCACTTTCAATGACACCAACGTAATGAAAAATAAAAAACTTGACAAACACCCATACAAAAATGGCCGTCATGAATATGTGAACAAAAATAATTTGAAATTCAACCTGTCTCTTTCACTCTTCCCACTCGATTCACTTCCTTCACTCTTCCCAATTTCTAGAACGAGTCATTTCGAAAATTCTGCTACAAAACCAAAAGCCGCGCTGCACTCGAATCGAAATTCGAGAAATCAAATCTACAAATCAAATGTCACAAATTTCACAAATGTCAAAACTGTCACAACTGTCAAACACGCAATGACCTTTCTGTCACTTGCTTCTGCATTCACGCTCTCGTGGCTAATGTCTCTCTGTCGTCTCGTGTCAAATCCAAGCAAATTGCAATCAACTGAACTGTCAAATCTGGCATTTGCAGAAAATTAAAAATTTATTTTGAAGGTCATATTGATTGCTTGATTACACCACAGATGGCGTTAATTCAACGAGAGCCTTGAGAATATCTCAATAGAATCAATAACGAATTCCGAATAACCGAATAATCCTAATAAACTAATTAATTTATTGGTTAAAAATGACCGCGAAAATAATTTTCACTAATAAAATGAAAATAATTTCATGAATTTCAATGAAAATTCGCTAATTTCAGCGAATTGAATTGAATTTCCATGCTGGGGCAGTTGCGTTTGACGTTAGAAACGAAGTGTTAAACAAATAATTATTAGAATCGATTAAAAACGTATTAATAAGTTAAGAATTCTATTTGCAAACGTTACTAAATGCGTCATGACAGGACTTGTTTCGCGGTCTAAAGAATGTTACAAAGTTATAAAGATTATTTTCAAATTTAAATACAAATAACTATCAAATATTATATTTAAATACAGATTAATAACTCAACAATTGTTCTTTCAAGCAACATAAGTCCTGGTCTGGATTGGTAGAATGAACTAGAAGTTACGAATCAAAATATAATCGGGACTATAATCGTCAGTTAACAGAAGTTGGTATTCTGGGCACAACTTATTTTCGAATCTGTTACGTCGGAGCAAATTTTAATTTCGAAACCTGTTTGAAGCCAAATCTGACAACTTTCTTAGACTGTGTGCTAATCGACGGCATAACCTTTCGAACGACATTTTGAATTGAAGTTCGAACTTTTTTGACATTGGATACCTTCGCTTGCTACTAAAACTGAAAAAAAACTATTAACTTATATAACTTCAAGAATATATTAAAATACTTACGTTTTTTCCTGCATTCATGTGACGTTTCCGTTTTGTTTTGAAACTATCTCTGAACGGAACAATAAAGTGCCAATATAAAGTTGGCATTTTCGGAGACAAGAACCTTTCGAAAATGTGACTTTGATATAATGCCAATCAAAATGTCAGTTGTATGAAAGTGCCGTCGATTAGCACACAGTCTTAGACTATATGCTACTTCAAGTCATTTCAGTACAAATATTCATTTAAAATTCCGGAAAGTTTGCGTCTCAGAAAATGTACACCCTGAAGCTATCATTTCAGTGACACATTCAAAACAAAATGGAAACGTCACGTGAATACAGCAAAAGACGTTAGTATTTCAATATATTGTTGAAAGTACAGTTTATTTAGTTATATATAAGCGTCTTTACTAGTATCTAACTTTACTCGTGACACAATATAAGATTGATGTCAATCGGAAGGCTTTCAAACTGATAAGAAAACGTTGCTTGCTTTCGATCATGTCACTTTCAGGTTCTAACAAAGTTATTCCTCAAGGTTGGACGGAATGTAGAAACTTTCATACGGAAGTGTAATACAAGTAACTCTTATACTGAAGCGTTATATAAAAATGACTACAGTTCATCAACTTTTTCCTGTTTTAGTAACAAGCGAGGCTATCAACGAAATGAAATGATGGAATGGATTGCCACTCAGTCTAAGTTGGTATTCTGGGCACAACTTATTTTCAAATCTGGTTCGTTGGAACAAATTTTAATTTCGAAACCTGTTTGAAGCCAAATCTGTCAACTTTCTTAACAGAAAACCTGTTAAGTTTGAGCCGACGAATTTCGGGCTTGTTACGGTAACAGATTTTTAACAGAATATCTGTTAACTTTTGCCACCAGACTACCGAATTTGAGAGTGAGCTACCGAAAAGAAACTGATTAGTGACTCGAATTAGTAACCAGTTGCCTTTGAGTCACTTCCCATATAAACAAATAGGACGCCGCACACGGCGATGCTGATTGCAAACTGGTTTACAGGTTGCTACATATTTGTTTTGAGAAAATGCAGAATCAGGAATTAATCTTTTTGCTTGCCGCGGAAGTTGAAAAACGGCCTTTGTTATATGATTTTCAGCTTCCAGGGTATTCAAAACAACTTGACAAATTTCAAATCAACAAATTTGAGTTTTGGATGAGTAGCTGAGTAGCGTGGTCGCTAACAAGTCAGGAACTGGTTTGAAATGCAACAATAAAATGCACGGGATGTCACATTAAGAGAATCTCTTACGTGCAGCCAGAGTCCCTCGCAATATTTGAGTTTCTCGACTTCAGATTGAAATGAAAACTGAAGTATTAAGGAAATAATTATTAAAAATGAATTAATAACTAAATAATAATAATAATATAATAAGTATGTTAGTAATTTTTAAAGTTAATTGAGTAATTGAAATTAATTACAAATAAAAATAGTGAAATCGAATCAAAGAAATTTGAAATTTTTCAAAATATCTCCTCACGAAAATCTTTTCTAAAAAATCGAAAATAAAAAAATCCTTAAAAATGTTGATTATTTTTAAGAAGAAGCTCTTAGTCACATCCATCTGCTTGTGTAGGTGTAGGAATCTGTAACTTATCACCAAACGAAGAACGAGAGAATTGAATGTCGTGGAATTTTTTCATATGAAATTTTTGCTAATAATACAATCCTTCAAACTATGTACATCTACTACATATTATGTGATATTATATTATATTTGTTGGTATTCAATAAGTGGGGGTTATCCGCTAAACACGAAACGCCAAAAACCCCAAAAACACTAAAAACACCAAACGATTCCGATTTAGAATCGACTCTCTCGTCTGCCTTAAGCCAACAGTAGCAGCACCTTGTGTTTGTAAAGTTTTGTTTTAAAATTCAATTATAGTATTAGTGAAATTATTTTAAAATATATACACTTTTCAATAAGTTAAGCCTGAAATTAAATCGTCTCCAGTTGTAGTTCGCGTTTCGCCGCGAGTGAAGATTAAATCTGAGAAAGTTGGGATCTTAGTGGGGCGTTAAGCAGGATCCATTTTGAATTGAGAAAAGTGCGTGGAAAAGTTGATTAATTAAAAGAATATATGTATAAAAAATTTAATAATTTATTTAACAAAATTTCATTTAATTCTTATTCAATTCATATTGTGGAAAATTTAAAAAAATTTAAAAAAATTAAAAATTAAAATATTAAAAAATTAAAAATTTCAAAATAAAAACAAATCAAAATTGTTTTAACACAAATTTTAATTGTTCTCAAATAAAACGAATGTTATAATTTCACTTCTAACAAATTGATAATATTAAAAACTTTATTTAAAATATTTTCATATAAACAAAAATTTCTATTCAACTAAAAAGTAAATTTCAAAAATTATATAACCACAAAACGAATTCTTTGAATTGAATTAAGTTGATTACAATTAAAAAATTGTAAATTAAATTAAATTAATTTGTTTGTTAAAAATGTGTTCTATCATTTACCTATCTACCAATGCCGGTTTACAAAATTAATTGCTTTTAAACATTGAAATTAAATTTTATTTAAAAATCTGTGACATGTTTGTGACAAGTTTGAGTGTGAATGAAATTTTATATTAAAAAAATTAAAAATTAATTAATTGAATTTCAATTTCAAAATTAAAACAAAAAATATTTTTTATTTTCTATTAAGTGCAAATTGAAAAAGTGTAATTATTCGAACTGAAAAATTCCAATTGAAAACTTTTCAAATATTAAAAATATTTTTATTTAAATGAATTATTTTTAATACCAGTATCACTTCTCATCTATATATATAATATAATATAATATTATTAATATTTTTATTTCTGGTGTGTGTGTGTGTGTGTGCGTGGTACAACAGTTTAACCTGGATAATTTTGTTTATGTATGGAAACCTAAAAATAGGTTCTCCTGGTGATGGACATGTTGAAAAAATAATAAATAAGTTAAAATTAAAGTTAAAAATAAAACTTTAATTATATAACAAATGGAGGAATGAATGGATTAAAACCACCCAGATATGTTTGATAATTGAAAAATTATTTTCAAATTTTTCCCAGCGTCCGCCATTTTTCGTTAAATTTAAAAAATTTTCGTTAAATTTAAAAATAAAATTTTTTTCATTTCAACACCCACACACTACTGTAACAGTACTGGACAAATGCTATCTTGTTGATGTATAAGTGTGTGTGTGTGTGTAGTGATTCTGTTATTCAATAATTACTCAGTAATACTATGACAAAATGGCGATGGCCACAAACATTCTTTGAGACTGTGTTGCTCTTGAGCAGAAGGAAAATCTATTTCTATTTTTAATGAAATTTTTCATGCAGAAAAATATGTTGGAGAATATCATATCATACAGTTTATTATATATTATATTTGTTTTTGTATAACACACAATGTGATATATGTACGCATATATTGTAGTATGTCACAATATGAATATTCATTCCATTTGATTTCTAATTCGTTTTCTTCTGTCAGCTTCTGTCCACTCGAATCCCCCGCTCCACCCTTGTGACTGACTACATGTTTACATGTCCTCAAAATACACGGGTTTGTCCAAAAATAGACCGCACACGATTGAATCGCGCGCGCAGGCTCACAAAGTTTTGGCCTTTGGTAATATGAAACCGATGGCATGAACATTTCAGGATTTATTTTTAGTTTGGTCGAAAAAACAAGGGGGAATTGGTCTAAATTTGATCAGACACACACTTGTGTGATGCAGGCCATATGGTGATCGTATTGGTGAGGTGGATTTTCACACCATGCTTCATTGTGTGACAGTTCGACACGATCACTTTTGCTATGGCGTCGTCCATGGAAATTTTTCTTAATCATATTTCATCGTGAAACGCTGCAGTGACCGAATTGTGATTTTTGTGACTGCAGAAATTAGTTTTTCCCCACAAACACAACCCACACACTCCTCTTCTATTTTCATTTGTGTTTGTATTCGTGTGACAATGAAACCGAATTTGGAGCACTAAACTCCAAAAAATTCAACCCACGTGGACAAACGTTGTCATACATGTCTGTGACCAGAGTGATTTCCTTCTCATATTGTGATCGAAAATATATTCCCATCTAACTGTGAATTGTCATACTTATCTGTGACCAAAATATCTTCCTTGTCATACTTATCTATGATCGAGAAAATTCACTTGTCATACTTATCTGTGACTGGAAATAAATTATTTTCATTCCCATCTGACACTGAAATGTCACACTTATCTGTGACCAAAATAATTTCCTTGTCATACTTATCTGTGATTAGAAATATTCTGTTGTCATACATGTTTGTGACCAAACCAACTTTTCATATTTAGCTGTGACCAAAATAACTTCCTTGTCATACTTAGCAGTGATTGCAAAAATTCTGTTGTCATACATGTTTGTGACCAGAATAATATCCTTGTCATACTTAGCTTTGATTAGAAATATTTCATTGTGATACTTGGTTGTGACCAAACTAACTTCCTTGTCATACTTATCTGTGACCAAAATAATATCCTTGTCATACTTTGCTGTGACTCAAGAAATCAATCTGTTGTTATGCATGTCTGTGACCGAAATAAAAATCTTGACGTATTTATCTGGAATGATACTAATAGTCTTGTCATACGTGGCTGTGTCCGAACAATGATTTTTTATGGCCAGAAATGCACGGGGGAAGGTTGCTGGCGAAAATTTCTGTTATTCCATGCGTTTTTATATCGCAGAGAACTGTTGTCATACATGCAAAAGGTCACAGAACGATTTGTCACATGTTTCTGTGACTCAAAAATAGTTTCCATTGCCTGAAATTAAACATTTCCAAGTCTGGATCAAATTTAAACCATAAGTGTATGCTTGTGCTTTGTCATACTTCGTTGTATAAGCCTTGTCATAGATGCCAACGATCACAGAACGATTTGTCGCATGTTAGTATGGATCAAATGTACATTTTCTTGTTCAACATTCACGTTTCTATGAATTAATCGGAATACAAGTTATGCATTGTTCTATACACCTTGTCATACATGCCTACAGTCACAGACCGACTTGTCACAAAATTTAGATGTTCCTAAAATGAATTTTTCCGACTTACATTCACAGTTTCATGGATTGACTAACTTTCAACGATTAATGATCGCTTGTGCTTCATCCCAACTAGTTTCTTGCCTTTTGTCATATATGTCAACTATCACAGAACGGGTTGTCACACATTCATGTGATTGGAAACTCATTTCTCCCGCATATAATTGATTATTTTGATCAATGGATCAAATTTCAATATGTGTCACAAAATTGATTTTCATTCAAATTCATGAAACAAATTTGTATTAATGTGATTCAAGTCAATGATCAGTCCATGTGTGACAGAAGAAAGTAATCACTGATCTCTATAATCACAATGTAAGTTCTTGTGCCGTAGAAGCACGAATACAAATTGTGATACATCCATGACAATTGTGTCCTGTCAGTGCTGACTGCTAGCAGTTGTCATAGATGCCAATAGTCACAACCATGAATTGTGGCATTTGTGATTAGCCGAAAAATGTTTTGTCAATTTCATGTGAAAGAAAAGGTTTCCTGGAACCAAACCCACAATGACTTGTCACTTGAACTGTCACTAGAATTGTTATTCGATTGCCATTCGGACTGTCATTCAAATAGTGATTTTGAATCGCGACTTGGATCCTAAATTAAACTGTCACAAGTAGTGTGACATTAACTATTATTAATTAACATAATTAAATTTTTTTGATTTATTCTGAGAACTGAGAGAGAATTTCTTCTCTTTGCCCGCAGGTAAAAGATAAATCACGCATTCATTTGAATGTCTCGATAAATAATTTGACATTAAACCCTTAAAAACCAATCAGCATGGGGGTGGCTGAAGATTTCGCTCCCAGCTTTATAAAAAAGCCTCAATTGAGGCAAGAGGACGATGGTAATCGTCTCATATTCGAATGTCAATTACTATCATCGCCAAAACCCGATATCGAATGGTATCGAAGTGAAGAGCTACTTGTCGAGGATGGCCGGACAACGTTCAAAATTCAACCTGTAGGCGATAACAAATTTACTGTAGTACTTGATCTGGACGATGTTGTGGAGACAGATGCTGGCCTTTATAAGGTAAAGGCTAAGAACAAGATGGGCGAAGTTGCAGCATCGATCAATTTGAACTTTAGCCGTAAGTATTGATGACTTTTTAACAACTTATTCTCTTACCATTTTGTCATATATCTCATTATACATTTGTCATAGATCTTGTCACAGGAGTTATTCTTATCGCGAACACATTCGGTTATGTGTACAGAACCAATTTCAATCACATTTCGTATCATGAATCTCGTTACAGAGCTTGTCATAGATCTTGTCATAGATACTTGACGCATATGTGGTGCAACTTGCTTATGTACATTGAGTGTCTCAAGTATAACAACGAAAAGAAAAAATATTTTGTCATTTTTTCCGTCGCTACTCAAGTCACAAGGCTTGTCATAGATACATGATGGCTCATAAATCATGCAAATTGTTCAAATATATACAGTACATCCATTACTACAACCAAAACTAGAATCATTACATCATTCATTCGCTCATATATTGAATCATAGAGCTTGTCATAGATCTTGTCATAGATACGTGAGACTCATTTTGAATCCTGTGACCTGTGGAACGTTTCGCTTCGTGTGACTCCGTTTATATTAAAATTTACACCAAAATTGAAGGAATGGCAAAGTAATATCTTGTGACACATCATCTTTGTCACATATAGTCACTGTCGTAAGTTTGTCACAATCGAAATTCTCTTACACTCACTAGAATTTTATGACCATGAACCTGAAAAAATACTAAAAATTATAACAAATGTGACAAACTCGTTGGGATTCCTCCTTGTGATTCTATGACAAGCTTGATATAGTCGGCACAACACCTGATACAGTGATTTCTGTTATACAGTCTTGTACATGACTAATAAATTCATTCGTGGTATTCATTCTAATGAAAAATTAGTTCTTTACTGTACCATCCCGTCTATGACAATTTCTCATATATCCAAAATTTAATTCATCACAAAATCACATGGTTCTCATTCCTGATTGATATGCAATAAATGTTGCACACAGAGAACATGAAAAAGACAAATATTTGACCGAATTCGTGGACTTGTCATAGATACCATCTATGACAAGGTGATTTCTTAATTTATTCGACAGTATTCCGGCCTTTTTTCTTAGTCTGCATCATAAGTGCCAAATTCTACATCGATAACACAGGAAGGAGATACAATTTTGGCCGAATTCAAGCTCTTGTCATAAGAACAATCTATGACAACGTGATTTTCTCACTAATCTAAAACCATTCGTAAGGTTCTGTCATGTTTAATTGACAAGCCTTGAGATTTGTGTGAATGGCTAGGAAAATCTATAAGGAAAACACATTCTAGTACGAGTTACAGACCTTGTCATAGATACTATCTATGACAATGTGATTTCTGCACTGACGAGGCAAGTTTTCCAGTCCTTTTCTGCACCTGTTTGATAAATTTAAACTTCTTTATGGAATTTCAACCATGTCCAAGGCCTTATCATAGGTACCATCTATCACAACGTGATTTTCTCTTTAACGTGATACTTCTGCTGAATTATCATCATGCTAGATTGACCAGCGCTGAGATTTGTATGAATTATTATGAAAATCTTTAAAGAAACCACAGTTGTGTGCGAATTTCAGACCTTGTCATAGATACTAACTATAACAAGGTGGTTTTCTTCGTTATTTGAGGCTTTTCTGAGCCGGTGAAAAATGTTTCATGTTCATCTCATTGATTTGAGCCATTTTCCATCACATAATCATACATACTACGCCATATTTTTATGTAATACAAAGACACTAATTCCAAAACGTTAACGATTTCAGCGGCAGACGAACCCAAAGAAAGGTGAGACACAGATGAATAAAACAAGCAAATGATTCTTTCTCTTTCTTTCTTAAGCTCTCTTCACAATTTTCTTTTAAATGCTTTAAATTTATCCATTTATGCTTTTGTCGTATATAGTATGTACAGTATGACACAAATAACGCTTTTTTTAAATTTCTTCCCCTTTTGCTTCTCTTAACGCCACCAGTTTGCTGACACAAATCAATGATCAATATGTCAAACGCATGACAACATGTCTGACAGTTGACAGTCTGACACATAGCCGCCATGTTGAAAACAATCACTACCATGTGGTTAAATTGAAATCACAATTCACAAAAAATCATGAGTATAACAATTGTTTGTGACACATCACAAACAAGACATTGTTTAAAGAATAACAATTAGACTCACAAACAGATGGCGCTGATTCTCAAATGAAGAAAATTCGCTTTTTCACCGATTTCGATTTACTATTAGTTGTAGTGATTTGATTTTATTCATAATTTACTAGATATTAATTTAAATTTATTAATTAACCGGTTTTTCTAAATAATCTTCTTCTTCTTCTTTTTCTATCTTCTAACTTCTGCTTACAAAACAAAAATAAATAAAATATCCACAAACACAGAGCTTGGATTGCAAGCAAAAGCTAGGTAAGTGTGCTGAATAAAATTTGCTGCTTATTTACAATATTTCATGACTAACTATGTTTTATTTTCTTGTCATTGTACAATATATATATGTTTGTGATAAATGTGACAATTATATTACATATTTGACTTTATATCTGTCATCCATTATTCAGACAAATCGATGGGCTTGCGCCAACATTCACAAAAAAGCCAGCCATTCGACAAGAGGATGATGGCAAACGTTTGTTGTTCGAATGCCGTATTCAAGCAGATCCAAAGCCTACAGTCACGTGGTCTCACAATGGCACTGCAGTTAAGGAATCACCTAGACATAAGGTTAGACAGTTGAATATTAGTCAGAAGTTCTGAAATGTTATTAACAATTTGTATTTAAGATAAATCATTTCTCCATCATTATCCATCACATTAACCGATTTAATTGGAGGCTATAATTACCCAAACCTGGCAGACTCCATTTTGTTTTCATTTTCATAATGTTCTCATCAAAATACTTGATCGTTTCAGTGTTGTCATTGTGGTGAATTTGATTTGAATTTGGTACAAAATCCATGACTCCAGGAAAGCTTTTTAAAGTTGGGGGGAAAGGTATTGACATGTGCATATATCTTGGTTTTAACACTGTTAGTTAGATAACATATCTGTCTTTCGGAAAACCTTAAAAAATTTGCTGCTGAATAACTTTTGTATGAATTCAGCGGCGTGAATTTGAGATCTACTCATCTTCCGTCGGATGTTTAACCAATTTCAGCTGATATCAACACGAATACGTGTCTATCACAAGATATATCTCATTAAATATCACGCTGAATTGCATATTCATGAATTCAGCGCACTGAATATGAGATACCCGCATTTTAATTCGGTCTTTTGCCCAAATTTATCGCTTGTCTCTCATGCGCGCTGAGTCACTTTTTTTTATTAATTCAGCACGCTGAATATGATATGTGCTCAATTTTCATATAGATTTCAGCGATTTTTTGTACATATCAAACGAACGTATGAAACGCACATATTTCTCCTTACATATTATCATGTAATTAACAATCATTCAGCATGCTGAATATGAGCTTTCACTCAGAATTAAATGTTTTTGAAATTTCCACCAAAGTAGACGTTTTCCTCTTTAAATCTTTTCTTAAATAGTGCGCTGAGTGACATTTTTATAAATTCAGCGCGCTGAATATAACATTTGATAATTCCTTTTCGACTTTTGTCCAGATTTTGTACAAATCAATTCAAGTATCCGTCTGTCATCTGTTATATCCTACTTAATGACGCGCTGAATAACTCTTCCATGAATTCAGCGCACTGAATATGGAATAAACATATTTTCATTCACCTTTTCTCCAGGTTGTGCACATGTCATTCAAATTCAACGAACCTGTCAATTGAGATTTCGCGAAAAATGGAACCATAAATAATTTTCAAGGTTATTCAGCGCAGGGAAAGTGAAATTGGTATATAAAGCTGGTTGTGCTGCATTGATTTAACACAAGTCTGCTGTTGTTTCACATTTATCAGCGTTTACCAATGTCCATGAAACGAAATTTGATCATATTCAGCGCGCTGAATATAGATTTTCACCATGAAATCTTCAAGAATTCTCATTTTTCGGTAGATTCCCTCCATTTTCTAGTGAGCTGAATGGAAAATCAATAAATTCAGCGCCCTGAATAAGCATCAACTCACTTCAATTCCATGAAATGTCATTCCCGTCGTTTTTCGCCATTTTGTTTCACAAGAATCCAACACTTCCGGACAGATTTCTGTCTCTCTCTCAAGGCGTCGCAGAAATTTTCAAGCGAAACGGACTGTTCCGTTTCCATTTCCGTAGGAACACGTGGCCGAAGGCTCAAAATGTCCACCGAGGAAGTAGAATTTCACTCGGAATTCACACGTTAATGTGTTCATTTCCTCCATTTTGAATATTTGGGATGACGTCAAATAATAAAATGGCGTCTCACGGAAACAAAATGGCGACTCTGTGCAAGACATTTCCTCAGAAATTTTCCGATTGTAATAAATCAACTGCGTTTTCAATATGGAAATGTATCGCAATCGACGGAGAATTCTTGCCTGAGTGTTATTTTAGTTGACGGCCGGCCGGCAGATGCCGCTGCAGTAGAGAAAGTTTTAAAAATACGAAAAATTTCACAATGGCGTCTGTGCAAGAGGTGTCCTCAGAAATTGATTTGATTTTAAAGTAATTTTGGCGTTTCAAATATGAAAATGTAGCGCAATCGACAGAGAATTCGTTCCTGATTCTAATTTAATTCAATAGAGATGTCGCTGCGGTAGGGAAAAGGTTAGAAATTACGAAAATCTCATCACAAAATATGAAATAAATGTTCACCAATCAAAATCATGATTTTCCTGGAAATAAATGTTGTTTTTCACAGAATTTTTCAACTCCATCATTTAATTAAATTAAATCGTTAATTTTTAAAATTAATTCCATTTAGTTGAGGGTAGACAAAGATGGTCATTCGTATTTTGCGTCACTTGAATTAAATAATGTAACTGTTGAGGATGCTGGAAAATACAAAGTGACAGCAAAAAACGAACTTGGCGAAAGCAACGCTACAATTAGTTTAAATTTCGACAGTAAGTATTAATTAAAATTAGTTTTTAATTTAAATATATATGCTTATATAACGTAAATCAACCATAAAATTAATGCTTTTCTAATAAGCTAATCGGCTAGATGTGCCATATACACAAAATATTAACATAAAACTTTAAGCAGCGCTTCTGCAACTGTACGTTGTTGATTAACAAATTACAGTACAACCTCGATAAACGCAACTAGCTGTGGCCAAGCACATGGAGTGTAAGGAAACACAGTTTCTTACCATAGACTAAGGTACACATATTCATGTACATATATGTATGATATATGTATAGAGTGATGTCAGAAATATTCATATGTATGCAACGTCACGTTCTTTCTTCGTTCTTAGCCATTCAAATGTGTTGCTTGGTTATCGCAACAACGGCAGTTATTTCACCAGCCACAGTTTCCTTCAGTTGCGTTTATCAAGGTTGTACCGTTGAAATTTGAAAAATTTCTTTTTAATTAATATAATTTGAAATTTCATATTGTATCGCTTGCCGTAATCGTGTCGTGTCGTACGAGTACTAACTTCTCTATTGGAAAGTTGAAATTTTTGTGATTATTTTATACGACCACATGCTGAATTTAGAGAAAGAATTTTTTTATGGTTAAACCATAAAATGATTTTTTTCGTTAATTTTATTTTTATAATTTTGTATTTTTTATTTTTATTTAAATATTTTCTTTATTTCCGTGTATCCGTTGTTGTTCGATTTTTTTATGGTTTCACTTGACCGCACGCAGTTCTGTAGATTTATGTAAACGCAAGCAAAGCTTTATGGACACATGGTCTTTGATATTATGGCAACACACTTTACACTTTGCTCGATTCAAAATAATCGACAATATATGCACAAATGACTTTATAGCATAGTTACGGTGTTTAGAGAGTGAGTTTTATGAAAATTATGGATATTATATTTTATGGATGTCGATTTAATTGTTTGAGCAATTTATTCATACAGAAATTCTAGAAAATCCACGAATTTACGTAAAATTCATTTTATGGTTATTTTATGGATATTTTTAATTTTCGCCATTTTGGCACGGTCATCACGTGAAAATTAATAATCTAATGGTAGACTGAACTATAAGTGAAATTCTAACAAATTTGGCCTGGAATTCATTTTTTGGCTATTTTATGGATATTTGAGATTTTCGCCATTTTGGCACGGTGATCACGTGAAAATGAAAGATTTTCCATAATGCACTAGTCGACTGAATCATAAACTAACGATCCATACAGAAAATTCCAACGAATTCAATCTTGATGTCATTTTTATGGTTATTTTATGGATAGCCAAAATTTGAAACGACTTATGAGTCTAATTTATGAATGAAATTATGGATGTGTGGCCACTCAGATATACACATACGTGGGAACATGTAAGAAACAATGTGCTCGTGATAGCTTAGTGGTCAGAGCATCTGCCCGGAAAGCGGAAGGTCGCGGGTTCGATTCCCGGTCACGAAGCATTCAAAATTTTCTTCCATGCATGTTCCACAAATGCATGATTTTGACAGATCGATCACTGTTTTCACGTGATTGTACCATTGACATTTAAATGTCACACGTCTCAATAAAAATAGAAAAATGTCAGCTAACTTCACAAATCAAAGAAAACGGTGGAGAATATGTTCAATTTAATTCATGACACATAACTGTCATGTCAGCATGTCAGAATCATGTCAAGATGGCGGAAATTAGCCGCTAAGGAATAGATTCAATTTGAAAGAATTCCTTTGTTCTTGCATCTCTCTTCCGCAATGACATTTAATTTTATTTTTAGCCGCCATCTTTAAATGATCTATTAAAAACATGTCACATTAAACTTGAACAATGCAATGTCAAATCAAATTCAGCCGATTCGTTTTATTTGATTGATCAAGGTCATAAAAAATGGCCGCTAGCCATTAGAATTCAAGGAATTTGAGTTTGTCCTATAAAATTGTTTCGATTCAAAATGGCGGAGCTGTCAAATGAATTGAATTTCATTGAATTCTGTATTTAAGTTTATTTTTAAGTGAGAACAGGGACTCAGAATTGTGTTTGTGACAGTTAGTGACATTGTACTGTTCACTATTACAATAATATGGCGGTTAGCATTTGAATTTAAATACCACGTGTTATTGAAATTTTTTTTTTTTTTAATTTTAATTATTTACATGATTCTACGCAATTCAGCTATTCAGCACTTGCAAGTATTATTAAATTTTTATTAATTATTTTCCAACGCAAATCATCAAACTCCAGCTAGATGTCAGTGCTTACAACAATTTTACACTTATTGTCCGCTTCACACAGCTATAGAGGAATTTTTTGATTGCTTTTTTTATCGAATATCCTGTATTCAGCACAATTTTAAATTGCATTCAGCTCAAATTGTATCGTATTCAAAATTAGCTTCTACACATTTCACTGCCATTCAGCTATCATTCAGCTATTATTATGCTATTCAGCACTGCTTATATTCGTCATATGTCGCTTCAATACACAAAGGTCAAAGGCCATTCTCTCAGAAGGTATCCTGGTAATTCACGTGCGCTTAAATGTGTTACTCCCAATATTAGAATTATTTCGAAAGGAATTTCATTTCATTTTCAAGTTTTAAAATCATTTTTATAATTAAAAATTTCACCACGAGAAATTTCACGTATTTTTGTACATTTCAAATAAGAAAATCTGCATTACCAACTGCAATTTGTCATTCAGGAATGCATATAGTTGAAAACATTGTCGCCATTTTCTTTCTAATATTGACAACTAGAAAATTAATTTTCCCCGCTTTCAGAGAGTGATTCCCATTCTCCGGTGAATGAAATTCATTTCCAAGAAGCGAAGAGAAATTGATTCTGTGTTTGATATACATGAAATGAATTTTCCCCGCTTTCAGAGAGTGAAATCCATTCTGCGGTGAATGAAATTTATTTTCTGCTTCACGACCATAAGGATTTTAAGAAAAATAAATTTGATCAATGACTGCAATACCATATCAACGTTTGTTGGTTAAGTTCAAACCTACTAACCGGTCTCACAACCGGATTTTATTTAATGGATTAACTGGTTTAAGTTGATGTTGATGAAACCAATTTGACTTTATTTGGTTTTAACTCGGTTTAACAGTCAAATCTTCTCCCTGTGAAATGTACAAAAATATGTGAAAACAAATATATGTGGATACAAAATTAGGTACGATGGAAAGAAATGCACAAATAACAAAAATTACAATAGCAATAGCATGAGTTAAAGGAAAATAATAAAACAAGTCTCACAAAGATTTCAATAAAACGAAAATAATAAAATTAAAAACATATTAAAATGTATGACTATATTAATAAAAACATTAATAAAATGAGATAATCGTCAGTGGAATAACAGAAATCATAATAAATGATAAATAAAATAAATTATCTACTATCTAATTAATTAAACGAAATAACGAAATGAAGTAATATCATAAAATTGATTATTATGTTTAATATGAATAATTCAAATAATATGTAATTGAATAAAATTGACATACAGAACAAACAGCATGAGTTCGTTCCGAATAAATGTATTGATAAGATAGCAAAGAAACACAGTACGTTTTTGTATCTTCAAATCTAGGCGACGAAGCACCAGTTCCAGATGATGGCATTAAACCAACATTTACCGAACGACCTGTTATACGACAGAGCGACGATGGTGGTAAAATAACCTTTGAATGTCGATGTGTCGGAGATCCGAAGCCAAATATCACATGGTAATAAGAAAAATTAAATAAAATAATAATAATTAATGATTTATATGTGTCTTATAAATCTAATAATTCTCACATTAAACTGAAAACTGAAAACTGAAAACTGAAAACTGAAAACTGAAAATGAAAAATATCAAATAATAACTGCCATCAAACAAAACAACATTCAATCAACTATCTTGTCAATCAATTCAATTGCTGTTCAATAATGAAACGATGAATAAACTATAAATATATATGTATATGTTTTGTATGAAAACAACATCAAACAAACATTGAATTCAACAACAAATTGATGCATGGATGACAACATAAACAACAACAAAAACTACAAAAATTTAGGTATCATGGAACTGAAGAAATCCACGAAGGTGGTCGTTACCAAATGACATTGGAGTTAGATCAGAAACTTTACCATATGGCAAGACTGGAAATATCAAATGTTGTCAGCAGTGACAAGGGCGAGTATCGTGCTAAAGCGAGGAATAAATATGGCGAAGGTGTGGCGACCATTAATTTGAATTTCGAAGGTGGACCGAAACCAAAGTGAGTGAGAAATTAATTTAATGAATTTTTTCAAAATTTTATTTTTAACGGAAAACTTTCAAAAATGCATTTGCAACACCTCCGGTTATGCTAACTTCAAGCGAATTGATTCAAACGCCAAAATGTATGCAAATCACTAGACTAACTGACAGCCAGTTCAACAATCGCGACATTCGATGCGAAATCCATGTGAACTTTTTGAATTTTTGTTAGTTTTTTCGAGTTTCTGAAATTTTTATAAGCCAAATCAGTTACAAATTGATATTTTCTAATAGAATTCAATCAACTTTTATTGAAAAATTAATAATTATTCACGAAAATATGAGTTTCTCGAATTTTTACTCAGTAAAGAATGACTTTTAAGTTATATTAACGAATTATTCAAGAAATTTAATTTCAAAAGTTTACAAACTGATAATAGCCGTGTTCTTTTGGTCACTTCAGTAGAGCAGAACTGCCAAATCGCATACATTTATCCAGAACAAATTAGCTCTCGATAATAACTGGGCTTAATTTAATCCACTGGACAAATAGTTGGTTCACTTTCCTTGCGACGAACTTAAATTTTTCTTTAAATTCCACAAAATTGTAATTCCTTCAAAACTTCCAGTTAAGTTCATCTGAAAATTTAAATTCAAGTAACATGTGAGAAATTTGTTTAAGGGCGAGGGCGTAACAAAATATAAAAAAGTCGAAGGAAATTCGTATAAATGTGAACTGAAGTTGGTTGAAGTTTGTAATCTATCGAGTGCAAGTCCGGGCTGTTCTTTTGCTTCTGTGGATTTGCTTTCGATAGCGATTACCGAAAGAATACAGCTGATATATCGTCGAGTGTATGCCAAAACAATGAATGTGCAAAATCGATGTTTTGAGAAAATCGCATTTGAACTTTTACATACAGTTTTTCGAAAATGTCGAATTAAGGGCCAGTGCGAAATCGTTCTAATTCCAGTCTAATTCCAAAATTAGAAGTCTAATCGACCTGTGCGAATCCATTTCTAAACTTTGATTAAACTTTGACAACTGAACTGTCAACTGAAGACGCAAGGATTTTGAAAATTGATTATAATAGACATGGATAACGAAGGTGAAGTAGAAACAGATAATTGGAATTTCTATATGAACCTGTCAAAGAAAAATTACTAAACGGAAAAGTAATAGAATTAGAACAGAATGTACTAGACTTAGAACGTTTTCATACACACGCCCTTAGTTTCATGATTTAGCCATATCGGAAATATTCCGATTCTGCATTTAGTGGCATGTATAACTCAAAATCGACGAAATGCAAAATCGATTCAAGGTTTTGGCATACACCCGACGATATTTACTAATTGATTTTTCGGTTTTTCATCTAAATGAAGAAATTCAATTGAAAATAAAAATATTTTACAATTTATTCACTTGTTCTTTACAGAATACCAGCCGGAAAATCCCCACGTTTCCCAAAGAAACCAACGATCAAACAAGAACATGACATACTTGTCATGGAATGTATACTAGAAGCCCATCCAGTGCCAGATATCGCCTGGTTTCAGGGTGAAAAGTCAATAGCAGATTCAAATAGAATAAAAATGTCACGAAAAGCCATATCAAAAGACACATACGTCCTAACATTAGAAATAACACATCCAACACGTGAGGATGGTGGAAATTACAGGTGTAATGCATTTAATATGTACGGCGAAAGTAATGCCAACATCGCTCTCAATTTCCAAGGTATAACTTTCTTCGTTGTAACGGTTGTAACGCAATAACCATATTTACTTAAAATAATAACGAATCTTCCGTGAAATTTTGAAAGCAACGATTCAAAAACATCGCAAAACATCGAAAATGTCGAATCGTATCAATTCCGACACAAATCCTAGTATCAATATCAGGTGATATCGTGATCGTGATACATTCAATTTCGTGTCAATTTTCGTTGCTTTTGAAAATATGAAAATTTCCCAAATTGATAATTTTGGGGCGAACAATTTAAACCGGAAAAATTTAATAATTTAAAAAACAAATTTTAATAATTTTCAATTATGAAAGCACAAAACAGAAATAATGATTTAATTAAATTAATTTAAATTGAAATAAATTAAATCGAAATGAATTCAGCAAAGGTAAGTTCATCGACTAACATCATTCACGCGTTATCATTTGCAAACAAAATAATGTAACAGACATGCATATGTTATGTTAATACTGGGAGTGAGCATAGAGTTTATAGTATGTCAAACAAAAAACAAAAAAATTAGAATATTAAAATAGCTCGTATTCAGCAAATGCTATTCAGCAGCTTTTATTGCTTCTTACTATTTGGGTTTAAGCGAAACAAAAATAAATTTTACTTTCATTGTACTGCATCACGCATCGTTGTTTGCTAGCAAGCAAAATTCAAGCAAATATGCTATTCAGCGCGAATTCAGCAAAACAATTTTTAAGGGAAATTTAATGAATATTATTTTAGAAATTTTAAAGTTCAAATGTGCAACTGCAATTACTTTATGGGGATATGTTTTCTCTTTTTCTCTTTCTCTCCTTATTTCAACAATAATTCCAAGGTCCAGACGACTCCAAGGGGATGGCTCCATCATTTACAGAGAAACCACGTATTATCCCGAACGAGTCTGGGACACTTATTACGATGAAGTGTAAATGCAAGGCGAAACCGGAACCAGTCGTCACTTGGCACAGAGGCCAGGAGATTGTCAAGGAATCAAAGAAGATCAAAATGAAATCGACAAGCATAGGCGAAGATTTATATGAACTCATACTCGAAATAAAGGTGAGTGGAAATTCTGCAAATCTGTAATTCAGCTAATTCAGCGCAAGTTATATGTCATTTTTCAAGAAAAACTTATGAAAAATTCTGGTTTTTCCACTAGAGATTCAATCAAAATTCACAAATCATTCTTCTTCATACAATTAGTTTACCAAAACTAGCCAAAGACTACAATTCAGCACGAGTCAAAATGCAGTTTTGCACAGTTTTCTCGATTTCACTGCCTTAGAGGGGCATATACTTCAAATTAAACGCTATTCAGCTGAGATGAAATGACATTTCATGCATTCAGCAACGCTTAATCAAAGTTTTTTGAGCCAAACGACATTCTGTTCTGTGGAATTCGAATTTTCTTGAGGCATAAATGTTATTCAGCTACTCAAAATTGAGATATTTTTCACTTTTCTCAATTATGCTTCAAAAACCCACTCAATTGTTTCAATTATCGCGCACTCAGCTGAGCTGAATTTGAATTTTCTCAAGATTTCATCAGTTTGATCACATGAATTGAGCTTTACTTCAACTTTAACGTTATTCAGCTTGGCTGAATTCAAATTTATTTCACTTTTCTTAATTCTGCTTCAAAAATTTTTCCAATTGCTTCAATTTTGTCGCATTCAGCTAGGCCGAATTTGAATAATTTTCTCAAGATTTCATCAGTTTGATCACACAAACTGCGTTTTACTTCAACTTTAACGTTATTCAGCTAAGCTGAATTGAAATTTTTTCTCAATTTCCTAAATTTCTCCCCTCTCCCGAACAGGATCCAGGTGCAGCTGACGGAGGCACGTACAGATGTCACGTTCAAAATGAATTTGGAGAGAGTAATGCAAATTTAAATTTGAACATCGAAGCTGAACCGGAACCAGAAGGCGAAGGTCCAACGTTCGTTGAGAAGCCGCGAATAGTCTCAGAGAATAATGGAAAACTAGTAATAATGGAATGTAAAGTAAAGGCTGATCCCAAACCAGACATACTATGGACAAGAGACGGACAAATAGTCCAAGAATCTGACAGAATCAAAATGTCAATGGAACAACGTGGTGATATATATTATATAAAGTTAGAACTACTAGATCCACAACTAGATGACTCTGGCTTGTATAAATGTAATATAAAGAATAATTTAGGCGAATTAAATGCAAATCTGACATTAAATATTGAAAGTAAGTTAAAATAAGATTCAAAATGGCGGCAGAGGTGAGTGGAATTAATTTGAATAATTTTTTGAATTTCAGTTGTTCCTGTTATAAAAGATAAGCCGAAAATTATAAAAATCGTCAAGAAACGAACAGTGCTGATCGAGTGCACGGTCGCATCTAAATTCGAGCCGAAGTGCACATGGTTCAAGGAGAACGAAGCAATCAAGGAGACCAAACGCCATGTTGTCCACGTGGAAAAGACGAAAGAGGGCGAATTCGCTATTAAACTTGAAATTACCGAAGTAACAGATACTGACAAAGGCTCGTACAAAGTACTGGCCAAGAACGAGAAGGGCGAAGCTGTATCACAGACAGTACAATTGATAGACATACCAGAGGAGGAGAGGAAGCCGGTGAAACCGGTTATTGTAAGGAAATTAATTGATCAAAATGTCGACGAGGGCAGCACTTTCGAGCTGTTGATCTCAATCAAAACGGTTGATAAGAAATGCAAGATCACATGGTATAAGAATACTGTGATCGTGCGAGAGACGAGAGAGATAACAACAACATTCGATGGTACAACTGCTCGTCTCACATTCAGCTCAGCAAAGATGGAGCACACGGCAACGTACAAAGTCGTTGTGGCAAATGAAATCGGACAAGACGAATCGACTGCCAAAGTGACAGTTGAAAAAATGGACGAACAGAAGAAGAAGAAGAAGAAGGAGGAAGAGGAGAAGGCCAAATTGGAAAAGAAGGTAAGATGTCGGCCGCGCTGGTCTCTTTTCTTTCGCCATTTTTATTCATTTTCAGAATTTTCTATTTCAATTTCAATTTGAAATTCGTAAAACAAATTTGAATTTTTTTTTTTTTCAAAATTCATTCGACACACAAACACTCACACACACGAACACGCAAATGATAAATTCAAATTAAAAGGAAGAGGAAGAAGAAGAAGAAGAAGAGGAGGAGGAGGAGGAAGAGGAGAAGAAAGAAGAAGAAGTGGAAGAGAAGAAAAAGGTTGACGAAGAGAAGAACAAATTGGAGGAAGAGAAGAAAAAGATGGAAGAAGAAAAGGTTAAGGTCGAGGAAGAGAAAGAGAAGGAGAAGAAGAAGGTGGAGGAGGAAAAGAAGAAGGTTGAGGAGGAAAAGAAGAAGAAGGAGGAAGAGAAGAAGAAGAAGGAAGAAGAGAAGAAGAAGAAGGAGGAAGAGAAGAAGAAGGTTGAGGAGGAGAAGAAGAAGGTTGAGGAAGCGAAGAAGAAAGAAGATGAGAAGAAGAAGGTCGAGGAAGAGAAGAAGAAGGAAGATGAGAAGAAGGTTGAGGAAGTGAAGAAGAAAGAAGATGAGAAGAAGAAGGTTGAGGAAGAGAAGAAGAAGGTCGAGGATGAGAAGAAGAAGGTAGATGAGAAGAAAAAGGTTGAAGAGAAGAAGAAGGTTGAGGAGGAAAAGAAGAAGGAAGAAGAGAAGAAGAAGAAAGATGATGAAAAGAAGAAGGTTGAGGAAGAGAAGAAGAAGAAGGATGACGAGGCTAAGAAGAAGGCTGAAGAAGAGAAACAGAAAGTTGAAGATCAGAAGAAGAAGAAAGTAGAAGAGGAGAAGAAGAAGAAAGATGAAGAACCGAAGAAGAAACCAGAGGTAAAGTATTGCCTGATGAAACTCGGCCCGACCAGGGTCTGGTTTGTTTTTAATCGCCACAATTTAATCTTCACTTTTAACACGCTTTCGTGAGAGAATGCCTTCAATGAAGCAGCATTGAAGCAACATTCGGCTTTATTATTCACAACGACTAATTTTTCTTTTTGTGACAATGACAGAAGCACAAGAATGTTTCATATCTTCACAATGAATTCATTTATAATATACTAACAAGAGAAGAAGTTTGTCTTAAGGGGAGAGTAGTGTTGTAGCAGCACTGAAGAGTCCCGTGGCTCTTCGTGATTATTGGGGAGTCTAAATTCTTCACAAAACACACAAACACATACCACATACATGAATTTTTTCAATTTTTGACATTTCTTCAGTGAAGCAGCACCACGTGAAGTACAAATTGTGACAGTTGTCAAAAGTATCATCTTCAAAATTGAAGAAATGCTCCACTACTGCTTCATTTTTTGTATCTTCACGTGTCTTCACGGGGAAAATTTTATTTTTTTGTTTTCAAATCCATGCTACACTTACACTTGCACACATACACACATAAACACGAAGAAACATTGAGTTTTTTTTTTTTGATTTTTGACAAGCTTTTGAAGCATGAAGCAGCATTTTTGGTAACACAATTTTTTTGAAGAACACTCACAAGCAAAATTATTTTGACACACATTTACACAATCAAAATTTTAGGCCGTGAAGGTCCCTGAAAAAGAACAAGAAGAAGAAGAGGAAGAGGAGGAAGAAGAAGAAACAGAAGAAGAAGAAGAAGAAGAAGAAGAAGAGAAAGAAAGAAAGGATCGTAAGCAAACGATCGATGAGAAAAAGAAGAAACTCGAAGAAGAGAAGAAAGTGAAGGAGAAGAAAGAGAAACCGGAAGCAGAAGAAGATAAACCGAAGAAAATCGATGACAAATTGAAGAAAGAGAAAGAGAAACCAGAAGTGGTCGAAGAGAAAGTGCCAGAAACCAAAGACAAACTCAAGCCGAAAAAAGAAGAACAAGTTGAAGAGGAGAAGAAGAAACCAACGGTTGAGGTATCAAAGAAAAGAGAAGAAGAACTGCCTGTAGTCTCTTCAATTTACCTTCACACGATCTTTGCCTTATTAATTTACTCGTATTTCAAATAAGTATAGAACAAGATGGCTTCTAAATTTTTATTTTTCCTTACACTTTTCACGCTTTTCTCTTATAACACTTTGAAGATACACTGCTTCATTTTGATTTATTTGTTTTTGTTGTTTTATGTCACGTGATAATTAATTATCTTCATTTCATGGTCTGTGCTTCATTTTGTCAGGAACCAAAGAAACCTGATGAAGATGAAAAGAAGAAGCCGGCAGAGAAGAAACCTGCTGCTGCTGCTAAGAAACCAGAGGTACACCATGCTATCTCTTTCGCTCTCTCTCTCTCTCTATTTTTGTCATTCAAGATGATTTTTCCATTTTCTCTCACTCTCTCTCTCTCTCTCTCTCTTTGGAATTTTTATTCAATTTTTATTTTTTCACACAGGAAAAAGAAGCAGAACCGAAGAAAGTTAAAACTGTCGCCAAAAAAGTTGAGGTACATACATGCCAACGAACAGTCTCTCGCTCTCACTCTCTCTGTCTCTTTCAAGCTTTCAGCTTTTCTTGTACATAAATCTGCGTCATGCTGCTTCTTCCATTTCGTTTTGTTTTCTATTTCAATCTACTAACTCTCTCTC
The DNA here is from genome assembly GCA_963971475.1 of Chrysops caecutiens. Classification (NCBI taxonomy): domain Eukaryota; kingdom Metazoa; phylum Arthropoda; class Insecta; order Diptera; family Tabanidae; genus Chrysops; species Chrysops caecutiens. The sequence continues at coordinate 75,102,360 of OZ020567.1, forward strand.
TCTGTCTTTATTTCAGTGTATTTTCTGTCTCTTTTCAAATTCATCGAACTTTTCTTCTCGATTCAATGTGGACTTCTTCGCATCTTCAAACAAACTCATATTCAGCACAATTCAGCGGCACTTTTCTTCATATGAATTCATGCCATTCCGAGTGTATTTCCGATTCAGCGCCATTTCAAGTTTATTCAGCTCGAATTTTATGCACCAAACTTTTGCTGAGTAGCTCGGAAATCATGGACATTTTGATTTTTCTGGATTCAACAGAAATATTCCAACTCCTGACATGTTCTTATTGTGCTGAATGTATATTAATGTAAGCTTTTACAGATATTCAGCAAATTCAGCACATGTATTTTTTGTAAGCGGTCGTCAATTATCGAATATTTCCATGAAAATCTCGTTTTGCACATGTCAGCAAACATAATCCATTATCGTTTCTCGTCCATATTGAATCGTTTTGTATATAAATTCATCAAATCACATCAGATCTATTAATTTCCATTCGATTTCCTTCAATTCAGCGCTATTCAGCAATTGAAACACAATTCAATAAATCAAACAAACAATCATAATTCAACATGAAAAAATTAAATTTTTAAATATTTTAGGAAACACCAAAGGGCATAGAAAATGGAACATTAGAAACAGAACCCGAGGTACATATTTATACAAGAAAATTTGACAAAAATAGAACAAAACAAAATAACACTAATCACTCACGTGACACGATTCAGCCATTCAGCGCTGTGTTATTGTATATATTCCGAAATCATTTTATCAGCTGAATTGCATTTGCAATCATTAATTCCCACTATTCAGCAATTCAGCGCCACATCATTGTATATATATTTCAAATGCATTTTGTTGGCTTAATCATCACTTTGTCAGCGCGAAGCTCTGACATTTTGTCAGCTGAATTGCTTCTTCAACTCGATAAATTCTGTTTTTCTGTAATTCAGCCATTCAGCGCCGCTTTCAAATTCATCTTGTTGACTGAATTGCTTTTCCTAGCTAGTTAGGCCCTCCGCACACGGAGCTACTAAAAGCAAATTAAACTGATTGGTAACTTGCATTACAAACCAGATCCTGACTTATTGGCGACCAGTGTCCGCACACGAAGCTACTCATCGAAAACTCATTAGAAATTTCAGATGCTAAGTTTGTAGCATTCTACAGAATGTCCAAAGAAAGTTGTAAACATGCCAGTCCGCTGGTGGCTGATTACAAACTGGTTTCCATGTGATTATGATTATGTGTGTGGCGTGTCATTTGTTTATATGGGAAGTGATTCAAAGGAAACTGGTTACTAATTCGAGTCAAGTTCGAGTTGCTCTTCGGAAGCTCCGTGTGCAGACGGCCTAAGTCCAATATTCAGCACCGTGGCATTGTAAATATTTGAATTTCATTATCCATTGCACGGGTTCGAAACACATTATCGAGTGCTCGGAGATGAATTGAATTGAATTGAGTAAAAATTCAATTGCGTTCAGCACCATCTATCCGTCAAACTTGTAAATCACGTGAAATGTCAAATTGTTGAATGTAACCATGTTGGTTTCGGTTTGATGATACTGCGCAAAGTGCGGAGCACTCGGTAACTGATCTAGATTTTGACGTAAGTCAATTTCGAACAGTTTTCTATTCACGTATAACAGTTTAAGTTGTGCACTGAGTTTCGCACGCAAATGTCACAGCGATAAAATCACGAGAATCGCTTCAATCATTAACGAAATTAATAAAATTAATTTGAATTTGATTTTTAATTAAAAAAATTATTTGTTTCCGCAGCAAACGATCGGCAAGGATACGCTGGAAGTGAAGAAGTTCGAGAGAAAGGCAAGTTGCTCATTTTTAATATTAAATTGTTTTTATTTTTAGCATTTAAGTCAAGCGACAAATATTTAGTCTTAAGGAAATTACATTTTTTGTGTAAATAAGAGTAGGATTTAAGAGAACAGTAATTGTTAAGTTGATTTTTAAAATTTTTAAGAGAAATATAAATTTATTTTTGACACTATCAATGCGATAGGAACCCGAAGAAACTGAATCGGAAGAAGAAGAGCTCGAAGAGCCAGATGAGGTAAAGAAAGAAATTTGGAGAAACGTCAAAATTAATTAGAGGCACACTAACTCTCTCTCTCACTCTCACAAAAATAAAAATTGCTCTCACAAAATTGCTGTGATAAAATTGAGAGAGATTTAGATGAATTTTCTATTGGCAACTAAATTTAAAAATGAGTTGAGTTCATTGTATCGTTCGTGAAATGTCAAATGAACTGTCAAATGTCAAATTTAAATTGTCGAAAAGCGTTTCTTATCATTATGACATTGATGGGAATCGGGCGAAACGATGAACTCGATTTCAACCGAGTCGACGACAGACTTTAACACGAGGACATGTCGATCCGATTCTGCTAGTAGCGACATCTGTCGATCAAATAATTAGACTACTGTTTAACTCGGCACCTCAAATGAGACTCCATTGCGGGTCTCGGCTATCTGCATGCCCTACTCACTGTAGAATTCGGGGCTAACATAATTTTATTTTTTTGTAGAACATTTTTAACGAATTAATTTTTTGAATTTTGCTTGATACGTTTAAACTGTAGCCGCTGTCAGTTGGAAAAGTTAACTTTAGCCTTAGAGTAGTTTTAAGACGTCAAGTGGTTTGTGTCTGCAAGGGTGTGAAAGTCTCGGGAATATGATGCCCTTGACTTTACCAGTTTCAGCTGAGAGTTCAGATTCAGTCGGTCCAAAAGAGAGAGGCCTCTCTTATTTCAACTGCAAACTTTCCTTCGCTCAGGTGAGGGGAATGTCCCGAACTGTTCTACGAACTCGGTTAAGAGATTTCTCTAAATGCACTTGAAACTGACAGCTTCTGTCATTGTGCGCAAGTTCGCCTGCCATCATGGCTGACAACTTCATCCGTGACAGCTATCAATTACATCTGTCAAACCTGTCATCTTTTCCAACTCCATCTGTCATGACTGTCATGGTTGACGTGAGCATCTGTCATGTCAGATGTCATTTTGGTGAGTCAATGCTTTCGACTTAAACTGTCATGACTGTCATTTCTACCTATCATGGCTGTCAGCTCCATCTGTCAATGACTTCAACTTCATGTTTGTCATGGTTCTCCTCAACATCTGTCATTTTGATGAGTCAATGTTCTCAACTTAAACTGTCATGACTGTCACTTCTACCTATCATGGCTGTCAGCTCCATCTGTCAATGACTTCAACTTTATGTTTGTCATGGTTCTCCTCAACATCTGTCATTTTGATGAGTCAATGTTCTCAACTTAAACTGTCATGACTGTCATTTCAACCTATCATGGCTGTCAGCTTCATCTGTCAATGTCTTCAACTTCAAGTTAGTCATGGTTGACGTCAGCATCTGTCATTTTGGTAAGTCAATGCTCTCAACTTAAACTGTCATGACTGTCACTTCTACCTATCATGGCTGTCAGCTCCATCTGTCAATGACTTCAACTTCATATGTGATGACCGTCAGTTTCATCTATCATTGTCATCAACTCCACCTGTCATTGCGGTGAGTTTCATCTGTCATGGTTGGTGATCCTTCACTTCCGTCGTGTAGTGCTTACGTGTTTGTATGCCTTAGTACCACTTGATGTTTTTGTTGAAATGTCAAAATAATATTCCAACGTTGTCATATCTGTGACTAAATTTCCTCCTCCCACATCCTCCCAAACAGGAAGAGAAACTCGAAGTTCGCCGCAAGTCGATCCTCAAACAAGAAGAGACTGTCATCGAAGACGGGAAGGTGTCTTCACGTAAATCATCAATTCAGGTGAGCCAACATGCCAAAATTACCAAATGTCTTGACTAACGTCCATACATACTATATAATATGTACATGTTATATGTTTCCTTGACACAGATTGATGAAGAGGCCAAATCAGAGTCGAGACGTTCCTCTGTTTTATCTCTCAAAGAAAAAGAGGTGAGTAATGGATTGTGGTGTTACATGACGTCAATCTCCTGTCACTCAATTTTTAATGTTGTCTCTCTTGCATCTCATAAAAATGAGAGAGCAAAACACTCTCTCCACTTTTCTCTTCACACTTTTCTCTCACAATTAATAACGCAATTTTTTTTGTATTTTTTTATTTTCTTACATGTTATGACTCAACGATTATTATCCTTGCCAAAAACCACAAAAATATATAACACTGTTCACACTAAAAATGGATACCTGTCAAAAATGTCACTTTCACTTGTTGCACTAATCACGTATTTGTGCGAATGTCACCGAATCACACACACACACACACACACATTTTTTTATATAACAAATAACAAACACACGCACACATACACAATATTAGCCTGGTAAAATTGATAACAAGGTCCTTGAGCCCAAGAAGGCTCCGCAGGAATTGAAGGAAGAAATTCCAAAATTGAAAAAGGTCGAGGTTAAGAAACCAGCTAAGGTGAGGAATTGGTTTGTGTCGAGAGAGGCATGTGAACAACACACAAAAATGTTGAAATGCTTCTCTTGCTCTCTCTCTTTCTCTCTCTGTCTCTCTCAATTTATATGTCAGTTGCGCGCTCAATCTGTTTCTCTCTGTGTCCGCTGTAGTGAAGCTTTTGTAGAAAAGGTTTTATTTGAATTTTATGAAAACAAACACAAAGCTTGACATACACACACGCACACAAACACGAATACACTGCAAAATGTCAGACAATCGAATGATGCATGCATCAGTTCCAGTTCCAGCTGTCATTACGAATTCGTATTGACGCCATTTTATCATTGATTTTGAGTGTCAAATCACTCGCCGAACAATTTGTCTGACGCAAAGTGTATGAAACCAGTAGATATATGCAAAAATATACAGCTTTGCTGCTCACAACTTAAGTAGTTCGCGTATTCTGTAGATTAGAGCAAAGTATTATATAATATTCGAACATTTTTTCGTATAACAGTTGATAGAAACCGCCACAATCAGTGTGCGTTGACAGTTCGTTCATTCGGAACAAGTGAGTTGTCAAAATTTCTGTTGTATTGATTATCCATTCAATTGCAAAGATTCATTTTACACTTCCTTAGAAGAAACTCACTTTTCTTGGATGAATTCGAAACGAACGCAATGTTTGTGTATGGGAAACATGTAAATAATTAATAAACATTCAACAAAACATGCTTTTATAACATTAATTTCATGATAACAGAATAAAATTCATTTCTATTGTAAAAATGTTTATTCAAAACACGTGTTCTTTAGTTTTTCTTGAATTTGAAACGAATATGAATTTGCTAGCAAGATTTGATGATTTTTAATGATTTTAAGAAAAATTAAAGTCACGTTGAAACGCCAATCACCATGTACTAGCAAAATACGGCTTCCACGAATTTTTCTTTAATTTTCCGTCTGTTTCAAGTAAATTTGATTTGTGATTAGAATTTAAAACATTGAATTGTTGAGGGCTACTGGTGTAAGTAGAACGAACTCGTGAAATTACATCAGTACTCCTCAATCGAAATGTTTTCGAGTGAGTTTTGTGATGCAGACAATATGAAAATTAATAAGAAAAACAAATTTTGCGCAGCTTTTTGTGTTTTTCAACTGTCACTTTTATCTGTCAAAAACTGTCAATTTTCAATTTTCTCTATCTTGTGTTCGTCTATCTCTCTTGTCTCTCGTCTTCTGTGGAAATATCGTCTCTTGTTTCTTGTATTTTGTCTCATAAGTTAATTTATTGCAAAATTTCTGATTATTTATGTTGTTCTATGTTTGAGAAATACACTAAATAACAAAATTGTTGCACATTTTATGTGAATTGAGTAGAAAATAGAGGAGGCAGCACCAATCGAAGAGCTACCGAAACTTCGCAAGGTTGCACCAGAAAAACCAAAAGAAGAACCTAAGCCAGAACCAAAGAAAACTAAGACAAAAGTTGTCAAAAAGAAGAAAAATGATTACGAATTACCAGAAATTCCAGACTATGAACGTCCTGAATTAGAGAAATACGAAAAATCCGATTTCACGCCAGGCGATTATGCGAGAAAGACTGAATTACCAAATAAACTCGAATTAGAGAAACAGGAAGCTGAGAAGAAGCCAGCTGAGGTTGAAGCTGTCAAAAACGGCCTGCCAAAGGTAGGTTGTGTCATGTTGGTAGCATTAGATTCAAGTTATTTTCTTATTGTAGCAGTAGGTGTCAGATGTAGTTTAAATTTTAGAGAAATCATATATTTTCTCTTGTTTCAGTAGAAAATTTAACAAAAACTCAGAGCCAAGATATTATAGAGTTATGTATATCACTATACTGTCAGAGTCGATTCAAGATAAGGCAGTTATTCTCTCTTACGTTGAAAGAGAACCACTGACTGACAACTTAATCATTTCTCTCGATACCATTTTTTGATCATCTGTCATTGAACTGTCATACATCAATAAAAATGAATACCAATCACGACTTGCCATTTGCGGCGTTCCATTTACCTAAAAATTTCGTTCCCAAGAACTTGCGAATATTCTCTGTCAGAACTTAACTGAACATAACCTGAATTTTCTCTGTCAAAGCGAAATCAAGTTTCCCTTTTATTTCAATTTACTTTGTACATTTGTCCTGTCAGTTTCACAAATGTCTATATCCTGTTTGATACATCCCTCAAACATTAAAAATAGTTCCATTCAAAATATTAAAATTTTACGTTGTTCATAACCCTCATTCAAGGGCAAAACCTACCTAGCGAAAAACTGACTCGTAACTACCACTGACAATCTACTCGCGTACAAGAGCAAGTGTAAATTGCCAGCAAACAAGTACTTTGCCAGTGTAAATGGAACGCAGCAATTTATCTCACAATCATGTGACATGAATCTCTCATTGAGTTTGTCATTCTCATTCTCATTCTCATTGTCAATGGATGACGGAATCAATTCCAGTCAGGTGATTGGTGTATCTTCTTTATGATGTTATCTCTCATTCTTTTTCTAACTGTCATTTAACTTTTATCTGTACCATTCATTCTCTTGGCAAGTCTCTCTCGGAGAGAGGCTATTTTGGTTTTTTAATTTAGAAGTTGAGTATTTGAGTAGGGAATTTGAAGAAATTTGAAACGAATTTTACTAGTAAATTTAGGATAGTTATTAGCACAGTAGACATTAGGTTATAGTATAACTTGATGCATGTCATAGATAAACCTATAACTAATATCACGTAAAAAAAAACAAAAAACTAACAATCCTTTTAGAAAGAACCTATGAAAATTGAAGAGAAAGAAGCACCTAAACTAGTACTAGGCAAAGGTAAATTACCAGAAGAGGGCGATAAAACGGCAGCACCTTCGCTGAAGCCGGTCATTATTGAACCAGAGGTAATTGTTGCAATATGCTGTTTGTCAATTTTAACGTTTTTACCCTCACTGTGTTTTTATTTGTAAATCCAATTTGTATATATTTATGTCATAATTGATTTGTTCTAATCAGAAAAAATTTTTGTCTCTCTCTTTTTCTCATTCCAAAAAACGTGTTACGTGTTTTTTGTCCAACCAATCAACATTCTGTTATGTGTCATTCATGTCATTTTGACACAACCTGTAGCCGGAGGAGCCGAAGGCAAGTAGAAACTTTGGAGTTTACCATACAGTTTTTTCTTTATTGCGTGCATTGCTCAATTTTGCGTAGAAAGTTCTCTGGAAGTTTGCTTATATTTCAGAAGCTTTTGCTTTGGCTTTCATTTTGAATTGTATATGAAAATAATTAATTTATTTACTTTACTTTTTTTTTGTTTTACGATTGTCAACCCTGCGAAAAAACAAAAACTTGATCGCATTCCCTGTAAAAAAAAAAAACATAAATGACTCTCACACACACATGTACACACTTGCACACGTTTGACATTTGGAATTCGTGTTGCCCGATATAGCCCGGACAATTGAAATCAAGACGTCGCTCATCATTTATGAGAGTGGAACCGAAAAAGAATGAGAGTTTCTTAAATGTTCAATTGAAACCGGTTCAGAAGGTAGTTGTGGCTAAAGAGGAGGCACAACAAGCGAATATGTTGACAAAGGTAAAATGACAAATTCATCTTTCTTCTCTCTCTCTCTTTGTATGTTTCTCTCACTTTCTAATGTATTGTCCATCTATTGTGATTTATCTCTCTTACGTAGAGAAATTTCTTTTACTATCATTTCTCCGGGTCGATTTGTTCTCTCTCTCTCTGTCTTTTCCGCACTCTACATCTCTGCCTATTTATATCTTTTTCACATAATTAACACAATTACACATAGTAACGTATACAGTTATAACGATTGCCATCTGTTCCTTTGGTCAATTCAAATTGCAGCAACAATTCTCTCTCTCTCTCTCTCATCTTGCTACTCTTTCCAAATAAACAACATCAAATTGTGTGTAATCACATGCAGCATAAATTCAGAAAAGGTTACTCAACTTTTCAAATTGAAAAATTCTTCTCGTGTGACATTGAAATGATCACACAACTAGTTGTTGCGATGGTATTAGCGATAATGAAGTTATAAATATTTGATTCTTTCTTTCATCTTTTCAAACCCACATGAAATTTTTCTCTGACGACATTTCAAATTTATTATTTTGAATCAACTTAAATTGATTGTCTCATGTCGTCGATTTTAAAATTGTAATTATTTTGAAATAGTAATTATTTTAAAATTAATTTTTGTCGAAACTAAAACAACACAGCACTGAAATTAATTAAATTCATATATTTATACAAATTTAATGATTATAATCTAGTAGTGATTTCAATTAGTGCGGTTGTTAGCGTTTTGTCATCACTTGATGATGTTTCTATTTATAAACCCCTAAGAGAAATAGGTACCTAGTAGGTAGCACCAAGCATATTTTCTCACATTCGGCCGACAACATGACAGATAACACGTATAGATGCAATTATTAATATTCATAATATTGTGTTATCTATTACATGAGACATAGCATTACGTTTTATTCAAAGGAACAGGTGAAATTGTTTTAAGAAAATGCTAAAAATCTTTATATCTATCAGTTATATCTTATACATTATAACACATAACACAATATACATATATACATAATTGAATATAAAATGATATCTATATTATATAGTATATCATTTCAAACAACATTACATATTCCTACTATATACATATATAATATATTAGCATCAATCAACACTGACTGAAATGGAAGATACCGATCCAAAATTCGTGAAATTATCAAAACCAAAAAGATATCAGGGCCAAATGCCAGACGATTATGAGCGGCCTGAATTAGAAAAATATGAAAAAGTTGACATTGATAAAAAACAAAAAGTTCAACCGCAAATTGAGATTGAAGTTGCCAAACCTGACATAGTCGATGATGTTCAAGAGGAAAAGGTAAGCGCTGATACAGATGTCATAGTTGTCTCTTTCTGCTTCGTTGGTGATTATTTCTGCACAAATAATTCAAAACAAAAACTACCTGTCTGTTTCTGCCATCTATATCTATTCTCTCTGTCTCTATATATATATATACATGTGTCTTTCGCTCTGTCTGTCTATCTGTCTCTCTTTACTTTTCTACTGCTAAGATACAATGCTATTTAAGATACAATGATGTTTTGCTTTTTGATATCTTGAAAATTGCTTAGTACCGCCATTCAGCAGCATCGAGTGAAATCGAAGCATTGCTTTGCGATGCTTTTTGTCATCAAGCTGTCAAAAGCTGAAATCAAGCTGTCAAAAGATGACACTTGTTATTTGCGCATCGTTATCATTGTGTCTTGCATTGAATAAGAAACGATTTCTTCTCAATAAAATGAAATTCTTGGCCTATTTTCCTCTACAAAAATCTACACAAAATATTATATTTTGGTAGAAAATTTAAAAATTTCTCCTAAAAAACACAATACTCTTTGACGTGATGTTGCTATTAATCAAAAACCAAGTAAAAGGTTGCTACAAAACGTATATAAATATTTTATGGTGTATGTTGCTACTTACATTTATAATAAAATGCAATTTTAACAAAAATAAATCAACAAATAATTATGCTGCCAAAAAACCAAAACAAGCCTACATTCATCCTGTAATTTTAATATAATTTTAATTTTAATTTCTAACTTAACAATTTTATATATAGAACAAATTTCCAATGAAACATTAATATTGATGATCCAAACTTTGAAGCCCCTGTAAAAATTTCATATAAAATAAAATTTCCCGCCGTCTATGTCACATGACAGGTCAACACACACCTCGTAACACTATTTGCAACATCATGCAAATAAACCGTCTGGTGGGGTCGTGAAACATGCACGAATTATGTGCAGAAAATGTATTAATTATTTAATTAATTAACCTGAATACTTTTTAATTAGTGTTACGTTATTGATGTGTTATTAAAAATTCTACCCAATTAACTATTAATAAACGTCGTTAATTAAATTCATTGTCAAATGAAATTTCATCACCACATTCTAGTCTCGCTCTTCAGCACACGATTCCTGTTATTCTTTTATCTCAGGGTTTTGAATTTCATTTCAATTTCGTCTGAATAAATTGTTCCCAACTGTCAGAAATGTTATCAAAACCTGTAAAAATGTAATTATGATTTATTATTAATATAATTGAATAATTTTCAATTTCTACGATCACTTAAAATTCCATTCGAAGTGTCATTGTGACGTTTACGAGCAACAATTATCGAGACACATTCCTCTTCCTTCCAATGGCATTCTACACGGTTCGTCGAAAACGATTTGGACTATGATTAAAAATTATTTAGCTCGGACTTGATAGTGAGATTAGAGATACGAATAAAATTCTCGAAATGCTAATGAAATTATTTTTATATAAATTTTTATATATAAGAAGATAAAAAACTGAATGAAAAGCTAAATAACATTAAAAATGAATTCTTATAATTCTAAAACTGAATTTTAAAGGTAGATCTAAAAACCACGTGCCAATATATATATAAATTTATATTAACGTCTTATTTACCAAGAAATTCGCTCGTGATTGTGTTATAGCGACTAAAAAAAGAATAGAATTTTAATCAAAAAACATTTTGAAAGCATATGACGAGAATTTGAATTTGAAGGTCTACCATCCCCCCCAGGCCCTCTATAGAATTATAATTATAAAATGGCTTGTATATGTATTTAGGGTAGAAGATAGAAGAAGGGTTAATGAAAAGATAACAAATAAATAACTTAATTTGAAGGTAAAAAAAAAAAAAAAAAAAAATAGGATGTGTGTGTTTCATAAAATGGCGGCTCTAAAGGAAGTGGGGAGAATAAGTGGAGGCACCTTACCCCAAAAAATTATTAGCCATTATTAATGTAGCCGATTCGTCGTTTTGAGACTTTTGTCGTCGTCGATTCTGTCATTTAAAACTTTGACTTGACTCGCAGACAATTGGCTTTCGGGTGTCATTCCTCTAGGATTTGTCCGCGCAATAATCCTAAACAAATGTTAAAGGATTATGATTTGTTATTATTTAAAATTTTCAAATAAGTGAATTAAGTAATAAATCAAAATCAAATTAAATTAATTTAATTAATTTATTTTATTTCCTGTGTGACAAAGTGACAAATTATATATGAAGGGAAAAATAAATTCAAATAAAATAAAAAATTATCTGTGATTTATAGGCAGTGTTTGTTCGTTCGAGAAGTCACAAATGACAATTAAAATAATTAAATATGTGTCAAATAAATGTTTGATTAATTTATTTTAATTTATTATTTTCAATTGTAGCAAAACCCCAACAATAAGTATGAGTTGGATAAATTTTATTATTACCTAAACAGAAACACTGATGAAAGGGAACGAATTTGTTTAAAATATAAATTATTATACAATATAAAATAAGCGGATTTCAATTCACAGCAAAATGGTGATTTACACTTAAAATAATTAAATAATTTTTAAGTTTTAATTCTATCATAGAACATAATTAATTATGCTTTGCTTTGCTTTGATTTTTTTTAAATGTTTGGCAGCAGTGTACATATATTTTTATAGCACTAAAAAATGGAAAAAAAATATTTTTTATGACAAATTTGCATTTAATTTTTTTTATTAAATTTAGTGCTTAACAACTATTATTAAAAATAGTTTTGCATATGAAATTTCTAGTCATTTCTAGAACATATGATAGTCATGTGAATCGCATTCGAATCGAAGACATTTTTATAGCAAATATTTGAATGCCATAAAATTCTTATTTTCGTTCGTTTATTGTCAAATCAATTTTCCTTAAAATTAACCCGATTCCGCTATAAATTATATCAATAATGGTGACCGTGAAAATTTTCTCCATGACACATTTCATTCGGGACCGTGTTATCGGTGGGAAAATTTTTGTTTTTTATTTTTAGATCAACAAAAACAAAAAAAAAAATAAATTATTAATTCTATTAATTCCTTCATCCGTTTTCTTTAATTATCTATTATAGCATCCACTCATATACTGTTTTTTTGAGGATTTTTATAAATCATTTTAAAGAAAATATTCGCGCTGATCGTTTTCCCAGAATAGTTTTCATTATTTTTCAAATTTCCAACTGTCTGCCATAATTATGGTTGGATTCAATCAATAATTATATTCGTAGATTTCATTTAAATTCAAATTTTAATTTCAAAATTAGATAAATTTAAATAAAATCATGATATTCATGAGATATTCATAACCATAAAACAATTTATGCACACAGGTGCTATTAATCATGTAAATGATAAAAATTCAACTTTGGTTCAAGTAAAATTGCCCCATAAATTGATGCTATAAAAAATAATTAAGAATTATGGCTAATTTTGAGCGGTGAAAATCTCAATTACAAATTCAAATTGAAATTACCTCATTGCAGTTTTAATTGCAACGATAAATTATGGCAGTTTTATAGGACATCCATAAAATACAATTTCATATACAGTCAAAGTCCTCTAACTTGAACACGCTGTTGCCACTGAAAATATTTCGAGTTAGAGAAAGAGCTAATGTATGTATGGAAATTTGAAGGGAACGCCAGTTTCTTAGGAAAAATAACAAGTGCGAGGACTTCGACTGTATTTATTTCCTCGGTTAATCAACTTTGAGATGTCACTTATACGGTTTATGGCACAATGCACGGCCACAAGATCATTTTTTAGAAAATATTTTTATTCGTTTGTCTTGTGATTATGATTAGCACGTTATGGTTAAAGAATTTTCGTAATGCCAAATTATGAAATTTTTAATCTCATTACCATGTGTCATGTGATTTTATTTAATCCCTAACCGCTTGAAATCCTCTTCACGGTACACTGGTTTCACGGCACACCAGACATTAGACACTCGAAACATATATGAAACCGAAGTCGAGCAGTTGGATGTGGCCCAACAAATTCAATTGAAACTGACACCGATGACACCGGTCTGTCACGTGTATGGGCTTGATCCATTTATGGTTACCAGTTAATAATACCATCTAGCAGATTAAATTAAACATATTCATATGAATGACATGACAAGATCGTGGTATTTGAAATTTTTGCTATAAAAATGTTTTTATGGTTTTATGGTAAGATCACCAAATCGCTCGAATGGTAAGAAAAAAGTAGATTTTCGGCATTTGTTAAAAAATAAATAAATCGAAAGCACTATATAGCGTGTCGCTTGATATTATGGTTAATTATAGCATAACCATAATTTTTATGAATTTCACTAATTAAATCAATTTCCAACAATAACAGGACGATAAACCAAAGGTACCGCAAATTAAGGCACCTGCCACATTAGAAACTCCTAAAATCGAAGTTATCCGAGAGAAACCCGATCGGAAGTCATCACTTGGCCCTGGATCTGGGCCACCGAGCCGTCGAGGTTCGCTGGTACCACCAGCCGATGATCAACGCCGTCCAAGTTTGATAATTAATGACGAGGTATGTTGAATTAATTAAATTCATTTTTAACACTTTACCAAGTGTCAACGCAGTATTAATTTTTTTAATTATAAAAATATTTTTATAATTAAAAAAGAATAATTTTTGTTTTTCGTTTTTAAGAGACTTTCCTTAATTACATACGTGTGATACGATAAAAGTGGTATCTATTACATAAATGAAATCTATTTTTAAGTTTTTATTTATTAAAAATATTCATTTTCTTCTTTTTATATTATTTTCCTCTTAGTCTTTCTATAATTATTATTAGTCCATTTTTATCTCTTATCAAGTGGCCTTTACTAGTTTCACTATAACTATTTTTAGCACGCACTCACTTCAAAATGTCCACCATATTTATTTTTATTGAAATTTTTATTTTTAATCATTTAATTTTATTTTTAAATTTCAAACACAATTGTGCGATGAATAAGAGAAAAAGTTTAACATTTTCGAAAGTAATTTTATTATAATTTATCTAATTTTATAGCACATTAATTTTGTTAATTTTAATTTTTAATTTTTTTTTTAATAACTAAGAATCATTCCGTATTTTAAAACATCACACACTTTTAGTACATACCACCAACAATACATTCACATTTATAATAATTATGAAATATTTTTCATAATTAATATAAATTAAAACTATTGCATATTTTTTTTTAAATTAATTAATTACATAATTAAGAAACAAATTAAAAACATTCCAATTTATTACAAACACCAAATTAGGGAAAACGAAAGCTTCGTCCTGGTGAAGTTATTGAAGAAAAGAAGGTAAAATCAAAAGCACAAGTTCATTGCAAAATTAAAATTGGCTAATTAAAAATAAATTAAATTAAATTAAAAACACATAAAAATCAAATTAAGAAACAAGCATTGCATTCTCACACACTTACAAAGAAATAATTTTTTTTTTCAGTTTTTTCTTTCAAAATTTTATAAATTAAAAAAAAAACAAACAAAATTTTTAATTCTTAATTATCTTAATTTTCTTTAATTTTCTTAATTAAAAATTAATGAATTTTTTACATGTTCGTCTTGTCCTGTCTGTCTGTTTTTTTTTTTTGTTTGACAAATAAATCTTGTCTTTGTCTTGTTTATAAAAATTTACTTGTCTGTCTCTTTCTACTGTTTTATTTTTCTTCTCGTCACACATTCTAATATGACGCCAAAAAGTATACTATAAAAATTAAATTTTTTAATTATTTCAATTTTATTCTGTACTATAAAAATTACGCCGCAATTTTGGTCAGTGTCGAATTTTGTAAATACGAAGCTTTTAATTCGTACACTTTAAGTATAACACACTTTAAATATATTATATAATAAGCGCAAACCAAATTCCATGATACATATATTCTTCTCTCTCTCTCATTGTGGCTGCTGTAATTTCACATATTTGATTGATAATTAAAACCGTACATCGTTGGTATCGATTCCGCACATCGCTCAGCTTCAAGCGATTCTGTACTTATTGTATATGACATGCACTGGGTGTTTCGTTTTCATATTGTTCCGATGCGCCGCCGCTTTAATTTTGCGTCACATGAAATTTTTAACCGAAAATTCACTAAGAAAATGATAAAAATTAAATTTAAAACATTTTGCATATTTTTAGGAAAATATTGAAAATCATTTTGCATATTACAAGGCGGAAGAAATTAATTTGTTTTGCATATCACAAGGCGAAATTTATTAAAATGCAAAGAATATGAAAACGATAACCTTAACCTTATAACAACACACTTCTTCATGAGTATAATAATGAGGTGATTTTGTTATTTACTGTGCGAGAAAGTCACAAGCTAATGCAAATAAAAGTGTTTAGCTGATCGTCGCATAAGCTGCTTCAAATCAAATCGAAAAATGTCATCATTGTGTTGTCCAAATCATGTGATATCATTAAATGAGTTGTTATACAATATATGTATATCTCGTATATGAGTACATACATATAATTGAAATATCGTTGGACCCTTGTTCAATTGATGTTAATCGAATTACATATTTATTATTATAATTTTTTTTATGTTATGTGATATGAAGTAATTATTGTATTTTAAATGTGAAACAAATATTTTATATAATATTGCAGTTATTGAGACCAGGCGAGATGTTAGATGATAAGGTGAGATAAAGATAAGGAAAATCAAAAACAATATTAAATTATAGCGGCAATTTTAGCTGAACTAAGCCAGCTGCTATGACAATAACGTGTTCGTTATGAAGTAGACTGACAAATAAAATAAATACAAAACGTTATTGTAATATTGATGAAATCAGTTTTCATTTATATTATTTAGTTGATGTTAATTAATTAAAATAATTCATTAACAATGTAACAGCGGATGTGTAATATTAGTTATGTTAATTTTAATTTTAATTTATTTATTTTTTTCTAATTCTATAAAATTTCGAAATTTTCTCAAATTTAAACTTCAACAATACAACAATATTACAATTTGACTCGTCTAATATAATATCTATGCTACACAACAATTAGAAGATAAAACATTATATAAAACATATAACAGTTTCATTATATTCATTCATACAAATTTATACCTATAATATAAAAATGCAACTATACTCGTAAGTTATTCGTTTATCTGCGAATATAGTAATAGTTTATTGATTTAAGCAGGTAGTCGGTAGAAGCTAGTGTTACTGTATAACAGTTTATATAACAGTTAAAAAAAATATTTCTTTTTATAGAAAAAAGGACCACGTCCAGGAGAATTGGATACTCAGAAACAGGTCTCTTGTCATGTTACACCCTCCCCCCAAAGAAAACAAAAAACCAAATTCGCTTATACAAACATATACCTACATATATATACATATATCTATATGTTTGTATAACAGTTGAAATTCGTTAAATTCTCTTTTATAACAATTTGTTGTTTTCTTCAAAATAAAAAATTTTCTGTCATTTAAAGTTACTATTTAGAGAAATGTGGTTAATTAGAAACTATTTAGGTTATTGCTTAAATTAATTAATTAATTCAAACTGTCTCTCTTTCTCTCTCACTTTCTCACTCTCTCTCTCTCTCTCTCTCTCTCTCTCTCTCTCTGTGATTTCTAAACTTCTTCTCTATATATTTCTATTTAATATTTTCCAGCTAGAAATTATGTTAAATTCAGCTTTGAAAATCGTGTAGTTTGTAGGCGTACAGTAAATGAATTAAGTCAGATTCTGATTTGTAAATAATCAAATTTATAACTGTTATATTTTTTTTGTATATACTATATAGTTTACATTTGTAAATGATTCATTCCATAATTAATTTAATGCTTAATTCAAGGATGGGACGAAAGAAAACCAAGGAAAAATATAAAACGAAACAAATATTTTGTAAATGATTATTGTGTCAAAATTTGACATAATTGTATATAACAGATTCCATTAGGGAGCCTCTATAGAATAGTGACAAGTTAGAAGGAAATAGATTTAGTGTTAAATAACTGCAAATCATTCATTTATGTTATACAATCAATATAATCACATGTCAAATACTTTGGAATCATTTTGTGTCAAGTGTGTCAACAAAATGTCAAAAAAATGTTTTCAAAATGTCAAACTTATTAAAATGAATGACAATACGATTAAATTGAATTTGATAGATATGTTGCACGTTGGGCCCTCCGCACACTGAGCTACTAAAAGTAAACTAAACTGTTAGGTAACTTGCGTTACAAACCAGTTCCTGACTTGTTAGCGACCAGGCTTCACATTAGAAATTTCAGATGCTATGTTTGTAGCATTCTACAGAATGTCCAAAGAAAGTTCTAAACTTTGCCGTAAGCGACTCGACATGCCAGTCCGTTGGTGACTGATTACAAACCGGTTTCCAAAAATCGCAAACCAGTTTGCAAACAGTAGCGTTGTGTGTGGCGTCTCATTTGTTTATATGGGACGTGATTCAAAGGAAACTGGTTACTAATTCGAGTCACTAATCAGTTTCTTTTCGGTAGGTCTGTGTGCGGACGGCTTTACTCAAATTGACAGAAATGGTTCCAAGCATGACAAACATGCGACAAGGGTCGATTCAACACAATAAACACAACAATTACAACAACAAAAACTACGATAATATTATATATATGAAAACAAAATTAAATTCAACAAACATTCCACGAGCTTTTAAAAACAAACCACGCGAGCTTTAAGCGTTTATTTATAAGAAAAACAACAACAACAAATATATATGTCACACATGACAACATTCCAAAATGACATTTCTCATTCACAATTTCATCAATCAGCCAATCAAATGAGTGACAGCTTATCAATAACTCAAAGTTTTAATTTGACATTTCTCTCTCTCTCTCTCTCGCTCTCAGCAAAACAAGAAAAAATCAACAAAATGAAAAAATATGTATCTCTCTTGCGTATAACACTTTGAATTGCGCTTTTACAAAAACAAAATAAAAGCCAATAGCAGCTGTCAAACTAAAAACAAAACTGTTATATGCGTATAAATAATATTAATTGCAATTCAAAATAATTTTAACATTTATAATTACTATTAACTTATCACTGTCATTTTCTAACTGTTATACAAAATGATTAAATCAATTGCGCTTTATGTCAACTATTTCATGTGACAGATCAACAGGCAAGCCATTGTTCATGTTCTCTCTTTCGCTCACTCGCTCGCTCGCTGACTCTCTTTGAATCTGTACTTTCTCTCGTTTTTTTTTTTTTGTTTTTATGTTGTAAATCTTTTACTTTATAATATGAATTGTGCTAAAATATAAAAATCATTTTACTTAAATGTCTCGTATGACACTTTCTAAATGTTCTATTTTATATTCTTTGCTAAATTATTTAATCGTTTGTTGCTGTTATAAGGAATTTTATGTCTTATTTGGAACTTGAGACTGCTTTCAATTACGTTCTATATATAATACAAACGTCAGTCACATGTACGTATAACAGTTAATTATTTATTTGATTTGCTTAACTTCAAAATGTAAATTATAATATATTTTCCAAATCAATTCTTTTGCATACAATTGTCAAAAATGACAACATACAACAAGATGATTTTGAACGAAATTCGGGGCGATTCCGGCCACTTTCGTTAGTTAACAGGTTTTCTGTAAAGAAAGTCAACAGATTTATGCTGGGATTCTGGGCACAACTTATTTGCGAATCTGTTACGTGGGAACAAATTTTAATTTCGAAACCTGTTTCAAGCCAAATCTGTCAACAAACGTTGAACGTAAACTTTTGAAACTTCATGCATTTTTATTAGCTCAGTCTTCGTTCTTAAGTCTCGAAGGACTCTCATATTTGTTCGCCTGTAATGACTACAGAATAAGTTTTTCGACGAATCTCGAGCCCGTTACTGTTACAGATTTTTAACGGAAAACCTGTGAACTTTTGCCACAACAAATTTCACGGGACGTCAAATTAACAGATTCTGTTACGTGCACCCAGAATCGCCCACATCGTCTGAAATCGAATCTGGTCTAAAAAAACTTTTATCAAACTTAGTACATAAGTGTAAATTCCATTTCGACCATTCCCTTGTTATGTGTTTAACTCACTAGGCAACTATTATAAATGGCTGACAATTGATTTGGAAACAATTGATCTAAATACTTGAATAGTCTAAAAACTGGTCTAAAAGGCCAAATCCCATAGTAATGCTTGTCACTAGTTATACGTATGTGTGCATTTATGTTAAGCTTTCAATTATGTGTATTGGTAAATAAAATAATAATTTTTTTTCTGTAAATTAATAAAAGTTTTGTAAATAAAATAATATTTATTAATTTTAATTTTAATGTTAATTATAATTTTAATGTTGATTATAATTTTTAATAAACAAAAAAAATTAAATCTCTTTCTCAAATTAGTAATTCAATTTGAAATTAAAAATGATTAACAATTTTCTTACAAATTACAAATAATTGATTATTTGATTAATTTAATAATTTATTAATTGATTAATTTATTAATTTATTATGCATTTTCCCATTCTATTTTGTGTGCTCCACCAACCACAAATGAAACGAAATATAACAAATGAAATGTTACAAAACAATATCGTCTCAATGGTCTGGTCTTCTGTCTGCGAAACGAATTAATTAACGTTATTAATTAATTAACGAAATTAATAGAGGAGAAGACCATCTGTCGATTTGAGACGTCCTAGTGTACAAGATCTAGAGGATAAAATTAACCAACCATCGACGCCATTACGTGATATCGGCGATGCCGGCCCACCTCAAATTGTCGACGTACAAGAAAGCTACTCGGCTGTAGAAGGTAAACTACACAAACACAAGAAAAAAAAAAGACAAATTAATATAATTAACAAAATGAAATATATACATATATACCCATACACTTCCACACACACACACCCACACACACACACATTCATTAATCGGACAAAATTGCGTCGACTTTATGAGAGAAAACGAAATGCAAACGATAACTGTTATAATTATATTTTTTTGAATTTATTTTTTATAAAAATTTTTTTTTAAATTTTGATTCAGCCATGATTCAATTTTCATGTTGTATATAATTCTCCTAGCTGTTATACAGAGCAAAAACAATGTTGTTGTTTCGCTTTGAATTGAGTGTTATACGTGTTCTTGTTCGTACTGTTATACAAAAAGAAATTTTTCATCTATCACATAATATGATGTAAGGATATTACATGTATAAATGTGTATACTATAAATTGTTATATGCTCCAATATGCTGAAATTCCGTTTATTTATATATTTGCTGAAATTCCGTTGTGTTATACAGCGATATATGTGTTATACAGAAATTTATCTGAGATATTTGTCGAACTGACAGAACAATTATACTCAGAAAATGTTGTTGTTCTTTGTTCTTGATTGAAGTACTATTATTATTATTGTTAGTAATTATTAACAATTAATTGCTTATTTAATTGATTTTCAATTTGGTTTTGTTTTAACTAATTTATAACAGTTGAAAATTTGAAATGGAATATGTTTTCTCTTGATTATACACGCACCAAACGGAACACTTATGATTTGCATGCAATTAAATCCCAATTTAGACAAGTTCCTGACTTGTTAGCATTAGAAATTTCAGATGCTAAGTTTGTAGCATTCTACAGAATGTTCAAAGAAAGTTCTAAACATTGTCGTAAGCGACTCGACATGCCAGTCCGCTGGTAACTTATTACAAACCAGTGTGCAAACAGTAGCGTCATGTGTGGCGTCCCATTTGTTTATATGGGAAGTGATTCAAAGGAAACTGGTTACTAATTCGAGTCACTAATCAGTTGCTTTCAGCTAGCTCAGTTTCAGTTTCATGATTTGCACGTCAGTTGAACTGATATCTCAACTGAAACTAAGATGGAACTGATCGTAAGAAATAGGGCTTGAGGTTGGTTCATATTTCCGTTAGGAAATTTATTCAATTTTTATAACAGTTTGATTTAGAACAGTTATTCATTTTGTAACTGTTATAAAATTAAACTAACTTATTGTTTAATTTGTATTTTCATTATTTCTGTAATATGTAATTTTTCTTACTTTTAACTGTTATACAAAAATTAATTTACAACTATTATAATTTTCCTTATTTACATAAAACATTCCAAAAGTAATAAGATTGCGACTATGAAAACGTCGCCATGTTCATTTTATAACAGTTAATTATATAACAGTTGACATTTTTACAAAACATAATCGATAACAGTTTTATGTCGGTTAATTTCAGTTTTGTATGGCACATGAATTTCCTATCAAGTCAACTGTTATACTTAATGATTTCCGTTAATTTACAACTGTTATACATGTAGTTTCTTATAAAATCTGTTTTAAATAAATCATTTTCGAGTCGTACGCTCTTAAATGTGTCAAAATTAAAATTGGTGCAAATTCTAAATTATGTTCTTTGAATTAATAAAAATTAATAAACGCATGAAACGCAGCTGATTAAATCAATTAATTAACACTTGCTTCATGGAATTAAAATTTCAAATTTAATTAATTAAACTAATATTTATTTTTTTCTATTTTTATTTTTTATTTTTGAATTTATCTAACTCGTTGGTCATGTTCATAACGGAGTGGTAAACGAATTTATTCATTTATTTATTAATTTATTTATATAACGAGCACGAAAATTAATAATTTTTTCAAATTAATTTCTTAATAAATTCGAAATTTCTTTTAATTAAATATGAAAATCTGAAATTGTTTTTCGAATTGCATATTTCCAGTTTCCAAATGGAAAATGTTGATGAAAATTGTTGATTGTCTCATTCTGTTATTGTGTCATAGACGCCATTTTTATGAACACGACCAAGTAGTGGACATATGTATACGGCAATATGTTGTACATTATGTATATCGCACAGCCATATGAAAAGTGTAGCATTGTATGGGCAAATTAAAAAAAACTTGCCATTAATTTCTGACAGGTAGGATTCCAAATATTGACTTAACTCAAATTCTCATATTTTTCGATTTGCTACACTTCTCATCCAGTAGTGCGATATTTGAGTTGTAATTTATAAATTTGCATTTACATATTTACGCTGATATCTTCTATGGAAAAACAAAAACTAGAATTTGTTGGAATTAAAAATTATATCACTGTTTGTTTATTTTTTTATCTTTTTGTTACATCTTTTGCCGCCCGTTTTATGTTTTGCTCTTATACATATATATACATATATATATACGCCATCAACTTTTTGGTCTGTTGCTGTTTTTTCGCTTATCTATCCTCCATGTTTTCTGCTGGTTTCTGATTTTCTGACTTTCTGATTTTCTGATTTTGTTTTTGGGCTACAAGGCTCCCAACACGAACACTATCCTTAAAAGAAAAAAAAACACAAGAATAAAAAACGCCATTTTGTACATTCATATCCGCCATTTTGTACATTTGCATTCGCCATTTTCGCCACATCGAACACCATCATCGATTCCACCACACTCATTCACTCATTTTGACATTTTGTAGAAACACAAAAACAAAAAAACAAAAATTTTATTTAAATTTTACGCTATGCTATACAAACGAAGCAAAGATATTTTTTTTTAATTTATTTAATTACACTTTAGCTTGAAAAGTCAAAAATTCATCGGGCAATACCAGAACACATCTGTCACATTATATATGAGTCGTGTTCTTTTCATAGAGCAATGGTATTTGAGCTGTCAAATATCATGTTACATATACCTATATATATGCTATATGGGATTTGACAGTTCTGCACCACTCGATGATTGCCAAAGAACACGACTCGAGTCGAGGCGATTCTGGCTGCACGTAACAGATTCTGTTAATTTTACATCCCGTGTAATTTGTTGTTGGATTTGGAAAACATCTGTTACGGTCCAAATCGGTATTCTGTTAAAAATCTATTTAAAATCTATTACCGTAACAGGCCCGGAATTCGTCGACTTAAACTTAACAGGTTTTCTGTTTTAAATAGATTTCGAAATTAAAATTTGTTCCGACGTAACAGATTCGAAAATAAGTTGTGCCCAGAATACCAACATAAAGAATTCTTTTAAAAACCACAGTTAAGTTAACGAAAGTGGCCAGAATCGCCCCGTATTATCCACATTCGCACATCTGTCACCAAACACCACCACCACCACCAGCAAATGCTTCTCCAGCTTGAGCTGCTTGAATACATTTTGAAAATTTGTATTTGAAAATGAAAATAGAAAGACGCCATTTTCTTTTGTAAATATTTTTTATATATCGCATTCACAAAATGGCGGCTGGTATTGCTTACACGATGTTCACCGAGTTGCGCTTCTTCATTTTGATGTGTGCTTTCGTGCGCGATTTTTAAAATAAATTTTGAACAGTATATTACTGTAAAAACCCAAGAAAACAAAAATATATAAAAACTGCTTTGTATTTTAGAAATATTCTTTTTTATTTTTTGCAATTTTGTGTAAAGAATTTTTTCAGTTTCAATGTTGTATATTTGCATTTTGATGGAATTTGTTAAAATTTTTAATTTTTATTTACTTCAATTTATTTGAATTTATAAAAACAAATGGCAGCTCAACTACAGAGAACAACAGCAAATCCATAAAGTTCGAACGAATTGTCCAATAAATCGAATTATATTATATTTAAATTTAAGAATTTATTATTATTTTTATTTTTAAATGAGTCTTTATTTTATTTTATTTTATTAGACACACACAAACAATTCAATTCATTTCGAAATTCGTTCTGTTCGAGCTACAGTTTCTTTATGGAAGAAATTTTTATTTTTCAAATATTTCGAACTTCAAACGTCAAAATTTCGAAAACGTCATAAACGTCAAAATATTCCATTTGTCAATTCATTTCCAACCGTATCTACCGTTAATAAAAAATGGAGAATTTTGTCATTCATCTGTCAATTCACGTTTTGTTGCATTTAAAATCACTTTTATTCAGCAAATTGACTTGTAACGCCATTCAAACGTCAAAATCGTATGAAACCATGAATTTATGTAAGATAATTTCAAGAAACCAACGTTTCTTTGTAATTCTGCCAAATGAAGCTGAATTGATGGTTATTCCATTGTAATTGCACTACAATTGATTTGAAACCGCGTTGAATTATGTTTCAAACCGCTGAATTGTAGAAAATGTTGAATTATCCTTAAATTAAACGCTGAATCGATATGGATTGATGAAAATCGCATCGGGCATTCTCTCAATTGCATATAAAATAGTTGAAAGGACTTTTTTGCCGCGCTAAATTCAATTCAAAACTGCTGAATTAGAGAAATGTGAAAAAATTAAGTTGTTTTAAATTGTATTCTACTATGTGAACCTATCTAAAGAAGTTCTGGAAGCATCTGGGAATTAAAACCTATCCTATAGGTACCATCATGAAACTGTAGCTGAACAGACGATGCCGATGATCTACCACATTCCAATGCATGATAAACATAATTCACGATTCATATATATTACATAAATCGTCAAATCACAATCATTATCATTATCATTATCACGTATCATTTCATCCAAAAACATAAACGAAACAAAACAAATGGTTTCCCAAAACTATGTGTTCGTTCCTACCATTCCAGACCAAAATGGATACATCACTGTACAAGTTGAGGGTACACCAGCCCCTACATTTAAATTCTACAAAGGTGTCAGCGAAATATTTGAAGGGGGTCGTTATAAATTTATTACCGATGGCGAAACAAATACGATAACCCTATGTGTTCGTAAAGTAAAACCAAATGATGAGGGAAAATATAAAATTGTTGTTGCTAATATACATGGAGAGGATTCAGCTGAAATGCAGTTATATGTATCTGATTCAAGTGGCATGGACTTCCGTGCCATGTTGAAAAAACGTCGTTATAAGGATTGGGATCCTGATAAGAGTGATCCCAATTGGGGGGATCTAAAACAAACAGAGAAACCAGTTCCAACTCTCAAGAAAGTCGAAAAGGTACGTTCCAAAATCAAAATTCCCACAAAAATTTTATTTTTGTACATACAATACATACATATATACATATATGCCTTCGGATGTTGTCAGCACTGAAACAAAACATAAAATTAATATATAATTAATTAATTGCAAACATAATCAATGTGATTAATTAATTATATCAATGCCATTCCTTAAATTATTACATAGGTACTCTTATTTATTAATCCATCCATGTTATTATTGAGTTAAGACGCCATTTTGCATAGAATTTCAGCCGTTAGCATTCAGCAATTTGCTGACCACCAAGCTTTATCGCAAGCGATCGTTTTTTTTTTGAATTAATTCGAGCCGAGGGTTAAGGATTCGAATATGTTTTTTTTTTTTTGAATTGCGCTTTACAATTTTCGTCCTTAATTATAATTTATTTTTTGATTTAAGGTTTTTTTTTTATTTTGGTATTGGTTTGAGAAAGGAACCATTTTTTATTTTTTTCCTTTCTTTTGCTTTTGTATATTGCTGCGAATTTCGCCCCGTTTTAATGGTGATAGACCTGTGAATATATCTTCAATACGAGTGTTACTCTTCAATTCAAAATGAAACCTTGATTTCCTGTAATTTAAACAAAAATTTTTCGATGCGAAGTTAGCCATTCCTCACATATGTAGTGAAGAATCAATTCTTCTCCTTTCAATCCATCTGTTTGAGTTTTCAAGAACTACTTTTTCGGTTCGTAAACAAGTATATGAGCTTTTGTTTTCGAAAGTGAGAGCGGACAAAGTGGAAATTGTTCCACTTTCACTTTAAGTGCACTGAGAAGGAGTGATGCATCACTCCATATGTAAGAAAGTGACAAAAACCATGGAAATTGAGCAGAATACCGACATTTCATGGTACTAACGTCAAACAAATTCGACTCGACTATTCCTTCAACCTTAGAAGATTAACAGTACAAGAACATTTCATTGGAAAAAATTGCGCCTCTAGATGAATTTTCATCACGAATGATTTTAGAGTGACACTCGGAGACTCCATACACATGGCATATGTCAAATGTCAAACGTCAAACTTTGTATATAATGATGGAATTTTTGTTTTTGAACAAAATTTTGAAGCATTTTGTTATATTTTTCCGAATTGTTGCTGGGACAAACACAAGATCTGTCAAAATTATTAAATTTTGACAAGCTTTATTTGATGTTTTTTTTTATTTTTTTTCATATTTGTTCTTTTCTTTTGCGTTTTGTTTGAAATCTTCGTATGAGTGACGTGACGGTATGATGGGGGTAGACATTTTTAAGTGGAACGTGATGAGGAGCAGGAGGTATTTACATTTTGATTTTGACAAGTACGAATCTGTGGCAATTTGAATGTGACAACTCAAAATTTCAACTGTCAAAACGATCATATATGATCATGTGTCCGTGTCATGTGACAGCTGTCAAATAGCCATGGTGTAAAAGTGCAGGCGATTGTCAAACTGACATCTGTCACATAATTTCCTCTCTTCTTCTAGTTTTCTCTCTCTCTCTCTCTTCTCACTTCATTGACGTTGACGCATATGTTATATAAAGTATCAGCTTAAAACAAATTTATTCTAGGGCATCGCATCACGTAGACCGTCTTTGGCTGAATTGATACCAGACTGGCCGGTTCTACATCCATTCCAACGGCAGGAGGTTCGATCATTCACAGATAGATGCACTAATTTATATATTTTGAATGATTATCGTTTTCTCTCTCTTTCTTCTCTCTTTGTATCTATCTCTCTTTCTCTTATATCTAATTACACTCTCCCAGATTTCACCGAAATCTCTCATTTCCTGGAATGCCTTCTAAGATTTTCGATTTTCTTCTTCACCTTCTTGTCAAAGTGAGTTTTAATGGTGCTTTTTCTCTCTCTTCTTCAATCTCTCTGTCTCTCTGACTCTCTTTCTCTCACTCAATTGTAACATCACATCACTAAATGACAGCACCAATATCATTTTAAATAAAATGGTGCTCATCTCATGGAAATGTTTCTTCACTGAGCACAGCAGTACCAAAAGATTCTCCACATCCTTTCGATATCTTTTCTCACACACTCTCTCTCTCTTGGATTTCGCAACAATTTCAATTGAGAAATTATTTTATATTTCTCTAGTTGCATACAGATGACGCTGTACTTAGTGAATGAAAATTTATAATAATTATTCTTACTCTCTCACTCACCCACTCTCACTACTCTCTCTGTTTTTAAATGTTGCGTCACAGAATGTTGCTGTCTCTCTCTCTTTCTTACTCGTGTATTTATACATATAATTTCAAATGTCACACATATTACGTAACTACAGCAAATTCGCAAATTCGATGGTTGTTTGGTGGGGAAACGAGGAAAATATGTAGTGAATGGTATTGTAACAATTAACAGAGTTTTCTTTACTTATTAGATAGTACTAATAAATGAATAAATCTTCTTATATAACTCACTTATCCACTGCGCTTTCGACGACATTTTGTAGGAAAATAAATTTATTTTATTTTTGTCATCGAGTTTTCGTCACAAATTTTGCATCACGGTTGTTTGTCGTAATTATTAGAATTAAATACAGAAGCTTTATTATGAATTGATTGCTGTAGGAATTTTGACAACCTGTGCATGATAAACGGGGGCGTGGGGGGGATCTGTTTTATCTACGAAACAAAATCCTGGAATTTGGATTTATCTGTTTTGTGACAACGGAAAATTGTGACACTTCTATATATGTCATATTAGGTCTGTTCACGTACCTGCTCAGAGCATATTGCAATATGTTTCGGAACGAAATTGGCGTTTTTGTTTTGAGAGAATTTAACGAAAAGTAACGGTATTTGCTTGAAAATGCGGTTCATTCGACAATGTCAAATATCAAATTTGTTTATGTTCGCTTATGAAGTCGCTCGAGGTTACTGAAATGCGTTTATGTACTATTTGAGTAACGAGAGAGAATTTAGAAAAATCCTCAACTCTAGTTAACTCAAGCTGTACGTTAACAGACCTATTATTTCTCTGTTTTGTGACTCTATTCTCTTCTTTATATGACAGATATTTATGTAGTTTGTTTTAGTGTTTTGTGTTGCACTGAAGTTTGTTGAAAATGTCTTTATATTTTTGCATTATTTTTGATGTTTCATGCACCCATTGATCACGCTTAATTAAGAAAATTAACGCTTCAGCTGCTCGAAATTAAATTTAATTCAGAAATTAACGAAACGTTTTGTGCCATAGATGACAAATGTTATTTAATTAAACTATTAATGTTATTCATTAATTTTAATGTTAATTTGAGTAAAGCTATCATTTTACGTATATGTATTTATGGCACAAAATGGTGAATGCGCAAAATTATTAAATTTAAATTTAAGTTTAATTAAAATTAACTTAGAATAGTGGAATGTAGAAATTTTGCTTTTGATTTTTCTCCATCGTGACAAATGTCAAAGTTGAAAGCTTTTGTAAAAAGCTTAAGAAAGGAAAGCTTAAATGGTGAAAAAATAAATTAATTTTTTTCGTCATCTGCATCGTGTACGTCAAAGATTGGATCGCAATTGTGGCAACCTGCAAAAAAAAAAAGAAAATCAAAAATTCATCATGGCTCCGTTCATGTGTCACATTTTGACAATGGCTAAATTATTGACATTTGTTTTTTTTTTCTTTCTTTTATTTTGTTTGGATTCGGAAACTTGTAGAAACCGGAAAGTTTCTTACGGCCATTGATCGATCAATTTGCCAAGGAGGGGAAGGACAAGAAAGTTATGTTCGAGGCTGGTTTCTCGAAGGCGAATTGCAAACCAAAATGGATGCTCCGCAAGGACGTGAGTAGAATTTGTCATAAATTACAGAAGAACCTCTTTTATCTGTCATCTCTGTATCAAGATGTCTTTCCAATATTCAAAAAATTATAGATTGGTATGAAAGTCAAGTTAAAGCCTGAAACAGGGTCGCATTGATTTTGAGAAAGTGAAGCACAGTATAAGCTGTCAAAATCAACCGACTTCTTACCATCACATTGAATATTTCTTTTGATATTTCCATTATGTCAACATATCTTTCTTTAAGTTTCTTGCTTGTGAATGTACTCCTTTCCTCAAAATCTAGAACTATTCCATTATCCGTCACATCTCTGGTCCCGTGCCAAACGGATAAAAGAGGTTCTGCTGTACATGAATTTATTGTGAAAATGAGTTGTTTTATTGATGATGGTGTTTATTTAGGAATTGTTCCCTGGATCAAAATACAAGTTTAAGAACGAGGGTGATATTTATCAGTTGATTATCTTCAACCCAAAAGTTGAAGATAGCGGTAAATACACCATTGAAATTGGAGGGGTTTCTTCAACGGCATTTTTGAATGTTGAAGAGGCCGATCCAGTTTACACGTTCACAAAACCATTGAAGAAAAAGATCGAAGGGTTCACTGTCCATGAGACGACACTGGAATGTTCTGTCAGTAGTTCGATGGCCATCATTGGATGGTACAAGGGTGATAAGAAGCTGGAGGATAATGAGAAGTATACAATGTCGAAGGACTTGTCGGGTGCATTGAAATTGATAATTAAGAATTGCACCCTCGAGGACGCCGGCCATTACACTTGTAAGATCGAACGTCAACCTGACAAAACTGAGACAAATGTCAAAATTATTGGTAAGTAGGAAATGAGAAGGAAAGTTTTGATTCTTGTGCGGCTTATATTTGTTTTCTGTCAATTTCAGAGTATCCTTATAAGTTTGTTAAAGTACTGAAGTCACAACAACTTATCGAAAAAGAGACTGTGACATTGTCTTGTGAAATTGATGACGCCACTGGTGAAGTTGAGTGGTTCAAAAACGATGAAAAGATTCAACCTGACAAAAGACTTCAAATTGTCAAAGAAGGCCGCAAGTGCAAACTTCTCGTCAAGGACGCCAAAGTCACTGATGCTGGCCATTATAAGTGCACAACGAATGCAGACAAAACTGAAGCTGAAATTGTTATCAATTGTGAGTATTCTACGTGTCTATAGTATAGGTCTGTTCGCCTACTTTTCGAGGTATTTTACGCTTGCGAGTAACTTCAAGCATGCAAAAATCTAACAACTTTGACAGTTGTCAAAGAATTTTTCAATCACCTCGACTTTACTCGACCAAATTTGTCAAGTAACATTTTTCAATCTCGAGCTCATTTCCCCTCCATGACGTCACATGAAACTCTCTCAAAAATCATGCTTGAGAAAGTACGCGAACGCCAATCTCGAGATTGAAACATATTGCAATATATTGCAACTAGAAAAAAAGCCTAAAACAGGCTGAGTGAATCCCATTCTCCGATGAATCAAATTCATTTCCAGAAAGCGGAGAGAAATTCATTCTGTGTTTGATCTACATAAAATGAATTTGCCCGCGCCCATTATCCGGTGAATGAAATTCATTTTCTGCTTCACGACCATTAGACCACGATGCAATATGGTACGCGAACAGACCTTATGTGTCATGGAAATGTCATGAACTGGGCACATGTTATAATATTCATTTGTCACATACTTTCTATCCTTTCACAGATCAAAATCGTTTCAACAAGAAGCTGAAGGACACAGTCGCTATCGAGCGTGAGAAGTTGATCCTAGATGTCGAACTGCAAGATCAAACCGCTCCAGCAGACTGGAAGTTCAACGGCGAGCCATTAGTGCCAAGCGAACGCGTAGAAATCAAGAATTTAGGAGGTGGCAAGCACCAATTGATATTCAACGCATTAGAAATGACTGATAACGGCGAAATCACCTGCGAATCCGGTAAATTGATCTCGTCGTGTAAATTGACAGTTCAAAAGGGCGAGAGCAAGCCAACCATCGAATGTCCATCCACTATGGAAGGTCCGTGCAATCAACCATTGGTATTAGAAGTGCCATACAATGGTAAGTGCAGAAATATAGTGTGAGGCATCATCAAAGTGTCAAAATTTGACAATTGTATTTCATTTTACAGTTTCTGGTACGAAGCAATCGCCAGTCGAGGCGAAACTTATCAAAGATGGAAAGCCATTGCCGGTGAAAGATGTCGAGGTCGTAGTGAGCGACAACAAAGTAATATTCAAGGTGAAGAGGCCGTCACGCGATCAATCCGGACCATACCAAATCAAATTGTCAAACAGTCAAGGCGAAGATGTCAAAGATGTCAACATCATTATGCAAGATGTGCCACAAGCACCACGTGACATCGATGTCACTGATGTCTTTGAAAATTCATGTGTCGTAAATTGGAAGCCACCAGAAGATGATGGCGGTGCACCACTACAGAAATACGTCATCGAACGTCAAGACTTGAGCGTCAAAGGTCAATGGGAGCCAGTGGCGGACGTCAAACCGACAGAGCCATGCAAGAAGAAGATCGAAGGGTTAATACCAAAGAAACAATACAAATTCCGTATTCGTGCTGTCAACAAACTGGGCCCCAGCGAGCCGGCGACATTCAACAAAGTCGTACTGGCCAAAAATCCATGGGACGAGCCAAGCAAACCAAACAATGTCGAAGTCACAGATTGGGATAAGGATCATGCCGACGTCAAGTGGGAGAAACCAGAGAACGATGGTGGTGCTCCGATCACGGGATACGTCATCGAGTACAAAGACAAATTCAGCAACGACTGGATCAAGGGCAAAGAAGTACCCGCAGACTGTTTGGCGGCAACCGTCGACGGTTTAACCGAAGGAAACCAGTATCAATTCCGAGTGCGGGCGATCAACAAGGCCGGCCCAGGCGAGCCAAGCGAGAAGACAAATCCAATTATTGCCAAATGCCGATTTGTCAAACCGTTTATTGTTGGTGACGGTTTGAAGAACATCACCATCAAGAAGGGGCAGACAATACGCTTCGAGATCCGTTACGACGGCGAACCAGAGCCAGCATGTAAATGGAACAAAGCTGACAAAGACGTTACGCCAGATGGCGATCATGTCGTTGTTGATCAGTACGAACGCAATTCAATTCTCACTGTTAAGAAAGCAGTACGAGCCGACAGTGGTGTCTACAAAGTGATCTTGTCAAATAGTTCAGGAACAGTAGACTCAAAAGCAAATGTAGTCGTGTTGGACAAACCGACAGCACCGAAAGGACCTCTCGAACCAGAAGAAGTCCGTTCAGATCACGTCAAAGTCAAATGGAAGAAACCAGACGATGATGGCGGCACTGACATCACAGGATACGTCCTCGAGCGCATGGACGAAGAGACAGGACGTTGGATTCCAGCTGGAGAAGTCGGACCCGATGACGAATCGTTCACATTCAAGGGACTGACACCAAATAAAAGCTATAAATTCCGTGTCAAGGCAGTCAACAAAGAAGGGGAGTCTGAACCTCTTGAGACATTCGACCCGATCATTGCCAGAAATCCATACGATGAACCAAGCAAACCCGGAAAGCCGGAAATATTTGATTATGACAATGTCAGTGCTAGCCTGAAATGGGAGCGGCCAGAAAACGATGGCGGACGCCCCATCACTCACTACACTGTGGAAATGAAGGACAAATTCGCTCCTGATTGGATTGAAGTCGCCAAAACTGATGGGCCCAAATGCGATGCTAAAGTCGAGGGACTCAAGGAAAAGATGACATATCAATTCCGTGTGAAAGCACATAACAAAGCTGGACCATCAGCGCCATCTGAACCAACTGACAATCATTTGTGCAAACACAAGAACCGTGAGTATTCAACCCACAAACTGCCAGTGCTTCAAAAGAGATGCAGCTTTTTTAACCAACTAAATAAAAGCATAAACCAGCAATTAATTTTATTCATTTATTAATTTATCAAATCACAAATTTATTAATATATCAATTCACAATTTTATTAATTTATTAATTTATTAATCAAGCATTTAACAGGACACAGAGAAAGCTTCGTGTAAACGTTCGCCTCGTATCGTGTGAGAAAGTCCATGAATCGATACTAATCGATTAATCCCGAGTGAAATTAATATTCGAAAAAATATTTGAATTTTCTAATGAAATTATTTTGCAGTTAAGCCGCGTATCGATCGCGAGACATTCAAGGCGGTCACAATCAAGGCTGGACGTACCCACAAATGGTCTGTCGATGTGAGTGGTGAGCCTCCACCATCATTGTCATGGATATATAAGGATGAGGTTCCACTGACAACGACAGATCGAATTAAAATCGAATGTGTCGATTATCATACCGATTTCTCGATTGTCAATTGTGTCCGAAAGGATACAGGCCGATACACATTGAAGGCGGAGAATCGTAACGGTGTGGATAGAGAGACAGTTGAACTAACAGTATTGGGAAGACCGGGTGCCCCGAAGGGTCCATTAGATGTATCAGATGTGACAGCGACAAGTTGCAAATTGAAATGGCAGAAGCCAGATGATGATGGCGGAAGCCCGATTAAGGAGTACGAGATCGAAAAAATGGACACCGCCACTGGACGATGGGTACGTGTTGGACGTTGTGCTCCAGACAAGGACAATCCAGAATTTGATGTGACTGGCTTGAATCCGGGATCGGAGTACAAGTTCCGTGTGACAGCGATCAATGACGAGGGTGACTCCGAACCACTTGAGACCAAGATCGGAGTTGTGGCTAAGGATCCATTCGAAGAACCATTGAAACCGGGCACACCTGAAGTTGTTGATCATGACAATAAGAGTGTGCAATTGAAATGGACACCACCGAAGTCTGATGGTGGTGCTGAGATCGAGAAGTACATCATTGAGAAGAAGGATCGCAATAAGCCTGATTGGGAGAAGGCTGGCGAAGTTTCCGGACATACAACCGAGGCTGGTGTCGAAGATCTAATCGAAGGAAATGAATATCAATTCCGGGTGATCGCAGTCAACAAAGCTGGACTTTCACCACCATCTGATCCTAGCAAAGTTCAAGTGATCCGGCACAAAGCCTGTGAGTACCAACAAAATCGACAGCGTCGCCATTTTATTAATTGACTATTAATCTTCCGTTTTAGTGAAACCTAGAATTGACAGAACCAACTTGAAGCCGATCACGATCCGTGCAGGCAAACCCGTCAAGTATGACGTTGATGTCCGTGGTGAACCACCACCAACAATTACGTGGTTCCAGAAAGACAAGGAAATCACAACAGGAGACAACGTCGAAATCAAGAGTGTAGACTACCACACTAAAATCACGATAACAGACGCGCACCGCAAGAACACTGGTCTGTACAAGATACGTGCAGTGAACGAACACGGTGAGGACGAAGCTGAAGTAGAGATCACGATCCTCTCAGCTCCGGGCAAGCCAAAGGGACCACTCAAAGTGAGCGATGTCACTAAGAATGGCTGCAAACTGAAATGGGAGAAACCAGAAGACGATGGTGGCAAGCCAATTACAGCCTACCAAGTGGAGAAGTTCGATAAGGCGACAGGCCGTTGGGTGCCAGTTGGACGAACATCAGGCAATGATACTGAATTGGACGTCAAGGGGCTGCAAGAAGGCCATGAGTATCAATTCCGTGTCAAAGCGATCAACGAAGAAGGCGAATCAGAGCCACTGGAAACAGATGGCTCCATCATTGCTAAGAATCCCTACGATATTGCCAGCAAACCTGGCACTCCCGTCCTTGAAGATTGGGACGTTGATCGTGTCGACTTGAAATGGGATCCACCAAAGAACGATGGTGGCGCTCCTATCACTGGCTATGTCATTGAGAAGAAAGAGAAATTCTCACCGGTTTGGGATGAGATTCTCACCACAGACGTAAGTTCGAATGGAGAATTCCGAAACAATTACTCATCTTTCACTCTCTTTCTCAGGGACCTGCACCAAAAGCAACTGTCACTGGACTCAAAGAAGGTAATCAGTATCAATTCCGCATTCGAGCAGTTAATAAAGCCGGCCCAAGTGAGCCGAGTGACGCGACAGAACCGCATATTGCAAAGGCGCGCAACTGTAAGTAAACGAAAAAGAAAGAGATAGGAAAACTGCTTTTTTGCTGAAATCAAATAAACACTAACGCTTTCTCGCTCTGAATTTTAGGTGCAACTAATTTTTATTTTTTGGTTTATGCTTTTATAAAGTTGGTAGCACTGTTTTTGAATAAGTGACAGGCAAAAATTTCTAATGAAAAATATTTTCTCTCTCCCTCCCACCTCCGTGCAGTAAAACCACATATCAATCGAGAGAAATTGCATCCAGTGCGTGTACGTGCTGGGCAAGCTGTCAAATTTGACGTTGACATCAAGGGTGAGCCTCCACCGAAAGTTACATGGAAATTCAAGGACACACCAATGGAATCGCGTCCAACTTGCAAGATCGACAACGAGGACTACAACACCAAGTTGACCATGTTGGACACCACACGCAAGCAAACCGGCGAATACAAGATATTCGCTGAGAACATCAACGGCACAGATGAGGCCACAGTCGAAGTGACAATTCTAGACAAACCGACAAAACCGCAAGGCCCACTGGAAGTGTCTGATGTACACAAAGAGGGCTGCAAGCTGAAATGGGAGAAACCAAAAGACGATGGTGGTCTTCCACTCACTGGATATGTCATCGAAAAGATGGATCTGCAAACAGGACGATGGGTCCCAGCCGGACATGTCGATCCGTCCAAGACAGAGCAAGAAATCAAGGGACTTGAACCAAACCACAGATACCAATTCCGTATCAAAGCTGTTAACGAAGAAGGAGAGTCGGAGCCACTAGAGGCAGACACATCGATCGTAGCTAAGAACCCGTACGATATCCCTGCCCCACCAGGTCTTCCCGAATTGGAAGACTGGAACGAACACATGGTTAAGTTGAAGTGGGAACCACCAATACGTGATGGTGGTGCTCCAATCACAGGCTATATCATTGAAATGATGGATAAGGACGGTGGCAACTTCGTGAAAGCCGCTGAAATTGAAGGACCCGTTTGTACTGGAGTTGTCCCGAAACTTGAGGAAGGACAACAATACAAATTCCGTGTCCGTGCAGTAAACAAAGCCGGACCATCCGAACCGTCAGAACAAACCAATTGGCATACAGCAAAACCAAGATTCTGTAAGTAACTGTCATTTGTAAATTGAAGAAATAAATCACCGCCATTTTATTTTACAGTGAAACCACGTATCGATCGAAAACATTTGAATCCAATGTCAGTGAAAGCAGGACTTCCAGTCAATTTGGACATCAACATTATTGGTGAACCACCACCGACTGTCGAGTGGTTCTTCAATGACCAGCCGCTTGTGACAAATGACAACACACGCGTAGATAACATTGACTACAACACTAAATTCCTAATAATGAAAGCTAAGCGCGCCCAAACTGGCAAATACACAATCGTTGCGAAGAACGAAGTCGGCGAAGATAAGGCTGACATTGAAATTACAGTATTGGGCAAACCGGGCAAACCGAAAGGACCACTGGATGTATCTGACATCACCAAACATGGCTGCAAATTGAAGTGGAAGAAGCCAGACGACGATGGTGGAACCCCAATCGATTATTACGAAATCGAGAAGTT
Source organism: Chrysops caecutiens (assembly GCA_963971475.1). Classification (NCBI taxonomy): domain Eukaryota; kingdom Metazoa; phylum Arthropoda; class Insecta; order Diptera; family Tabanidae; genus Chrysops; species Chrysops caecutiens. Next base: position 75,139,183 of record OZ020567.1, read on the forward strand.
GGATCCACATACAGGACACTGGATACCGTGCGGTAAGAGTACAGAGCCGGAGGCTAACATATCCGGATTGCAAGAAGGCAAGCCGTACAAGTTCCGTGTACGTGCAGTAAACAAAGAAGGCGAGTCGGAAGATCTTGAGACGGAAACGTCGATTATAGCGAAGAATCCATTCGACGAGCCGGACAAACCAGGCCGACCAGAACCAACAGATTGGGACAAGGACTTTGTTGATTTGAAATGGACACCGCCGAAGAGCGATGGTGGAGCTCCTATCGAGAAGTACATCATTCAAATGCGCGATAAATCCGGAAGATCATGGGTTGATGCAGCAACAGTTCCTGGTGACAGAACAACAGGTAAAGTGACAAATGTCGATGAGGGACACGAATACGAGTTCCGAGTGGTTGCTGTCAACAAGGCCGGACCAAGTGAACCGAGTGACGTTTCGAAATCGGTTGTAGCCAAGCCAAGACGTTTGGCGCCACGTATCGATCGCAAGAATCTCCAAAAGAAGATACTGCGAAGTGGACAAATGCTCCGAATGGAAGCAGATGTTCGCGGTGAACCACCACCAACAATTACCTGGACATATAATGACGAAGTTTTGCGATCAGTAGATCGTCTCAAGATTGAAAACGAGGACTACAAGACAAAGTTGACGCTGCAAAAAGTCAAGCGTTCAGACAAAGGCATTTACATTGTCACAGCCAAGAATGATTCTGGTGTGGATACTGTTGAAGTCGAAGTTGAAGTAGTGTGCAAACCGGGCAAACCTAAGGGACCACTGGAAGTGTCCGACGTCAAAGCGGACAGTGTCCACTTGAAGTGGGATAAACCAGAAGATGATGGAGGCGAGCCAATCGAACACTACCTCGTCGAGAGAATGGACACAGAGACAGGACGTTGGGTGCCAGTGTGCACAACTAAATCCCCCGAAGCGGATGTCACTGGATTGACCGAAGGCAAAGACTACCAATTCCGTGTGAAAGCAGTTAACGCCGAAGGCGAATCCGAGCCACTTGTGACGGAAGTACCAACCACAGCCAAGAACCCCTACAGCGCTCCAGACGCTCCTGGCAAGCCAGAATTGAAGGACTGGAGCAAGAATCACGTTGACTTGAAATGGAAACCACCAGAGAATGATGGCGGTGCACCAATTAAAGGATACGTCATTGAGAAGAAGGACAATGTCACGAATAAGTGGCAGAAAGTCATGGAGACACATGGACCTAAACCAGAAGCACGAGTAAGCGATTTGATCGAAGGCCAGAAGTATCAATTCCGTGTCAAAGCTGTGAACAAAGGTGGACAGAGTCAACCGTCACAGCCGTCAGAAACACTCACGGCAAAAGACAGATTCGCTCCACCGAAGATCGATCGTACAACACTCAAAGACCAAACACTCAAAGCTGGACAGCACATTCGTTTGGATGTCAAAATCACAGGTGAACCCCCACCAACAAAGACCTGGTTCCATAACAAAGCGCGCATCGAGAAGCGCGATGACATTCAAGTGGACTTTGAAGACTACAGGACTAAATTCTATATCCCAGTCGCAACACGAGCGCTAACTGGACGCTACACAATCAAGGCCGAGAACGATTCCGGTCACGACGAGGCCACAATCGAAATCACAATTTTAGACAAACCAGCCAAGCCTGAAGGACCACTCAGGATCACTGACGTCCATAAGGAAGGATGTAATTTGAAATGGAATCCACCACTAGACGACGGTGGCGCACCAATCGACCACTACCTGGTGGAGAAGATGGATGTCGCAACAGGTCGTTGGTTACCAGCTGGCCGAACAAAGGATCCGCATCTAGAAGTGAACAACTTAGTACCTGGACAAGAATACAAATTCCGTGTGTCTGCCGTGAATGCTGAAGGCGAGTCGGAGCCGTTGGACGCAGACAAGACAATTGTAGCCAAGAATCCATTCGACGAGCCTGGAGCACCAGGAACTCCAGAAGCCACTGATTGGGACAAAGATCACGTTGACTTGAAATGGAAGCCACCAGTAAATGATGGTGGATCTCCGATCACCAGCTACGTCATCGAGAAACGTGAGAAGGGTACGGGCAAATGGATAAAGGCCGCTGAAGTTTCACCACACGATTGCAAGGGAACTGTCCCGAATCTCGACGAAGGCGTCGAATACGAATTCCGTGTCCGAGCAGTCAATGCTGCTGGACCTGGTGAACCGAGCGATGCCAGTAAACCAGTTACGACTAAACCCAGGAAATGTATGTACCATCGTTGACAGCTATTGACATAATATTTCCCTCATTTCCAATTTTTATTATTTCAGTGGCACCCAAAATTGACAGACGCAACGTTAGAAACATCACTGTCAAAGAAGGCGAGCCAATTTATCTTGATATCAAAGTTATCGGCGAACCACCACCAGATGTCACATGGACACACAACAACAAATCAATCCAACAATCGAGTCATTGTCGCGTGGACAATGTCCCATACAACACCAAATTCTTCAATGACAGTCCACTACGGAAAGACACTGGAACGTACAAGATAACCGCAGTAAACAAATACGGACAAGATGTTGCTGAGCTTGAGATCAACGTCATCTGTGAGTCGAAATGAAGAAATATCAATGAGAAATTCAATTTTTTTACACTTTCCTTTCCTTTCCATCCAGCTAAGCCCGGCAAACCAGAAGGTCCACTCGAAGTTTCTGACATCCACAAGGATGGATGCACATTGAAGTGGAAGAAGCCAAAGGACGATGGTGGGGAACCAATCGAAGGATATCTTGTCGAGAAATACGATCCAGACACTGGAATATGGCTACCAGTTGGCAAGTCCGATGTACCCGAGATGAACGTTGACGGCTTAACACCTGGCCATGAATACAAGTTCCGTGTGAAAGCGTTGAACAAAGAAGGCGAGTCGGAGCCATTGGAAACGTTCGGAACAATCGTAGCCAAAGATCCATTCAGTAAGTTATTGAAATGCCAGTTAAAAATGTCAAAACAAATGTTCACGAAACGTTCTCTTCTCTTTTAGCGGTCGCATCAAAACCAGGAGCACCGGAACCAGCAGATTGGTCAGCAAATCACGTCGAGTTGATTTGGAAGGAACCAGTCTCAGACGGAGGTTCTCCGATCACAGGATACATCATCGAGAAAAAGGACAAATACAGTCCGATGTGGGAGAAGGCATGCGAGACGACAAGTGCAACACCAGCAGCAACTGTCAATGGACTGATCGAAGGAAACGAATATCAATTCCGAGTGGTTGCAGTCAACAAAGCCGGACAATCTGAGCCATCCGATGCAGGAAAGACGTTTGTAGCCAAGCCGAGATACTTAGCGCCAAAGATCGATCGACGCAATTTGCGTGACGTCACAATTTCAGCAGGAAATCCGCTGAAATTAGACGCCAACATCATTGGTGAACCACCACCAACAGTCGAATGGCGATTCTGCAACATTCCGTTGCATTCCGGCAAGAACGTCACAATTGATAATCCAAACTATTACACGAAACTAGTCATACGGCCAGCACAACGCGCAGATTCTGGTCAGTACACTGTGACAGCAACAAACAGTTCCGGAAAGGACACGGTCACAGTGAATGTGGTTGTGACAGATAAACCGACACCACCAGAAGGACCATTACAGATCAGTGACATTCACAAGGAAGGATGCCATTTGAAATGGAAGCGTCCAAAGGACGATGGCGGAACTCCAATCGAATATTTCCAAGTGGACAAAATGGACCCGGAGACAGGGTGTTGGGTACCAGTTTGTCGTGCAACAGAACCTCAAGCCGACGTTACCGGTTTGACACCAGGCAACGAATACAAATTCCGTGTATCCGCTGTCAATGCTGAAGGTGAATCAGCGCCATTGGTAGCAGATGAAACAATTGTAGCCAAGAATCCATTTGACGAACCTGGAAAACCAGGAAATGTTCGTGCCACAGACTGGGACAAGGATCATGTCGATTTGGCATGGACGCCACCATTGGAAGATGGTGGATCACCAATCACAGGTTATGTCGTTGAGAAGAAGGACAAATACGGACAATGGGAAAAAGCAGCCGAAGTACCGGCTGATCAATGCAAGGCAACAGTGCCTGATTTGATCGAAGGACAAACATACGAATTCCGTGTTCGTGCTGTGAACGCAGCAGGACCAGGTGAACCAAGTGACGCCACACCACCAATAACGGCGAAACCAAGAAATCAAGCACCACGCATCGATCGTACAAACCTCATCGAGGTTCGCATCAAAGCCGGACAAAGTTTCAATTACGATGTCAAAGTTACTGGAGAACCAGCGCCAACGACAAAATGGCTGCTGAACAAGAAAGAAGTCAAGCCGAACGATCACGTCAAAGTACAACATGTCGACTACAATACAAAGTTGACAGTTCGTCAAGCGACACGTGCCGACTCTGGTATGTACACAGTTACAGCGGAGAACATTAACGGCTCAGACACAGCCGATGTCAAAGTAATCGTTCTTGACAAACCAGCACCACCTGAAGGACCACTCAAAGTTGAAGACGTGCACGCGAACAATGTCACATTGAAGTGGAATCCACCATCAGACGATGGCGGACAACCGATCGAGAACTACGTTGTCGAGAAGTTAGATGAAGTGACAGGAAGATGGACACCAGCTGGAGAGACAATTGGACCAGAGACATCACTCAAAGTTGACGGATTAACACCAAACCACAAATACAAATTCCGAGTACGTGCACGAAACAAGCAAGGCGTTTCGGAGCCATTGACAACTCCACATGCGACAGAAGCCAAGAATCCTTACAACGAACCATCAGCACCAGGCACACCCAACATCAAGGACTACGACAGAGATTTCGTAGAATTAGAATGGACACGACCAGAACAAGATGGCGGATCTCCGATTACAGGATACGTCATCGAGAAGAAGGACAAGTACAGTCCAGATTGGGAGAAGTGTGCTGAAGTTGAAGGTGATGTAACAACTGGAAAAGTCCCAGACCTTATTGAAGGCCAGAAATATGAATTCCGAGTTCGTGCTGTCAATAAAGCTGGCAAAGGTGAACCAAGCGAACCGACCAAACCACACATTGCCAGACCAAAGAATCTTCCACCACAAATCGATCGCGCGTTCATGATAAATGTTAAAGTACGCGCAGGACAAACGTTTGAATTTGACGTTCCTGTCATTGGTGAACCACCACCAACAAAGGACTGGTCACACAAGGACAATATGGTGATCAACACAGATCGTGTCAAGATAACCAACGAAGACTATCGCACAAAATTGCGCGTCATCGATGCAAAGCGTGCAGACACTGGAGAATACACACTTGTTGCAAAGAACAACAACGGCATTGATAAAGCAACTGTCAAAGTTACAGTACTGGACATTCCATCACCACCAGAAGGTCCGATTCGAGCGGACGATGTCAGCAAGAATGGAATAACACTCAGTTGGCGACCACCGAAAGACGATGGAGGTTCGGAGATAACACACTACACTGTTGAGAAAATGGACGCTGACACAATGCGTTGGGTACCAGTTGGAGACTGTGCTGGAACGTCAATTCGTGCGGAGAACTTAATTGAAGGACACGATTACAATTTCCGTGTTCGTGCAGTTAACAAACAAGGAGAATCACAACCGCTAGCAACAACACAACCGATAACAGCCAAAGATCCATTTGGACGTCCAGACAAACCTGGACAACCACAAGCAACCGATTGGGACAAAGATCATGTTGATTTGGAATGGACACCACCAAAGAAAGATGGTGGTTCACCGATCACAGGGTACATAATTGAGAAACGTCCACGTTTTGGAGGTTGGGAGAAAGCACTCGACGTACCAGCCAACACAACATCAGCAACAGTTCCAGATTTGACAGAAGGACAAGAATACGAGTTCCGTGTTGTTGCGGTCAATAAGGGTGGACCAGGAGAGCCGAGTGATGCTTCAGCACCAGTTACTGCCAAATCAAGATTCATGGCACCGACATTCGATAAGAAACTTCTCGAAGATTTGGTCGTTCATGCTGGCAAACGTCTAGGATGGAAGATACCAATTCAAGCAGAACCACGACCGACATTCACCTGGACTTGTAATGGCGTGCCGGTTCAACAGACCCCACGGGTTGACATGAACATATTCCAGAACGAACTCATTTTCGAGATACCGTTCTCGGCGCGAAGCGACACTGGCCGCTACACTTTGACATTGAAGAATGAACATGGCGAATGTTCAGCATCTGCAAATGCCACTGTATTAGACAGACCTAGCCCACCGGAAGCACCACTTGACATAACCGGAATCACAAAGGAAGGCTGCCATTTAACATGGCGTCCACCAAAGGACGATGGCGGTTCACCAATCCTCCATTATGTCATCGAGAAAATGGACATGAGTCGCGGTACATGGGCCGATGCTGGCATGAGTACATCAACAGCGCACGATGTCAGTCGTCTGGTCCACCGCAAAGAGTACCTGTTCCGTGTGAAAGCGGTCAACGCGATTGGAGAATCTGAACCACTAGAAGCACCCAAGAGTATCATTGCAAAGAACGAATTCGACGAGCCAGATGCACCTGGAAAACCATCAGTCACAGATTGGGACAAAGATCATGTTGATTTGGAATGGAAACCACCAAAATCCGATGGTGGTGCACCAATCACAGGTTACATTATACAAAAGAAAGAAAAAGGTTCACCTTACTGGGTTAATGCCGTTCATGTGCCATCGAGCAAAACAACAGCCACAGTACCAGATTTGACAGAAGGTCAAGAATACGAATTCCGCGTTATAGCTACAAACCAAGCCGGACAATCTGAACCATCGGAACCATCCGATCTTGTCACAGCCAAAGCACGTTTCCTCCCACCGAAGATCATTACACCATTACACGATATTCAAATCAAGGCCGGACTGATCTTCCATGTCGACATCGATTTTATCGGCGAACCGGCACCAGAAGTTATTTGGGACAAAGGAAGCGTTCCAGTCGAGACAACAGAACGCACCACAGTCACATCTATTGGATACCATACGATTGTTCACACAGTGAACTGCAAACGTTCCGATTCCGGCGTCTATCACTTGCTCCTCCGCAACAGCTCAGGCATTGACGAAGGATCATTCCAAGTGACAGTTCTCGATCGTCCAGGACCACCAGCCGGACCATTGGAACATGAAGAAGTCACAGCCAACAGTGTTACATTGTCATGGAAACCACCCAAAGACAATGGTGGCTCAGAGATAACATCGTACGTGATCGAAAAGCGTGATTTGACACATGGAGGCGGTTGGGTTCCAGCTGTCACTTATGTCAATCCGAAATATAATCATGCAGTCGTACCACGACTTCTAGAAGGTACCAAATATGAATTCCGCGTTATGGCAGAGAATCTACAAGGACGTTCCGATCCATTGGCGTCAGATGGCCCAGTGGTGGCAAAGAACCAATACAACGTACCCGGCCAACCAGGCAAGCCGGAACTTGTTGACAGTGACAAAGATCATATCAAGATTAAATGGGCATCACCAATTAGTAATGGTGGATCACCAATTGTCGGCTACGACGTCGAGCGTCGTGACAAAACAACCGGACGCTGGATAAAGTTGAACAAGGAACCAGTACGAGGCAATGACTACTTTGACGATCGTGTCCAAGAGGGACACCAATACGAGTACAGAGTTTCAGCGGTGAACGCTGCAGGAAATGGAAAACCATCCGAACCGTCAGCAGTTCTAGTTGCCAAACCAATGAAAGAGAAACCGAAACTTTGGTTAGACGATTTAATCGGTCGCAAAGTCAAAGTACGCGCTGGAGAACCGATCAATATCAATATCCCGATTTCCGGAGCTCCGACACCAACAGTCGAATGGGCTAAAGCTGGAATTAGACTACCTGAATCGAATCGTGTTGCTACCGCAACTAACCCAGAGAAGACAAGTCTCAGAATCGAGCAATCTACCCGACAAGATGCTGGCAAGTACACAGTCACAGCATCCAATGAATTCGGAAAAGATTCAGCTGATATCGAAGTCATTGTTGTGGATAAACCAGGACCACCGGAAGGACCACTCACATATACTGGCACAACCCAAGAAACTGTCTCATTGTCATGGAATCCACCGAAAGACAATGGCGGCGGTGATATTTCCGGTTACATTATCGAAGTTGCTGAATTCGGAACAGATTCATGGCGTCCAGTGCCAGGATTCTGTCCCAAATGTGCGTTCACTGTGAAAGGATTGACTGAAGGCAAGAAATATGTGTTCCGCGTACGTGCAGAAAACATATATGGCGTATCAGAACCACTCGAAGGTAAACCAGTAGTGGCAAAATGTCCATTCGATCCACCAGATGCACCATCCCAACCAGAAGTTACCGGTTACAGTCCGACATCATGCAATTTGTCTTGGCATCCACCAGACTATTGTGGCGGCAAGCCAATAACTGGCTACATCGTAGAGAAACGTGAACGCGGAGGTGATTGGATCAAGTGCAACAACTATCCAACACCAAACACAAGTTTCACAGCACAAGACTTGCACGAAGGTCAACGTTACGAATTCCGTGTGACAGCTGTCAACGACGCTGGACCTGGTAAACCAAGCAAACCAAGTGAACCAATGACAGCTCAACAACAACGCACACGACCAGATCCACCAGAACCACCAAAACCGGATCGTATCACAAAAGACAGTGTCACACTGTCATGGCGTCCACCACGTAATGACGGCAAGGCGAAGATCAAAGGTTACATTCTTCAAAAGAAGGCTAAGAATGACAAGCAATGGAGTGACGTGAATGAAGATCCGATCCGGAATACAACGCACACAGTGCCAAATTTGAAGGAAGGCGAAGAGTATGCGTTCCGTGTCATTGCAGTAAACGATGTTGGACCATCGGACCCATCCAAACCGTCAAGTCCAATTGTTATCGAAGAACAACCGAACAAACCATCATTGGATTTGGGCGGTGTTCGTGACATAACTGTCCGTGCTGGAGAAGATTTCAGCATTCATATACCATACGTTGGATTCCCGAAACCGACAGCATCCTGGTTAGCTAATGACAGTCCACTTGACGATGACACTAGAGTGTTCCAGAATTTGACAGATGATGCAGCTAGCATTGTTGTGAAGAATTCGAAACGTCCAGATTCCGGACAGTATCGTTTGCAGTTGAAGAATCCATCTGGATTTGATACGGCGACAATCAATGTTCGTGTATTGGACAGACCGAAACCACCGACAAATCTCCGAGCAGATGAATTTGCTGGTGATCAATTGACATTGTACTGGAATCCACCGAAAGATGACGGTGGAGCACCGATCACGAATTATGTCGTGGAGAAGAAGGAACCACGCTCCGGAACATGGACGAAGATCAGCAGTTACTGTACAACACCATTCATCCGTGTGCGCAATTTGACAGTTGGCAAAGATTACGAGTTCCGTGTAATGGCGGAGAATCAATACGGACAATCCGATCCAGCAACAACGGAACAACCGATCCGTGCACGTCATCCATTCGATCCACCAGGAGCTCCAGGTGCTCCAAAGGGAATCGATTCCACAGAAGACTCAATCTCGATCGCTTGGACAAAACCACGAAGCGACGGTGGAGCACCGATTACAGGCTATGTTGTCGAAAAACGTTTGATATCCGACGACAAATGGACCCGAGCAACTCATGCTCACATTCCAGACTTGACGTGCAGAGTACCAAACTTGATCGAGAACCGAGAATACGAATTCCGTGTTGCAGCGTTGAATGCTGCTGGACAAGGACCATGGAGTTCATCTTCCGATATGATCTGGTGCCGAGCACCACCAAGTGCACCCAAGATTACCTCCGATTTGAGTATCCGCGACATGACAGTCATCGCTGGCGAACCATTCAAGATAACTGTCCCGTACAACGGAAATCCACGACCAAAACCAAGCTGGACGATCAATGGCAACGAAGTCGTCCCAGACGATCGCATCGATTTCACGACAAGCGACATCAATACCGTCTATCACAACAAATGTGCCAAACGCTCCGAAACCGGAACGTACACGATCCATTTGACGAACTCGGAAGGAACAGATTCGGCTGCTTGTCATGTGACAGTTGTAGACAAACCAGGAGTACCACAAGGACCACTCATGGTAACCGACATAACACCCGATACATGCACATTGTCATGGAAGCCACCATTGGACGATGGTGGATCACCAATTACAAACTATGTTGTCGAGAAACTCGACCCGAGTGGCTCATGGGTGAAGGTAAGCAGTTTCGTCCGATCATGCCATTACGATGTTATGGGACTAGAACCGAACCGCAAGTATTTGTTCCGTGTCCGTGCTGAGAATCAATATGGCCAGAGTGAACCATTGACCCTGGACGATTCAGTCGAAGCCAAACACCAATTCACAGTGCCCGATCCACCAGGAGCACCTAAAGTCATCGACTGGGATTCAGGAAATGTTACTCTCATTTGGGACCGTCCACACTCCGATGGTGGATCACGTATCCAAGGCTACAAGATCGAATACCGAGATCTCGGCGACACAACATGGAGTGCCCACGATTTCCTTGTCAAAGACACAAAGTATCAAGTGTACAATTTGATAAATGGCCACGAATACGAATTCCGCATCCGCGCCAAAAACGCAGCCGGATTCAGCAAACCATCACCGCCATCTTCGAAATTCAAATTGAAGGGAAAATTCACAGTTCCCTCGCCGCCTGGTACGCCGGACGTTGTGAAAGTTGGCAAAAACTACGTCGACTTGAAATGGGAACCATCACAATACGATGGCGGATCACGCATCACCGGTTACATCATCGAGCGTCGCGACTATGGCGGTGCATTGTGGGTGAAGTGCAACGACTACAACGTCATGGATACCGAGTACACAGTGATCAATTTGATCGAGCAAGGCAAATACGAATTCAGAATTTTCGCTGTCAATGCAGCAGGAAGATCCGAACCAAGCTCATGTACAATGCCAATCAAGGTTTGCGAAGTACTCGGTGGCGAGAAACCCGAATGGGTTTCACGTCTATCAAACCAAGTTGCTCCAATGGGCAAATACTTCTGCTTACAATGTCAGGCGAAGGGCAAACCAGAACCAACATCAAGATGGCTGCGAAACGGCAAAGAAATCTCAATGGGAGGAAGGATCACATCAGAGAGCAAAGATGGCATCTTCAAATTACACATTTCGGAAGTGTGCCCGCAGGATGAAGGTGAATACACATGCGAAGCAATTAATTCACTTGGATTCGTTCATACACATGGACACCTCAAGATCGGATCACCACCGAGAATCGATCGCATTCCTGACGATTTATATTTGCCAGAACATGACAACACAAAGATCAAAGTTTACTATTCTGGCGATCAACCTATGCAGGTCAAATTGACAAAGAACGGACAAGAGATCAAGGACTCACCACACATGAAATACACCGTCTTCGATGACTACATATCCATTTACATCAAGGACATTGAAAAGGAAGACGCAGGATCATACAATCTTGAATTGAAGAATGACAGCGGCACAGCAAGTGGATTCATAAATGTCCACATCACAGGATTGCCAGGACCACCAACTGGTCCACTTGGAATCAGTGGTATTAACCGGCATTCGTGTGTTTTGTCTTGGAAACCGCCATCTTACGATGGTGGCCTCAAGGTTACACATTATGTGGTCGAGCGTAAGGACATCACACTGCCACATTGGATCACTGTGTCCAGTTTCGCCAAGGAATTGAATCATGTTGTCCAGGGATTGACTGAGAATCAAGAATATCTGTTCCGTGTCATGGCAGTCAATGACAATGGCATGGGACCACCACTAGAGGACTTGAATCCAATTCGTGCTAAGGCTCCATTCGATCCACCATCACCGCCTGGAATACCCAAAGTTACCGAAGTCGGCAACGATTTCGTCCATTTGGAGTGGGATAAACCAGAGTCTGATGGCGGTGCACGCATTCAAGGCTACTGGATCGACAAACGTGAACATGGCAGCAGTACATGGCAACGTGTCAATGTTGCCATTTGTCCAGCAACACAAATCAATTGCCCGAACCTGATCGAAGGACGTCAATATGAATTTAGAGTTTTCGCTCAAAACGAAGCTGGACTCTCCAAGGAGTCTTCTGCATCGTCATCTGTCAAAATCGTTGACCCGAAAGCTGCTGTTCCACCACAAATTGTCAAACCTCTCAAAGACGCCAACTGCATTCAAAATCACAACGCTCAGTTCACTTGCACTATTACCGGGTATCCAAAACCGAACATTACCTGGTACAAGGGTGCTCGCGAGATCACCAGCGGAGCTAGATATCATATTTACTCCGAAGGCGAAACTCATCATCTCACGATCAATGACGTTTTCGGTGAAGACGCTGATGAGTATGTTTGCCGTGCTGTCAACAAAGCTGGTGTCAAATCAACTCGTGCTGCTCTCAATATCATGAGTAAGTGTAGTTACCAGTCAGACGTCGAAATATCACAATATGTAATTATAATTCACTTTCTCTCATTTTAGCCGCACCGAAATTGAATGTACCACCACGATTCCGTGACACTGCATACTTTGACAAGGGCGAAAATGTCGTTATCAAGATTCCATTCACAGGACATCCAAAACCGCGCATCACATGGGTGCGTGAAGGAGAAGTCATTGAGTCTGGTGGTCATTATCATGTCGAAGTGAAAGAACGTCATGCAATCCTAACAATCCGTGACGGTTCTAAATTAGATTCCGGTCCATATAGAATCACCGCTGAGAACGAACTCGGCTCCGATTCAGCAATCATCAAAATCCAAATCAGTGATCGTCCAGATCCACCTAGATTCCCAGCAGTCGACAATATCGGCTACGACTCGCTGTCATTGAGCTGGAAAGCACCAGTTTGGGATGGCGGTTCAAACATCACAAACTACCTCGTCGAGAAGCGAGAACATCCAATGTCGACATGGATCCGTGTCGGTAATACTCGTTTCACAACAATGGCTGTCACTGGCTTAACACCAGGACATCAATATGAATTCCGTATCTACGCTGAAAACGTTTATGGCCGCTCAGATCCATCCGATGTGAGCACACTGATCACAACCAAAGGTGCCGTTAAGAAAGTTCCAAAAGAAAAGAAATACGAACTCGACGATCAAGGACGCCGTGTACGTGGCAGAGCTGACGGACCAATCAAAGACTACGACTCATACGTATTCGACCTCTACTCAAAATACGTCCCACAACCAGTTGATATCTCCACTGACAGTGTCTACGATCGCTATGACATCTTGGAAGAGATTGGCACTGGAGCTTTCGGTGTTGTCCACCGATGCCGTGAACGTAAGACTGGCAACATTTTCGCTGCTAAATTTATTCCAGTTTCAACTCAAACTGAACGAGAGATGATCCGCCGTGAGATCGACATCATGAACCAACTTCATCATCGCAAACTGATCAATCTCCATGACGCATTCGAAGACGACGACGAAATGGTTCTCATCTACGAATTGTAAGTATCGACTGAGTGTGAGAATGAGAGAGACTTTACTATTCCATAAAAAGTTTCACTTCTAAGACCGTTAGATTTTGACCTGAGGCATTTATTCAGACACTACGCAAGTTTTTGCCTCATCGAGCTAACAAAATCTGTTAATCTACTTTTCCTTTTCTCATTATTGAGAAAAAGAAAGTGACAGAAAATGTATACGTAGCTCCGCACAAAGAGAAATTCATTTCTAATGTAATTCCATAAAACGTTTCACTTCTAAACGAAACATGCAATAACATTGAACCCGATTTCCAATATGACTAATAGATGGAACTAGTGAAATTATTGAATAAAATCCTTGAAAAACGTATTAATTAAACTTTAATTTTAGCTTATCCGGTGGTGAACTTTTCGAACGCATAACAGCTGATGATTACATAATGTCTGAAGCAGAAGTTATTAACTACATGAGACAAGTATGCGAAGGAATCAAGCATATGCATGAAAAGAATATCATACATCTGGACATAAAACCAGAGAACATAATGTGTCAAACAAAACGTAGCACAAATGTTAAATTAATTGATTTTGGTTTAGCAACAAAATTAGATCCAAATGAAGTTGTTAAGATATCAACAGGTACTGCTGAATTTGCAGCACCAGAAATAGTTAATCGTGAACCAGTAGGTTTTTACACAGACATGTGGGCAATAGGTGTTCTAGGATATGTTTTGTAAGTATTATACATAGATATTATTGAAAGAATGAAAATAGTATAATTAATAATATTTATTAACATTTATTTTATTGTAGATTGAGTGGATTGTCACCATTTGCTGGCAATACAGACGTTGAAACATTGAAGAATGTCAAATCCTGCGACTGGACATTTGACATAGATGCATTCCGTCATATATCAGATGAAGGAAAGGACTTTATTCGTCGTTTATTAATGGCTAATAAGGAGAAACGTATGACTGCACATGAATGTTTGTTGCATCCATGGTTGACTGGTGATCATAGCCATCGTACACAACAAATAGCTCGTGATAGATATGTATCGTTACGTGATAAATTACGAAGGAAATATGATGATTTTGCTAGATTTAAATTACCAATTGGACGTTTATCTGAATATTCATCATTACGTAAATTACAAATTGAAAAATATAAAATATACGATACATCATTTGATCGCCGTCAAGCTGCTCCACGTTTCGTTATTAGACCAACAAGTCAATTCTGTTATGAAGGACAAAGTGTTAAATTCTATTGTCGTGTCATTGCTATTGCTACACCAATATTATCATGGTCACATAATAATCAGGAGTTACGTCAAAGCGTTAAATTTATGAAACGTTATACCAACGATGACTATTACTTCATTATCAATCGTGTCAAACTTGAAGATCGTGGTGAATATGTTATTCGTGCTGAGAATCATTATGGATCACGTGAAGAAATCGTTTTCCTCAATGTCCAACCTCTGCCCAAACAGCTACCGGTCTACAAACAAGAAGTTCAACCAGTTCGTCGACGCGAACCACTACCCTATGTCTTGTGGCAGGAAGAATCTGAATCTGCTCCAAGCTTTACATTCCTTCTTCGTCCTCGTGTCATGCAAGCTCGTGATACATGTAAACTTTTGTGCTGTCTCAGTGGCAAACCAACGCCTACTGTTAAATGGTACAAGGATCGACGTGAACTAAGCAAATACGAATATCCCATGACAGATTCTGATGGTGTTATCACTATGGAAATCATTGACTGCAAACCAGAAGATTCTGGAAGTTATCGTTGTGTTGCTACAAATTGCCATGGCACTGATGAGACAACTTGTGTTGTCATTGTTGAAGGTAAAATTTTTCATATATCAATTTTTCAAAATATTCCTAAAATACGAATGATGAATACGAAATCATCATATAATTAATTACATCGATAAAATCATAAAACAAATGAAAACATTCAAATAATAAATAAATAAAATTAATCATGAATTTTTAGGCGATTGGGTTACACCCGAGCAGGCACAACTTGCTCATAATTTCTTGTATTCCGGAGGTAAAAATTAAATCAAAAATAAAACAAAAATCAAAATGTATAAAATAATAAAACATAAAACAAAAATAAAATCGTTATTAACTATGTAATTATGGGAGTGACATTAAAATAATTGTTAATTTTTCCTTTAATTAAAAATGTAGATACCTATTTTCTTAATACCTTCTGTCAATTCTCGGAAACTTGTAACACTAACTTGTGTAACTAACTTTTGTCATAAAATCCATCTTTGAGACTGTAGTGTCTTCTTATATATAATTCAATGCCAACAATTAGTGGTATCCCTCTTTTCTAATATCTACTCGTATGTATATAAATATAATCTAATATCCATTCTAATATCTACTCGTATATATTGTATATAAAACATGATAATTTGGATTGAACTTTTACTCTTATTCTAACTTAAAGACTAGAGTTACACAGAATAGTAGTGTGCGACATCTGTGTAGAAAACTGATCAATCTAACTTGACAGATGTATCTGTTAATTTGAGATTTCTATGATAATTTTTGACATTACTCACTTCCCTTCATTTTATTGAAATTGTCAATTCAAAAATTGAATTTTAAAGTTTCCGATGAATTGTTGAATTAAAAACCAATAATAAATTATTTATAAACAAAATAATTATTTGTAATTAATCCAAGTTAATTAAGTAAATTAATAATTTACATAATTTATGCATGCCTTTATCCCGAACATTGGAGTCGTTTTTGAGACGCATGAGTCAATTGTGTTGAGTCCACAAAAGTAAATAAACGAAAGAAAAGCTGAATTTAATTAATGATTAAATAATTAATGAATAAATAAATATGTCTTCCATAAGTTAATAATTATTAGAATAATCAAATGAACTATCCAATAAAAGTATCCTGCATTTAGAAATTTGGTTAAACTTGAGAAGTAGAAATTGTTTATTGCATGTTTAGTTGGTTTTAATTAAAAATGTTTAATAAATTAATAAACGAAAATTTGTAAATAAATAAAAATTATTAATTTAACGTGAAAATATTAACATTCTGTTTACACTGTAGACCGGAAATACATCGAACAGCCAATCAAACCAGCCCCGCCACCAATAATCACAAGGACTCAAGTGAGCTCGTCTAGTAGATTTAACCAAACCTCATCATCGATGTCATCCTCATCGGCGACACATCAAAGCAGCTCAAACTTCACATCGACCTCGTCACACAATGCGACAAGTAGCAGGGTAAAATGGCGGCTAACTGATTTGAATTTTAGATTTTGTCTAATCTTTTCTCACATCTAGACGAACATCAGCAACAGCCTGTCTAGCTCAAATTTGACAGCATCAATGTCCGACACCTCCAGCACGAAGAAGAAGTATGGAAAATCAGACGCACCTGGAAGTCCCTCTCGGTCAAGGAGCGCCACCAAGGAGTTGATACGTGAGTAACGGAATCTTAATATATAAAATGCTAATGGTCGTGAACGTGAAGCAGAAAATGAATTTCATTCACCACAGAATGGGATTCACTCTCCGAATGCGGGGAAAATTCATTTTATGTAGATCAAACACAGAATGAGTTTCTCTCCGCTTTCAGGAAATGAATTACAATCACCGGAGAATGGAAAATGCATTTTCTACATGACGTCATAAATATCTATCTATTTTTATTTTTTAAAAATTTTAATTGATTTAACATTTCCCAAACAGTACCTCCTGACGACTCCCTGATGTGCAAACCTGAGTTCATTCAGCCATTGAAGGATCTAGAAATCCGTGATGGCGAAAAATTAGTTCTCTCCTGCACCGTTAAAGGCGACCCCGAACCACAAATCACTTGGTCAAAGAATGGCAAATCGATTTCATCTTCTGAAATTATGGATTTGAAATATAAAAATGGTGTTGCCACATTGACAATCAACGAGATCTTCCCTGAAGACGAAGGCGTGTTCGTTTGCACGGCAACCAATTCAATTGGATCTGTCGAAACCAAATCGAAGTTGACTGTGAAACGTAAGTTTTTCTTATTTCCACAGGCTAGATCATCTTAGATTATAGCCGTGTTTTATTATGCACTTGAGCTAGAGCCGGATAGAGTTTTGAATGTATTCGAACAACAATGCGTAATCTCGATACCTATCTTTCAAACATCATAAGTCATCTTCCAATTTTGACACTATTTTGAAATTCAGCTTTGACAGTTCGTCATCATGGAATGGTATTCAAGTTTAATTTTGACGGTTGCTTCGCCTGTGATCAGTTCAAATTTGACTGTTGATCACCTGGTGTGGAACTGTTCAAATAATTGAATTGTCAAAATGGCGTTGGGATCATTTTTGTCGTCATGGCAATGTTGCGATTGCCTTTCTATGATCAATAGAACTGTCAAAGTCAAAATGACATTAAACTAATACGTAACTGTCGACATAAGGTCTGTTCGCGTACGTGCTCGGAACATATTGCAATATATTGCAATATGTTTCAATCTCGAGATTGGCGTTCGCGTACTTTCTCAAGCTGAATTTTTGAGAGAGTTTCGCGTGACGTGATGGAGGGGAAACGAGCTCGAGCTTGAAAAATGTTACTAGACAAATTTGGTCGAGTAAAGTCGAGGTGCTTGAGAAATTCATTGACAGCTGTCAAAGTTGTCAGATTTTCAAATAAACATGCTTGATGTTACTCGAAAGCGTTTTCTTACTCTTCGAGTAACAGAGCGAAATCGTTCAAACCTCTCATTTTTCCTCGAGTAAAGTCTAGTAAAGTCTAGTAAAATTTAAAAGTACGCGAACAGACCTATTATTGGAATAATGGCGGAGCATGAATGTTAGAGTTGTCAAATCGAGATGACACATTGATGATTTTTGTTGCGATGACAGTGGAATGAAGAAGTTCCTGTAAAAATTTAAATTATTGATATTCGAGGCGTTTCTGGTCACATTCGTTAGTTAACCAGTTTTCTTGAAGTTGGTATTCTGGGCACAATTTATTTTCAAACCCGTTACATTGGAACAAATTTTAATTTCGAAACCTGTTTGAAGCCAAATCTGTCAACTTGCTTAACAGAATTTCAAGCCTGTTACGGTAACAGATTTTTAACAGAAAACCTATTAACTTTTCGAATTGCACAGGATGTCAATTCAACAGAATCTGTCACGTGCAGCCAGAATTGTCTCCCCAAAAATTAAAAACTAAATTAATTTAAACTCAATAAATTTCTCTCCCCATTACAGCTATGGAAAGCGGAAAAGCAAAGAGAACAGTAACCAGTGAGAAACCCCCAAGAATTGTAAGCCACTTAGAATCACGTGCAGTTAAAGATGGTGAATCAGTGACATTAGCATGTCGAATAATCGGAGCAGAACGTTTCGACGTTGTATGGCTACATAATAATAAGGAAATAAAACCCTCCAAAGATTTCCAATATAGCCACGAAGCAAATATCTATAAACTACAAATTGCTGAAATATTCCCAGAAGATGCCGGTACATATACATGTGAAGCATTTAATGATGCTGGAGAAAGTTTCAGTACATGTACGATAAATGTATTAGTACCAGGAGAAGACATCAAACAGCCATCGTTTACAAAGTATCCAACATCAGCAACAGTCCAAGAAAGTGAATCCATTAAATTTGAATGTGAAACCGAAGAGACACCTCTCCAACTAACATGGCTGAAGGATGGCAAACCAATTGATGAATCAAGTTTAAGATTTAAATTCCTCAAGGATGGCAACCATTATTCATTTGAAATAACCAAATGCAATATGTCTGACGTTGGACAATATCAAGCTAAGGCCATTGGCAAGAAGTCTGAAACATTTGCTGCCTTCTCAATAAATGTCTTCACAGCTGAATCATAATAATTAAACAAAAAAAAATATATATATATATAATTATGTTAATTTATTCAAATTAAATGATATCACGCCACACCATACCAACAAAAACAAAAAATTAATTTATCTTCGCTCAAATCAGATAATATATACATATATTGTAGTGTATTACCATCATTTAAAAATACAAAAAGAAAAAATTTAAAATAAATTAAACCTGCGTATAACAGCGGTTAATTAAAGGTTAAAAATTAAAAATCAAATATTGATACATACATATATCTTATATAAATCATTATTGTATTGTTATTATATACTTCTGTTTATATATAATACACATGTACATACACAGAACCGAATAACGAGAGACTCAACGAACAACAAAACAAAATAAAATATATAAATAATAATAATATGAAAAGAAAGTAAATTAGTAAATTCATTGAAGGAAGAAATTTAATTTATTAAAAATAAATTAAATTTATTTTCATTCAAATAAAATAAATTGTTGCACATCAATTAAAAATTGAAAATTATATAACGAATGTGTATAGATACATATCAATTGTATAATTGTACTATATACATAATTATGAGTAATTAAAACTAATAAATTTAATTTAATTAATTAATCAAAAGAGTAAAAGAAAAATTTTCACTTCTATTTTCTTTCTTATTTTGTTATTGAAATTTTCAAATTCAATTCAAATGCACGAATTTCAGAAAATACGAATTAAAAACTAAATTACATGAATTTATTTTAATTAAAGCAATTTATTTCAATTTCAATTTCAAATTATTATTATGTTTTTATATTTATTAACGAACATTTAACGTTTTTCAAACGATAAGATAACGAACAATCAAATTTAGGGGAAAAGAATATGAATTTTAATTCAAATTAATATAATATAAATGAATTAATTATATAAATCTGATTGATTTTCTTTCGAAATTACATCAAATAAAATATGAAATAAAATTAATTTGAAAAAAACGATATTTCTCTCAGCATCCTCAATATAATCTAAAGAACATCTTAAAACAAGAGAATCGTCTTTTTCACACATAATTTTTAAATTAAATTATAATTTCGAAATATATTAAAAATCATTGGGATTTATGTATTTTAATTAAAATAATTAATTAATTAATTGAAAATTTAATCAAGCAAAACTTGTAATTTTTTAATTACTATTGTTTAATTGTTATTTGAAAAATTGTTTTCTTAATTATTTAAAAAAAGTAAAGTTAACGAAAAATAAACAAAAAAAAAATAACTACATACTTTCAGAGTGTTGTGAATGGAAATTTAATTAAAGAAAATTTCAATTAATTAAGGAAAATTTGTTGTTGTTAAATTATAATTAAATAAATTCACAAATTATGAATTGAAAATAAATAAAAATGAAAAACGATATCATTTCCCTGAGAGCAAGTTATGTGAAAAACTGAATTCACTGGAATTGTTAATTTGAGAAAAGCAAATTTATTTAATTATTTCGTTTAATTAATTAGTGAATTAATTTGCTCAAAGGATTCACATATCTACAAACGTACACACACTACTCTCCCATAACAACGAAACGTCGAATCGTTATTATCGTCGTGAATTTGTTAAAAACATTTTAAAGTTAATGATAAAATGTTAAATTAAATTAAAATTCTTAGTCGATTTTTAAATTTTAAGTAAATTTTTTTTTTCATTCAAGCAGAACAAAAGAAAATTTAAGAAATTATAACTTCATGTTGTGTTCGAATTTTGTTCAAGATATTTTCATTCATTTTTTCTTTTTTAAAAGTCAAACAATAAAAAATGAAACGTCAAATAAAAGTCGAATTTTTATTGATGCTTCGATGCAGGACAACGTTTGATAAGTCCTAAGTCCTTTTTGTGAGTCAATACCCTAATAAATTAAACTGCTTTGTTTAATCTGAGGATATCCTATGCATGCGTGATGTGCATCTCATTTGCAGAATTTTGTATCCTTTCAGGAACATTTAATATATTTATTGTGGCTAAGATAGTTTTGGAGATATTGGAAAAAATGTGTTTCAGCATCCTTTGAGCAACATGGCCACATTAGAAAATGTTGCTACATACGGTGATATGTCATACGAGGCATACGGGTGAGTGTCAATTGCACTGGATGGAAATGCTCTCTATTTTCTCTTCTGCGAGTGAATACAATATTTTTACACACTCATCCGTTTCAAATATGTACTTACTTTACCCTTTACTCGATATCGATATCGTGAAAATCGCATTCAAAATTAGAACATGTCGTTGAGTCGTGTATCAAATGAGAGCAACTATAGAAAGACTGGAGTTGACAATTTAGTTTTTGATAAAACTGAATCCTGAAATTTGAGAAATCTCAAAATTAATTAACCTGAATGTGTTGCAGAAATTAAATCAAATTCAGTTCAAGATGCTACTCTCTTTCACCAACAAAATATATTAGGTGCATTGCCCTAAAATTAAAATCAACGATGTTACTCAATACAAACATAGCCGTCTACTTTTGGTCACTCCAGTAGAGCAGAACTGTCAAATCCGATACATTTATCCAGTTCAAATTAGCACACGACAATAACGTGACTCATTGTCCTTGCCTTTCCTTTCCTTTCCTTCACTCCAGTGTGAAAATAGAAATAGATCCAATTTCAATCCACGCTGGCCACACATTGCACGAGAGGCACACATGGCGGAGTGCGCTGGTGCGAAACGATCGGAGCATGTAAGCCAATCCACTCCAAGCTGGAATTCGAAACGCGCCTTTCTTACAGCCATACAACATGTTGACACAATATTTCCCTACCAGCGGGCATAAAGCTTTCAATGAATGCACGTTTTGCGCTTACGCTCTTTGAGAATATAAAGGAACTTTCACATCCCAACGTCAAAGTGGAAACTCTACACTCTTCGGTACAAGGACAACGTGAGAGTGATTTTTTATCCCTTCCTCACATATGGATTAAAGCATGAATTTTTTTCTTTTCGCCGAAAAATCCACCTGTTGGAAAATTTTTCCACGTTCACTTTCAGCGAAAAGAGAAGGAGTGATGTATCGCAACGCATATGAGAAACGTTCACATCCCGACGTCAACGTGAAAGTTTGTCAAGGTTAAAATAGCATTAACGTGAGGGCAGTTTATTGAACCACAACCAAGTAAATAAATGTTTTAGAATTTATTACAAGTCACAATATTTTTTTATAATTATTTCAAATTTAGCAATTCCTCTTAGAACTTTCTTTGGAAGTTTCTTAATTAAATCTCGAGCTTTATAAAATTTCACAATTTATATTTTTAATTTAATAAATCCTTAACAATTAATTAAATCTTTGAGTTCTTTTATTACAATTCACAATTTTATATTTCTTAGTTTTATAAATTTTTAGTAATTAATCAAATCTTTAAGTTCTTATAACAATACCCGATTTCATATTTTAAATTTTATCTGTCATTGAGTTTAATTCACAATTATTTTTAGTTTTAAGGAATATCTTTTCGGTACAAAATGTCAATTACGACTCACTGATTCTTCTGTGAGGTGCTTCTTTTTAGGGTCCCGTAGCCGAATGGCAAAAAACGGAACCCTTATTGTTTCATCATGTCCGTCTGTCTGTCCGTATGTCGCAGCCATTTTATTCGGAGGCTACTGGGGCTATACGGATGAAATTTAGAAGTAGGGTTTCTCCGGTGAACCGCTAGAGCTAGACAATGCAGTAGTAAAAGTACCGAAAAAAGTTTTATTAAGGATGGCACTCCATACAATGATCTGTGAGACAACCTTTTTTTTTCGGTGCACATATGTGTGTGGGGTATTTTTGGGTAGCTCTTCAAAAATTAATAACTTTTTTCATTCACGCTAATAGTTCGTCAGATATGCGCTTCTAAATTCGTAAAAAGTGAGCCCCCCACCCTCTAACTTTTGAACGACGGGGCGAAATATTTGAAAAAATTTAAGGTGGTAGAACTATATAAAACTGTTTGCAATTTTTGGTTTGACCAATAAGAGTCTTATCGTTAATTAGATATTCGAAGTTTTAAGTTACCAACAAACTTTAACTCAATACCATACTGGCATTCCATGGAACCCTGAGCTTATGCGTGGCCGACACGCACTTGGTTTTTTTTTATTTCCCATTTTTTGTCTTCGATCGATCGATGAAATTTTGGTTTGCCTGCAGAAATTCAGTTGCATTAATCGGTTGGAAAATGGAAACGATGTAAGGGAAATTTGTAAAATAGGCATTCGGGTTCATCGATCAGTCACTGTCTATAACCTTACTGGTTGATGAACTTTGGTTGACTTACTGCTGTTGGTGGTGTTTGTGAAACCATAACTCGCACTCCCAGAAGTAAGAGGAAGAATTTGTTTATGCATAAGTTTTCTAATTTAAATTCAAACTTCATATGGTTTTAAGAAGTTCTTCTACATAGGCATACAATTATCCATTCAAATGTTGTTTTGTTTTATTGCCTTTTATTATAATTATTTTTATTAATACTATTCTTATTATTGTTACCGCTATTATTATATTATGAATATTATAAAATATGAATATTGTTATAGAATATATTATTATCGTTGGTTTTGTTATTACCATATTTTATAATGTTACTGTCATTTATATGGATTTAGTATTTCATTGACGATCAATCTAAATAATTAAATCATTAATAAATGAATGTATTGTCGTCCAAAATAAATTGTACCTCATAAAGATTTTGTCGGAAATTTGAGTTACTATTAAGATTATTTTCATTTAGATTATCTTAATTTTTATCAATAGTAGATATATTTATTAAATAACTTTGAGTTTTTATCAGCTTTTGCTGATAGCGGTTAATCGAAGCACTTTAACGAGCTCCCATATATAACCGACCACTTTAGTCAATCGTGGGTTTTTAGAGTTGATCTCATAAAAGGGTTGAGTTTTCAATAAGGGAAACATCAAATTTTAAAAATCCAGATTTAAAAGTCAGACTTATTAAATTGTAAGACTACGAGCAAATATATGAATTTTGTCCTACTAAATTTTTATGCACACATTTTTGAAAAGTTTGTCACGGATTAAAAATCCGGAAGACCCAAAATCGTAGATTCTCCCGCGAATGCCCCAATGGAAACTCAGCTCACGTTTTCATTGACGAATATTCATCCCCGCGATCGATGTTTATCAATGGAAATCAAATGGCTGACTTCCATTGATAGTAATCCAACAAAGCAGAATGCAATCAAATCGAAGGTCACATAACCACACCCACCCCGAAGTGAGATTAGGATGAGTGAGGTAGGTCAGGGAGATAGAGGAGGATAGATCGAGAGCACAATTTTTGATCGAAGAAGCAATCAAAAATTGTGTGCCCGACTGGCAAACCCGAGGATCGATTGTCCGAACAAAGAACGGGATCGGCTTATCGATCCTCTACTTCAATTGATGCCGCCCAATTGGCAATTCAATTGGCTCTTTGTTCGCACAATTTTTGTCCCCTTTTGTTTTGACATCCACAAGTTTCACTTTTGTTTGAGGGAGACCAAATTTGTCCTTCGGAATTCGTTGCACAATGCAATGATGAATTTCAGGTCGGTGAACCCAAAATTGTGCAACGAGTTCTGAAGGAAATGCAATGTAGTCACAAAGAACGCAATTTTGGGATGCGGGAATGAACGGTACCTTCTTCGATCTTTCAACCCTGGACGATGGGTTGAATGACCGAACAAGTCACCAAGGACAGCGCGTTCGGGAGAAATATAAAGCGCGTTTCAGCCCGGTGTCGGTCTCTTTTTTGGTTTTACTGGTCAGATTCTGTGGACGCTGGAGACAATTTTGGTAGAGATTTGGGTGGACGAATTCTGGCGACGGGGTTAAAAGAATACAAGAAAAAAAAAAAGAAAGTGAAGATGAGAAACGTGGTCGTGGCGATGAGTGGTCGCGTGGAGACAAATTAATGATTAACGATAATTAAAAGCGATACTAATCCGACAATAATTTGGTAACAATTAAAAGTGCCAACTTGCGCGGGATACTCTTGTGCATATTGCAAGGTTCGAGCAAGATAAAGAGCTGAGTAGAATTAAGTGAAGAAAGTTTTGTGTACTAGTGATTAAGACTTGCGAATTAAAGATTTGGCATAGACAAAAATGAAGAAAGTTTGTGTACTAGTGACTAAAGAATCAAGACTTACGAATTAAAGATTTGGCATAGACAATAGAGTGAATCAGCAGAGTAAGTTAAAGTGGCCAAGTGGGAATAATGATAATGCCTTAAGATATATTAATTGGCCAAGTGAGAACAATATTAACAGTTAAAGTCACAGCTGAAGTATGGCTTGTGAAGAGTTATGAGTGGTGGAAACAGAAATTCACAGCGAAGCAAGCCGACTTAGTGAGGGTAGTGGCAACCGGGCGACAACGCGACGGAAGATGCAGGGAGGAGACTGAGATGATCAAGCACGCTAGATAAGTACTAGTTGATAAGTCAATAAATTTGTAAAATAGACGTAAGCACAGCACCAGAAATATATTTAGGAGTATTAGTAGGTATTACAGATAACAGGTAGACTTTAAGAACGAACCGTGTGAAGTAAGTTGGCACCTTGGCGCAAATAAAAATTGTTTTGCATACGAACGATTTCTTCCTCAATTCCCATCCCACCACTGACGTCGGTTGTGACGCGTCGCGGAGTTTCTCGTTTTCACCGCGACAGACGCGTCGAGTAACTCGTCCTAAAACGAGTGGCGCCCACCCACGATCTTCTTCGCGAGCATCAGGCCGGGTGAGTTACTCAACCTCCGGAAGGGGCGGAGGCTTATGTTGCAAAGTTTTGCACGTGACAAGTTATCGTAGACAAAAATAGTATTTCGGAAGAAGTTATAAAATGTCAAAATAATGGGGGCTGGTTACAGGTGTACCCCCTAGGATGCTTCGTTTAGCCACTTGTAATGTATTTAACTATTTGTATCTATAAGTAATCTAATTTAACTATTTGTATTTATAATTAACATTTATATGGTTTAGGAAATAAACAACCGTCAAAAGGTTTAGAAGATCAAAATAAACATTTATTATGTTTAGATTGAAGAAACATTTGTAAGGTTAATGTAAGACGCTGAAAACAAAAGAAAGACATGCATTCAGCTATATAAAACCAAGACAGAAAATGTGGCACAAAATTCTACACGACCTGCATCAAAGTATTACACTGACCTGTAAAATAATTTTAGGTCTTGCATTTAAGTTGTGTCATGAATTCCATCGTGAATCATGAATTGTTATAAAGTTAAACATAAAGTCTAGAACAAAAAATTGATTATGCATAAGGTTAAAAACAAAGAATCTATTTTTAAGATTATTTTCACCAATTATCAGGAGAATAAAATCAGAAGTAATTTGGACGTAAAACTAATCGTTTCAACTTATTCACGAACGAGCTAGTAATAGCACGAGTGAGTATTTTGATTGAGCAGTCATGCTCAAACAATATCATAAACTTTTAATCTTCTTTGCCTTTCTCGACGTGCATCATACACTACGGGAAAAAAAACGTTGAAAATTCAAATTTTTACTGGAAAAGGCCCCTAAAAACCGGCAGAAAATTGTTTAATTTTTGATTCCCGGAAACTATGATGTCCTGTGACCTGAAATTCGTGAATTTACTTACCTGTAAAAATCGAACTAAAATAGTTGTTCAACCCAAGCGGAGGGATTTTTATCGTCGGAAACAATGCGCGACCGAATTTATGTACCACTACGCAGCCAATTATTCCTTTGATTATATTTGTACATAAATATATGTATACCTGGTTTTGAATTCATTTCAGAACGCACTACGATCTATGAAATAAATTCAAAACCGGTTCTAAACTTAACGAAAATACAGATGTCACTCTTGAAGTCACTCAAGCTCTTCTATGTTTCAGAGTCCCAACAACGAACTGACGAGAGCTTTCAAAATCGAGTGCCAACTCGTTGCATGGAAATGAGAAATATGTATTGTCTGTGGCTGTACTCCTACAATGTCTTGGCACAATATCGAAAATGGAAAAGAAAAATATGTCATATCTCTGATGAATCATTCACACGATCACATAATACGGCATAGTTATAAATCATATAAATGATGAGAAATATGTCATATTTTCCCATCATATTCCGTATGGACAGCTTCATCATATATACGATGAAACATCAGGGAAATATTATCGTCCGTAGGCACCTTGAGTTGAATTCTTTGTTGTGCGCGTTTTTTAATATCATTATTTGGCGGGATTTTTGATTTTGAAAATTTATTTTAGTTTTAATAAAAGAAAATCAAAAGAGCCAAGGGGAAGCGTGGACTTTTATCCAGGAAAGTTTTGTAATTGATTTGAAAGAAAACAGAACAAATTCACAAAACAAATGTCGAGCTGTCAAACTATATGTCCTCATATTACTCGAGGCTTACTACTATTTTGTTATATATTTCTTTTCTTAGAATCATTATGGAAAATTCTGGAGTATGACGTCGCATACGACAAGGAGACATTCTTTAAGGAGCAATTTATAATGGATAGGCAGTGCCTTGAAGAGTTATGCCTTAAACTTAAAGCACTGAAGAGGAAAGACACAAATTATGGAAAATGCTTGCCATTAGAAAAGCCCATTGCAATTGCACTATATACGTTAAGGTCTTATGCGGCGTTAACGAAAAATGGCTGCAGAATCACCAGTTATGAGCAGAGAAGAGGCTTGCAACAACCAGAAACCTTAGAAAATGCATACAGCGATGAGGGCATTGAAGCAGAGGTTATTCGTAATGCACTGGCGTCATATATATGTAAATATAAATAAAATGATAACTCTGTTATAACATTTAATTTCATTTCTTTCAAATAAACTTATCACATAACAAAATATAACCACCAAAATATAACTCATAACATAACGAAATGTAACTAATAATGTCACATATAAAACTCATTCTTGTTCCTCAATATTTCCAATACTTGGTCTTGGAATTTCTTATTATTTTCAGCAATTTATATTTTAATAAAAAAAGAATCAATAGAGGCAAGGAAAGGCATGGACTATTGTCCAAGATAGTTTTGTAATAGATTTGAAGCAAAACAGAACCACAAAACACTACAATTTCACATGAAAAATGTCGAAGTGTCAAACTAAATCTCCTCACTGGCGGTGTAAACGGGCGAGGAGATTTATCAAATCATCTTACGAAATCTACTAGATTTTGGTCGGTGTAAAAGCGGTATTAGCGACTTGAGAAAATTTTATTCTAAATCACCTCAATGGCACCATCTAGTGGTGATCATTTGTGTAATTTTTTGTCTTTCGAGTATTCGGGGCGATTCTGGCCACTTTCGTTAAGTTAACAGATTTCTGCTAAGAAAGTTAAAAGATTTGGTTTCTAACAGAATTCTTTAAGTTGGTATTCTGGCCAAAATTTACTCTCAAATCTGTTACGAAAGCGGTCTTGTTCCAAATCTCTCAACTTTCTTAACAAAAACTTTTTACGTTTAAGTTGAAGAATTTCGAGCCTGTTACGGTAAAGGATTTTTAACAAAAATCTTTTAACTTTCGGCACCCAGAATACCAATTTTGACCGTAACTAAACATTTCGAAATCCAACAACAAATTACATGGGCTGTCAAATTAACAGAATCTGTTAAGTGCGCACAGAATTGCCCCGATTATTTCGACGTTTTCGAAATGAGTTCAATTCTTTGTTGTGCGCGTTTTTTAATTTCTTTATTTGCCGCGATTTTTGATTTTGAAAATTTATTTTATATTCAATAAAAGAAATTAAAAGAGGCAAGGAAAAGCGTGGACTATTGTCCAATAAAGTTTTGTAATTGATTTGAAACAAAACACTACAATTTCACAAAAAACTGTCGAACTCTCAAACTAAATCACTTTACTGGTGGTGTAAACGGACGAGGAGATTTATTAAGACTGTGTGCTAATCGACGGCACTTTCATACAACTGACATTTTGATTGGCATTATATCAAAGTCGCATTTTCGAAAGGTTCTTGTCTCCGAAAATGCCAACTTTATATTGGCACTTTATTGTTCCGTTCAGGGATAGTTTCAAAACAAAACGGAAACGTCACATGAATGCAGGAGAAAACGTAAGTATTTTAATATATTGTTGAAGTTACATAAGTTAATAATTTTTTTTCTGTTTTAGTAACAAGCGAAGGTATCAAATGTCAAAAAAGTTCGAACTTCGATTCAATAGGTCGTTCGAAAGGTTATGCCGTCGATTAGCACACAGTCTAAACCATCTCACTAAATCTACTAGATTTAGGTCGGTATAATAAATAAAAAATTAAATAAAATTGCACAAAAATATGCAAAAATTAATAATTTATTGGTTATTAATAATTATTTTACTAATAATTTAAAAAAATACCTACATACAAACTAATTTGTTATTTGACAATTGTCAATTTGACTTTAAATTTGTTTATTATTAGGAATTTTGTTAAATTATTAGTAACTAATAAATTATTGATTTTTGTATATTCGTGTGAAAATTTTTTTAAATTTTTTATATTTAGTTTATAGTCCGTGTCAAATTTTGACATTTTTGCTAAAAGTTACTACATTTCCGTCCCCGTACTATTTTAAGTTTTTCGCTGTACTGATTTTTACTGAAAAAGTACGAGAACAGACCTGTTGTAATTTTATAAGATAAGGATAAGCGAAAGAGGCCAAAATGAAATGAAATGAGATGAACGTGAACAGAACCTTACGCTAACGAACTAACTCCAATGCAACGAACTTGGCCACAATTCAATACATGAAGTTTCACTCAATTTCAGTTCAGTAAATGAATTTTTCAGTCGAATGAAATGTTGATACGGGAATGCTAGAAATTCAGAAGTTAAATTAAATTTTCAATGAAATCATAATTCTAAGATAAATAAGCAAACTAGTAGTTAATGTGGCAGACTAAAAGATAATATTAAAAATAATTAATTTAAATAAAATATTTTCACAATACTCAAATTCGTATTCAATCGAAAAACTTATCAGAGAGCAATTTGCGAAAAAGGGTATATAATATAGAAAAAATGTATAGATTTTAATTAAAACACAAATTAAAACATAATTCAACAGTTATTAAATTAAAAACAAGTATTTAATGTTATCATACTATTCATATAATTTCAGCATGAACGATGATAATGGGAGTAAGGTAAGGAAAATGTTCGAATCAAAACATGAAAATAGTGATTTGTGAAGTTGTTTTATAAAGTTAATTATAAATCTAAAACAATGTGCTTAATTAATGAATTAAAATTGAAATGAATTCCTTCCAGAGCGGGTGTGATTCCGACGGACCAGACTTGGATTTCGTTTACAGCGACACGGATACATATCCCAATGAAATTGCCGAGTTGTATAGTTATACAGAATTTAGTGAATTCCAACTCAATGTTAAGGTAGAAAAGAAAAGAGAAATGTTTGTTAAATGAAATATTAAATTTTCGTTTTGTAGGCATTTGAAGACCAAATGGAAATGTACAACTTACCACCAAGTTGGCAGAAAGTTCCACCAGATGAAAAAGAGCATATAGTCATGAATCTAATGGATCAATTAGATGTTTCCAAAAGAGATGTACGAATGCAAGCAGCACGATGTATTCTTTATTTAGCACAAGGCTGTTGGGCTGAAGTTCAATCTGATCAAGAGCAATTACAGTGGACAAGAGAGAATGTATCTCTTCTATATTTGAATGGGGCATTCTCGTCGTTTGTTGAATTGCTGAATTTAGAAATAGAGTATGTATAGAATGGAATGTAGTTAAAGAAAACACAAATCTAATGTTATATTGTTGCATGGAACATTTTATAGAAATTCATCATCTGCCGATAGTGCTATGCTTAAAGTTGCAATATCCCTTGCTGATTCAATGGATTTAAGAGTAATATTATCTGTACTGTATATCATAACAGAAACGATGCGAATGGAAAAAGAATTGGAAACTGAAAATTATAAATCGATTGTTGCAACATTTATAAATGAAATAAGTTAGTTTGAAATGATTAATTTCTTAAAAGTAAAAGTTATTGTAATGATTTTATACTTTTTTTAAAGATACACCATATGGCGATGAATTACTAGTTGTTAAATTATTGGGAATGATAACACGATTCTGTAGTGGATCTGCACCACATTTTCCAATGAAAAAAGTACTTCTATTACTTTGGAAATTATCTTTGGTCAGTTTAGGTGGAATGGATGTTCTAAGAAAATTAAAAGGTTACATTATGAATTAATTAATTGCTAATTATTTATAAATTGATGATTTATTACAACATACAGATGAATATCGTATTCAAGCTGGTTTAAGCCCAACCAAAGAAGATACACTTGAAGTAACTAGATGCATGAGAGCAAGTACACCACCAGCAACAGCTACTGATATATTAGATAATCAGAATCCAAAACGGAACGCTTTCAGACGAGTACGTACGAACGATATATTGCAAGAGGTAGAGATGCTTTCACATTCATTGTCTTTTATACTATGACTAATTTTATTTCAAATAATTTTTTCATTTAATCTTTTTCTTATTATGTTTATTTATTCTCAATCTTCGAATTGCTATATTTAATATATATATTTCCACCCAAAAATAAGAAAAACTAATTTTTAAATGATATTTGAGAGGAAAACTGAGACCAAAAATTCTTTGATGTCTTATGAATTTTTCATCTTTCACGCAGTAAGCTTTATATATTAATGAATAAAAAAACAAAAAAACAAAAAAAAAAATTATTTCACGCTGTGCCAGCTTATTAAGGTTCCAATTTATTTTAATCTTATTTCAATTCAAATCCCTTATTTTCCTCTAAAATTATTCAATTCAATTTACTATTACTATTATTCATTTTCGTGTATGAAATCAAATCATTTCATTGCGAACTTCTTCTGCATTATTTTGTTCATTCCCCCCTCCTCGCAGCATCGATAACTCTTCTTCGATAAGATTCACAAATGATATTATCAAAATATATTGTAATTTTCAAGATTTATATCGAATATCGAAATTATGTTTTATAATTGTTACACTCAACAAATCTCAGAGATTTCATTTAGGATATATTAAAAAAATATTTTGTTGAAAATCTTTATTCCAGGATAATTCGATGAGCAACGAAAATATGTAATTTCGTAATAAACAATAAAACAAAAATTCAATTATATTGCTTCAAAATTCACAGTCACAATTGTTACTAATTAACTTTTTTAATTTAATTTAAATCAACACATCAGTTGTTGTTGTTGTTGTTAATCTTCTGTTAATCGTTAAAAATCTTTTCACATCCTTTCCATTGTTGTTATCATCACAAGAATATATTAGTTTATCAATTTATAATTTTATTTAAATCAACTCAAATCATACACATTGCAATCAATATAAATGAAAATATTTTAAATATTTATATAAAAATGCACATGATATTCAATATTATGTATATATACACAGTTAAGCTACCTTCTTAGATGCATCCTTCTTAGAGACAATTTTTATATATTCCTTTAGATTTTAGATATTTTAAATGCAAATCTAGCTAATTGATTCACTAATTAATCATGTTAGTTTATTTTTCCTGCATCCAATTTTATAAAATTACATACATATATCCTTTTAGATAACCAATAATTATAATCAATTTACTACTATTACTTCAATTCAATTATATATCCTATGAATACGTAGTTGATTCACGATTAACAAACGCTACAAGCACGATATACATATTTATATTTTTCAATTTCAATTGTTATGTTTTATAATTAAGTAATAATTGCTAATATTATTTGATTATTTATATTTCAAATTGACATTCAAACTTCATATGATCAACAAGAAAATAATTTTTACTAAAACTTCTATTAACAAATATCATTTATGTTGTTCATCTAGAAGTGTTAATTTAATTTAATTACAAATTTTACTATCAGCATGAATTTTATACAGAAGTTCCAATTAATTGAACGCTTCAATAATATAACATAACTTTGCTTCAAGCACACAATTCTGGTTTTTGTACAATAACTATTATCGTAGATAGCTATTACCAAAGTACTATCACTCGAAAAGTAGTCTGCCACTGAATATCACAAGTAATTCAGAGAAACAAACAAATCATGGTATGCATGAATCCCGTGGTATCTGTTCATAAGCTCATTCATTCAGAGAAGTCCTTAGCCCTCTGCAACTGGAGTGGTTATTTCAATTTCAAATATTTCATAAACAACAAACAGGGGCCTAAGGTAGAATGGCCATCATAAACAAATGTCGATGTCAACCATTTCTTCCTGTTTTATATGTATAAAATGAAATTTCAAATCAAACTAAATATTCGTGCATGCATTTGTTGTTTGTTTAAAAGTTAGTAAATGTTCCCTATTTTCAAAAGTATCGTATTCTCTAACTAATAACTCTCCAGATATTCGGTGGCTAATCAAGTTAGGGAAGTTATTATGTTATACAAAAGAATCGTGAATTAAAACTTATTTGAATTTGCTTAAAAATTAATACACAAAAACAAAACAGCATATAGTATGCGCTTGCAAGAAGTTTTTAATTATTAATTAGTGCATAATATACATATATATATATATAAATAGAAAATTGAATAACATTTAATTGTATTATGTAGAATGAAATTGAAATTGAAATTGAAATTGAAATAAAATAAAATGATTGGAATAATTATTTTCTTTTTGTTTTCCCTAACAATATGATAGAGTTTAATGAAACAAAGTTCATTGGATGAACAAGAACAAATGGAAATGGAGGCACAATCAATAGAAAATGAAGAAGATCTATCAGATTACTATCGTCCCTTTGATGATCCAACAATGAATGCATCAGCACCAGGACCAGCAGGTAAATAAGAATTCATTTGGAATTATTAAAAAATTTCAATATAATATTTCGACTTTTTACCTTGCATAGGTCAAAGATATGATCAACCAACATATAATAATATGATAAATCCAATGGGAAGTGTTATACGTTTACCATGGGCACCGAAAGTTCGTCAAAAAGATATTGATCAATTTCTAGATATAGCACGTAATAAATTTGTTGGCTATAGTCTTATAGATGATCATGAAAGTTTAGCTGGTCTTCCACAACCAATTCATGAGGGTATTCAAACTTTAAAAAAGGTACAAATGATATTTTATTTTTATTTTTGATTTAATTTATATTTTTATGTAAAATAATAATAGCACATGTATACAAGTCTTGCTGATATACACATCAAGAGAGAGGAAGAAATAGCACGTAATCCAATATCAACTGTTGAAGCTGAAGTTCAAATGACACCAGCTGAAATATTATATCAAGCAATACTACCAAATCTACCTCAATACATGATTGCATTATTAAAAGTTTTATTAGCTGCATCACCAACATCAAAATCAAAAACTGAAAGCATTAATATAATGGCTGATGTATTACCAAAAGATATGCCGTAAGAAGAGATTTGTTTTCATTCATAAAATTTATATTTATTATATTCTATTCAACAGCGTTACAGTAACACAATCAACAAAACTAGGAATCGATGCTAATCGTCATAAAGAGATAATTGTAAAAGCAGTATCAGCAATACTACTATTATATTTGAAACATTTCAAAATAAATCATATCTATCAATTTGAATTTATGTCACAACATTTAGTTTTTGCTAATTGCATTCCTTTAGTATTGAAATTTTTCAATCAAAACATCACTGAATATGTTGAATCAAAGAATGCGTAAGTAATATATATATATATATATTAAAAATGATAATAAGAAATAAATTATTTTTAGCATACCAATTATGGATTTTCCATCATGTGTTATTGGAGAAGAACCAGAATTAACATCAGAAAGTTTAGTTATTGGTGATTCGGCACCATATTCATGGCGTAATGTATTTTCATGCATAAATCTCTTGAGAATATTAAATAAATTAATTAAATGGAAACATTCAAGAGTTATGATGTTAGTTGTATTTAAATCAGCACCAATATTAAAACGAACACTTAAAGTGCGTCATGCAATGATGCAATTATATGTTCTTAAATTATTAAAAATGCAAACTAAATATCTTGGTAGACAATGGCGTAAGACAAATATGAAAACGATAAGTGCAATTTATGCTAAAGTACGCCATCGTTTAAATGATGATTGGGCATTTGGTAATGATCTTGAATCACGTCCATGGGATTTTCAAGCTGAAGAATGTACACTTCGAACATGCGTTGATCGTTTTAATAATCGAAGATATCCAGAGGCAATGCAAAAATGTCAAACATCAACAGCTGGATCGAATAATGGTGGTAATGGTGGTACAAGTGGTGGTGGTGAACAACATGAAAGTGATATTATTTGTGAATTTCCAACAAATAATTCAACAGATTATCTACTTGGTTATAATTCATGGGATAAGAAAATTGAATTAACTGAAGATTTCAAAGCTAACTATGAGGCATGGTTAGAAGAAGAAGTATTTCAAATGCAAACAAATTGGGATGCACTTCTAGTTGATGTGGATGCTGCTTTTTAAATATGCTGAAAATAATAAAAATAAATATAAATATAAATAAAACGTAGATAAAAACTCCTAAATCGTTAATCACAATTTTCAAAATGTATTTTTATATATAATTTGACTTGTTACTTTTAAAAAGAATAATTAAATATTAATAAGCAAAAATGTGTATAAAATATTAACAAATTTAGTTTAGTAATAAACAATGTGAAAAATTTATATCTTAGATTTATGCCCAATTATAATAATTCTGACATAAAGAAAAATTCAAAATATATATTGTAGGTAATAACTAGAGGGCATTTATTAAATAGTTTTATTTATTTTGAAATATATTATATTGTAGAACACTAATCATTTTGACCACCTATTTTCCTTCAATTTTATATATTTATAATTTTACTTAAATGATTTTAAAATAAATAATACACACAAATCCGTGCTAAACGTATTTTAGTTTATGCAACTTCTTAGTAAAATTAACTTAATTTATTATTTCAATTATATATTATTTTGGTTTGTCATAAATTAAATTAAAGTTTTACTGTGTTACACTGTTACGTTCAGTGAAATTGATTCTAAGCATAAAGTTATAAATAAATTCGACATAAAGTTTATAAATCATCATGAATTTTACTTTCAGTTGTTATCCTGTTTAACCCATTCAAATCATTATGTCACGAGGAGTACATTTAACTTAGATTGTATCTTATGTCTTGAACCAAATTATATAAATCTGTTTCCACTTCCTACTGTTAACAGAACGTAAACATACACAGGGACCTTAATATTTAAAGATATTGTAGTTCTCAAATTCCTAACAGAACTTCGACAAATCAAAGTATGTGACACAACTTAAATGAGAGAGGTGGTGCCCACGACATCTACCCTGAAAAAGAGGTAATAGTGCCCATCGTCACTAGCTTCGTAGTAGAAGAGATACAAGAGAAATGAAAGACACAAGCAGGATTTATAATTAATTCGTAGAACCATAACATCTGAATTTGATTGAACCGATCATTCATTTTCCATGGAAGGCCATTTAAGGGTTTGTAGGTAAGGAACAAGATGAACGTTAACTTAGAGAATCCATCACCGTCTTTCAGATATTCATACATAGATATCTTGTAGGAATAAGTAAATATCAGACACTGATGGTGTCTTCACATTTCCTTGGGTTAAGTTTTTAAAGTTTTGAACCCCTTCCTCTCGTATTTATTCATTCGTTTATCCTCTGCCCTGAGGCATTTCCAGCTTCGGGCAAAGCTCCTTATTAGTCTGACATCCATGGCCCCTACTACTCCCAGCCTACTGAAGAATTCTCTTCTACTACTAGCCTTCGATTCGGTCAGTTCCGGACAGGAGCCACGTCGCACTCCTTATAGAGACTGTTGTTTGTGAGTCCCGATCTTTGTCCTGTGATGACCATAGTGATGGTCCGGACCGAGGTCTTTTTTGTTTTAGTAACCCCTCTCTTTTCTTTTCCTCGATTCTGGGCCACAATTGCCTGTTGCTCTCTTGCTATGCTATTCCCGAATAATCCTGTCGATGGTATCTTTCAGCAACCTCATATGTTTGCTTCCTCCGATACGATCCTTGCTAATTTATCCGCCGGTAAATTCACTTCCACATTGATCAAGTCAATTGCTCATAAGAGCCTTTGACTTGATTGTCTTGGATTCCAGTGTTCTAAGAGCCACTTGATTGTCGCAATAGATCGTGACTTTTCTAATTCCTTCGTTCGTCAACTGCATTAGTCTTGCTGCTTTCTCTGTCACGTTTATTTCCGCTTGCAGTATACTACAGTCTTTGTTGAGTCTGTGGGACTCCAGGACTTCTAGTATTTCACACTTCCTTAAATCGTACGAATCGTGTGAATTTGAAATGAAACAAATGTTCGCAATAATTAATTATTTGTATTTGATACCTGTCTTATGAAATAAACAACAAAAAATTGAAAAAAAGAAAAACCATTTTCATATTGCAAAGCCAACGAATGTTATGTTTTTCTCTTCCAGTCTAGACGAATACTACTATTCTCACGTTAGAAATAGCAATTTTAGGTGAGTTGATGAGTCTTATTGATTTAATATAATAGTGATTTGCTAGCGTTATACAATTATAGGTATTTAATATATATTGTTAAATTTAAATTTTGACGGTTCTTCAAAGAATTAACAAACTCATGTATCACAGCAACAGAAAATTTAAAATTTGAAACAATGCAAAGTTGATCTATAAACTATTGAAAATTTGACCGATTTTAATTAACTTGTGGTGTGTTGATTATTTGTCGTTGCGTTGTTTAAGAATTATTTTGAGCTAATGAATAATTCTAGAGATATTATAGTGCTTTTCAACTTTTGGTGGTGGTTTACTTGATACAACTTCAAATATTTGAGTAATAACCCATTTAGTTATTTTAATGACTGCTATATGGGCAGTGATTTGTAGTACCATAGCACCGAATCCCTTATATAAACCAGCCGTGCCTTCCGAAGCAATTGTAGATTTGAAGCAATCAAAGGCACCTTCGTAACTCGTAAGAATTGGTACAACTGCATATCCATTATCCAAACTATCAATTATCGTACGAGTTCCTTGCAATTGTAATCTATGCAATATTGTTTCGAATGGATAGAATAAAACTTCTGATGCACCGATTGATACGAGTGTTGAATACATTTCAATTCTTTGAGTATTACTTATGCATTCTTCACTTCTTGTTTGTCGCCATTTATAGCGTAATACATATGTTGTTATCCCTTTAACAACAACACTAAAATTAAAGAGAATTTTATAAATGTGACACTTTTAAAATAAATTGTTTATTACCCAAATAAATATTTCGTTATTCCCAATGATACACTGGGGCCAATTAAAACCCAAACTGGTAACATACGACCTTTTTGTGGTGCACTCCAAGCAAGTAAACGATTAGCACCTTCACGGAAGACATCCAATAAACCTGGTTTTTCACTTGCAATGTCACTTTGAACAGTTTCTACTAATGATGCCGAATAAAATGGCATAACAAGTGTTATACTAATGCTATAAATATAAAATTATAATATTATTTAATTGATTCATTTACAGTTTAATGTTAATAACCATTTCAAGAATACATGTTGACCAAATTTCTTTAATGTTGTTATATTGGTTAGTGACCTAAGAAAATCAAACAACATTGAGTAACTTTTCGAATAATTGTTATCATAATCTTATCTACTTTGGCCATGGTGTTAATTTTGATATTAAGTCTTCTACAGCTAGTGACATTCCTCGAACGAGGAAACAACTTCCTAAGCCTTTCCATAATGTTGTCACTCCTTGTCGTCTATGTAAATGAACTATAACTGGTATAAGAGTAAATGGTTGTAAATGATATCTGGAAGAAAATGAAATGATTTAAATCCTTATATAATGATTAACTTCAAATATATCGTACTTGACTGCAGAATGATTAACTTGACATTGTCGTCGCAAGACTAGAAATGGATGTGAAAAGAGATTTTCAGCTAACAAACTAACAAGACCCACACTGTCTCCTAAGTAATTTCGAACAGCAACTTCTATAAATTTTCATTAAAAATATGATTTTCATTTATATCCATTCATTTCAAATTACCTTCATCAAAACCATCAGTACTTTCCTTGTAATCAGAATATGAGTACTCGGAAATTGATTGCCCGTCATAATCTTCGCTGAATCTATAACAAAAACACATCAATACATATCGTCATTTATATAATTTTTCATTCGTACTCAATATCACCCATTTCAGACATTTAATATTATTGAGTTTTTGTGTTTTTACAAAATTATTCGAAAGCCGCAAAACAAATCCACATTTCGATACAAAATATAATCTCTGGCTTCTGGGTTCACCAATACCAATACAACAACGGTAAGGAGAAATGTCAAAATTTGCATTGATGACAGTACGATGGCCATTTTACACGATCAAGTTATATTCGTTCGATAAATTTCAATTTCATGAATTACAGAATTAATTATCATATTTTCGAATTTCCTAGTGAATATATACACAATATATATGAATTAAATTAAATTAAACATTTTAATTACCTTAATAATAATTTTCAACAAATATATAAACGCAACGAACAGAGCATGGATATGAAATGAATTGATGTCAAAAATAAGCACATTTTCGTAAAGAGAAAAGTATATTACAATCACTACGTACATTTACACAATTTCGGTGAATATTTATAGAAATTTATTTTGAAAATTTCCAACTAATTTTGGTTAATAACCCAAATAACCATCGTGTGAATTGGACACGCCAGCGTTTATCTAAAAAAAGAAAGACGGGAAATAGTGTGACGCGTGCGTGGTAGTGTTTACAATTCAACCGCTGGAGAAAAAAAAAACAAAAATTAAAACCATAAGGTTCGCTTGATTTGCACATACCATACATTAGAGGATATTTGAATAAAAATAATAAATTCATTTGAAATATCTACTTGATTTTCAACATTTCTATCATAATATAATGGATAACACAGTAAATAATGTTTTAAAATATATTTTAGGTATCAAATATACAAATGCAGAGAGATATGATTTAAATAACAATTATATTATTCATATAAACATCGAAAATGTGTAACAAAAATAAAATGTGATTATCATCGGAAGATATTGTACAAATATGGTTTATAATATTGCGAATTGTTCAACAAACACACAACAAATCCAATCACGTCAATTGTTAACACAGAAAACAATTCAATTGTCCTTTTTCTTCTATATTAAGAATATTTTCATATTGATAACAAACACTTGACTTGATGTATTCGAATGAACTTTGAACTTTTGTTATTAAACAATAGAGCATATTCAAGATTTGGTAAATTAATAAATTGCAAATATCATCTAGTAATAATAATAATAATAATAAATAGAATAATTGAAAAAGCAACAAAAATCAAAAATATGTATAGTTGTTGTATTTTGATTGTCACGAGATGAAACAGAGCATTATGTATTGTTGGGAAAAATTTCAAAGATGTTTACACAAATATATAAAATAAGAATTAAATAAGATTTCATATCAATAATTATTTACTTAACATACAACAGTTTATATCCTTAATAAAGATAAAGATATTGACCGGCTGTTACTAGAGATACAAGTGAGATTATATATTTCATGTAAATGAAATCAGTATCAGTTATCTCGTTATAAAATGATGATTTTTCAATAGTTAAATTCAGTTTGAATAATAACTTATCATCACGCAAATCACATATTCATTCATATGCACTTCAGATAAGTTCAAAAATTCAATTCTTATGTGATTCAATTGTGGATAAGTGGAAATTTATAAATTATTATAATTGCAGTGATTGTTAATATTATTATTATTATTGTTATTATTATTATTATTATTGTTAAAATTTCAGTTGTACGTTTTGGTGCATCAGCATACGCTATACAATTGGCATCTTTAGTACTGGCGATAATAGCTGAGCTATTGAGTATCAAAGCTTTAAGAATAAATTTCTACTGCCATTCAGTCCAAGATGCGTGTCGTTGCAATGGTCAGTGGTGGCAAGGATAGTTGCTATAATATGATGCAATGTGTTGCTGAGGGTCATGAGATAGTAGCATTAGCAAATTTACATCCAAAGGATCGTGGTAAGTTAATGGAATGGTAAATTTTCATTAATGAAATTCATTTACATTTTATTTTATAGATGAACTTGATAGTTATATGTATCAAACAGTTGGACATATGGGTATTGAAATTCTTGCTGAAGCAATGGGTTTACCTTTGTATCGTCAAGAGACTAAAGGTGAAAGTTCTCAAAGAGGTAAACAGTATGTGCCAACTTGTGATGATGAAGTTGAAGATCTATTTGAGTTGCTAAAGCTAACAAAAGTTTGTAGAAAATCAATTAAAATATTTATTTTTATATTAATTTCAATTAATTCTTTTTAAGGATGAATTAAATGTTGAAGCAGTTGCTGTTGGTGCCATACTGTCCGATTATCAAAGAGTTCGCGTCGAAAATGTGTAATTAATAAATTAAATTTAAATTTACATTTAATTACTAGCTATTATTATTATTAAAATATTCATGTTTATGTAATTCTTTAAAATAGCTGTAGCCGCCTAAAACTAGTTCCGTTAGCCTATTTATGGAGGAGAGATCAGACTGAACTTTTACAAGAAATGATTGACTGTCATGTACATGCAATTATAATTAAAGTAGAAATTAATGTAATTAATTTAATTCAATTTATGATACAAAATTC
Organism: Chrysops caecutiens; assembly: GCA_963971475.1. Taxonomy (NCBI): domain Eukaryota; kingdom Metazoa; phylum Arthropoda; class Insecta; order Diptera; family Tabanidae; genus Chrysops; species Chrysops caecutiens. The sequence continues at coordinate 75,181,447 of OZ020567.1, forward strand.
GAATATTTTAGGTAGCGTCATTAGGTTTAGTTCCTGATCGAGATCTAGGAAAATCTTTACGTGAAATGCAACCACATTTACATAAAATGCGTGATAAATATGGTTTAAATGTATGTGGTGAAGGTGGAGAATATGAAACTTTCACACTTGATTGTCCATTATTTAAAAAAAGAATTGTTGTGTAAGTACATAATATAATTATGATTATTATTTATAAAACAAAATTCCAATTTTCAGTGATGATATGCAAACTGTTATCAGTTCTGTAGATATGGTATGCCCAGTTGGTTATATAAATTTCACGAAATTAAGTCTTCAACCCAAAGAAAATATTCATCTTTGTGATACTGTTGTTAAAAAGTCACTTGACTATTTAAATGATTTACATGAGTCAAGCTATAGTGATCTAAGTGATCCAGAATTAAATGAATTAGAAATGAGAAATTTAGATATTCAATCTAATGATTCCACAAATTTCGAATCAATACCATTACCAAGTTGTGATTCATCAGAGGAAAAATGTCATCAAACATCATCACCAATAACAATAACACGTTCACTTAGCCCAATGCGTTTTGAAAAAGAATATCGTCAAATTTCGAATGTACCAATGGCTGTTGTAAATCACAAAGGATGGATGTTTATTTCTGGTGTACAAGGTACTGGAAATGATGTTGAACAATCTATGCATGAAGCTATGGATGAACTTAAAAATCTTGTTAAATTAAACAACTATGAATTAGTGAATTTGTGCTATATAATATTATATATAAATAGTATGATAGATTATCCAATCGTAAATGATGTTTATGCTCAAATTTTAAATTTTACAAATCCTCCCACACGAGTATGTGTTGAATGCCCATTACCCGATGATTGTCATGTTATAATGGAAGCTGTTGCATATAAACATCCATCAGAAGGTAATATATATTATATATAAATAAATCAATAATATATTGAATTTTATTTTTCTTTATACGTTATACTTGAATTTTTCTTTTGTAATTTAGTATTAGACGTTGATTTACAACGTCATACGATGCATGTTCAAAGTATTTCACATTGGGCACCAGCTAATATTGGTCCATATAGTCAAACAACGAAAGTAATTTAATCAAATTATAATATTTATTAGTAGTACATAAAAAAAAACTATTTGAATTTATTTAAATATTTTAGATTGGTGATCTTACATATATATCAGGGCAAATAGCTCTTATACCTGGTAGTATGACTATGATTGATGGTGGTATTGAACCACAATGCAGATTAACTTTACGTCATATAAGCAGAATAGCTAAAGCAATGAATACTCATGGACAATTACGTGATGTTGTACAGGGTATATGCTTTTTAACTCATCCAAATTATGTCACAGTAGCTAGACGACAATGGGAAATGCGTACAACAAATGCAATTATGGATTATATAATTGTTCCATCTCTACCACGGAATGCTCTCGTCGAATGGCAAGTTTGGGCTCATGCACATAATGATCGTTTTGATTGTAAGTATAAATTGAAGTTTTTAAATTTCAAATATATATTTTTCAAATATTTTCATTTTAAGATGAAGAAACTGGTTGCTCTATTGGAGATTTTACTGTAGCAATACGTAGAAGATGGAATTATGAAAATAATTGTGCTGCTATTGTATGTTGTGTATCTACAGGTAATTATTTTTTATTTATTTCAAATATATGTACATATATAATATGTTAATTTTAAGGTCTTGCCACATCAACAATTCAATTAACTCAATCTGAAGAATTAACTGCTAATCATAAAAAATTAGCATATGGTTTAACAACAGAAAATTTCGATGATGTTCTATTTTATATATTGCGTAAATTATTGAAAGATTATCCACCGAGAAAGAAAAGTGAAAATCAATCAGATGATAGCTCAAATGGTAATACAACACCAATAAAACAAGCAAATAAATCATTTTTAAACATAAATTATCTACCAGCAATACATTTAAAAATATTCTATCAAGTTTCAGCAATTGCCTCAATTGATATTTTATTAAATACATTAAGCGCATTCAAAGATAAAGTTAGTGATGTTACAAATATTGCATATACTATATTACCAGCTAGCGCGCTATATAATTTTTCAACATTTTTATCAATTTTCGGTATAAGACACGAATAATTTACGCTTTACACAAATATATTTATATATATATACATATATATATTAATATACTATATATAAGATGACGGCAAAAGCATATATGTTTCATAAAACTTATGTGCCTAGATCGTATGTATGTTTGATAAATGTAAATTATTATATCACAGCCTTATAATTGTACAAACTTAAAATTCTGATATTCCCCGTATTGATCAAATATAATATAAAATGTTTACATGTTTGTTAAATTATTGTTAAATTATTTGCCAAAATTAATAATTCCATAATTAATGAAATATAATATTCTGGAATTATTGGTGCTAAGATTGTATGCTTAAAAGGCTGTTGATAATTAGTTAAAAATTTATATGTGTAAATTAAATTGTTGATTGTTCTTGCTTTTTGTTAACTTCAGGAACATTTTTTTATGCTCTACATTCTTCTATTCATTTCTAAAGATTTATTTTGAAAAAGAAAAACATTTTTTTGAAATTCAAAGCCATTGATATTTCTGTAATAAAATTATTATAAAATTTACGAATGGAAACAAGTTCAAATATTCACAATTCTATTCTACCCAGTGTGTTTGTGATTGCAAACATATCAAATGTAAAGGAAGGTTCACATGTCAACGTGAACGTGCAAATGAAAGCTCTTCACTCTTCGGACAACGTGAGAGTGGTTTTTTATCCCTTCCTCACATATGGAGTGAAGCAGCAATCCTCTTTTAGTCCAAAAATTCATCTATTGGGCTGGTTGTTTTCGAAAGTGAGAACGAACTAAGTTGAATCTGTTCCACTTTTACTAGAGACGCAGCGAGGAAGAGTGATTTGGAGGAAAGGGACAAAATCCACTGGTACGTTCACGTTGGGATGTGAACCTTCCTTAATGCTTTCAACTGCCGAAGAGGGAACAACAGTCTAAAGTGATTTTTCTCTGTTTATTTGTATACATTTCCCACATTACACTCTCTGGGTTATGGGAAAAGGATAAAAGCAATTCGACGAGCTTTGGTAATAATCCCAAACATAGTGTTCTGTAAAACGACTGAATATGTATCCAGGAAGACAGATAAGATTCTTCGATTTTGAGTGTCCCTTAGGCACACGGAGCTACCGAAAACCAACTGATTAGTGACTAGTTTCCTTTGAATCACTTCCCATATAAACAATTTGGAAACCGGTTTGTAATCAGTCACCAGCGGACTGGCATCTCGAGTCGCTTACGACAAATTTTACAACTTTCTTTGGACATTCTGTAGAATGCTACAAACTTAGCATCTGAAATTTCTAATGAGTTTTGCAAGTCAAGTCAGTTACTGGTTTGTAACGCAAGTTACCAAAAAGTTTAGTTTGCATTTAGTAGCTCCGTGTGCGGAGGGCCTTACAGTTCGGGATGAGATAGTTACATTTTTACCCCAATTGTGGCTACATAAAGAAAATAACTCATTTTCTACTATAACGCAAACAATTTTTATTAAACTATCCAGGAACACAACAGATTTACAAACTTCGGACTTTCTTTCGTTCTTTGTAAACAGAAGGTTTTTGAACTGAAAGTAAATATGTTATTAAATTATAAATGCGTTATATAAATCATCTTACTGTATGGATCAAATTTGATCACTTCAATTTTATCAGCTAATCTCTCCCGGATCGCGTTGAATTGATGTCCACTAACGACACTTTCCATCAGGACCATGACTTTCCTGTGCAGTTACAAGCATGAAAACGATCCTCATCATTTATATGATTGAAATTTCAATAGACTTACTTGCTTTTTACTTTTTTAGATAAAATTCTCGTTAAAAATACCATTTTATTGACAATCACAGGGCGACATAACCTCAAAGAAGTGTCAAAATCTGATTAAGGCTGTTAACCATTCAAAATCCATTACGACACTACCAATGAAGTTGGCTCTGATTCACATTTCATTGAACTAATAGTAACAGGAATAGGGAAAGATTTTAGGTTTGTTTACGTACTTTTTCAGTAAAAATCAGCCTTCTCTCAAATTTATTGTATCATTAAATCAAATTTGAAAAACCCGTGCTAAACTTAAAAATTTGAACCCTGGCTATGGAATAACTAATGCACACAAAGCGCACTGATCGCACTAAACAAAATTTACATATTCCTTAGTTATTATATCAATGGACTAAGACTAAACCATTGAATTAATAGCACAAGAAGAGCACAGGATGGGAAAAGTTCAAGCAAATATCCAAATTAAGTGCGCTTTGTGAGTGTTTTTAATTTCAAAACTGTAACCAGACAAGAGGTCATTATTTTACATTGTGCAGTTTATTCTAATTTGATGTAATTGTTCGTAGTGTTTTTAAATTTAACGCTTAGGCAGGGGCATCTGAAAACGTTTGCGTCACTCACGTACACTCTAAGTATGCATTAGGGCATTCCTGTGCTATTAATTCAATGGACTGCACCAAAAGTTGACATCGAACAATTTTCATGTGACCATTCCGTTCCGTTCAACATTGTTTCGTGGGCTATGAAACAACGAAGTCGAAGCCAACTCTGATAAGAGTGTATATTGGAGCTGGTATTTTTGTCGTTGTGTAAGAATGTAGCTGCGGAGTTACTTTGAGGGGCATTATTTTGAAAACTTGCGCGCGGATTTTGAATATTATTATTACAAACATTTTTTTTTCTTCAACATTTAAACTACAATCTACAATCAGTAATTCTTCTAATACGAAAGTTGGCGTTTGCGAATGGTTCTCCAATGAAGGCCGCTTCGTGATTGGAAGGATTTACATCTAGTCTTCTAGTCCTTCACCAGATGTAGAGGGGTTTTTCTTTTTTCAATCTCTTTATATCCACACTTCTGTCCAGGATCCTCAGTGCCAGATCATTCCTATGGTTCTCCAATCACTGAACGTATCTGATACTTAGTTCTTTGATTACTTAGTTCTTTTAAATCGAATGTCTAACACCCTTCCTTTGATTGACACGTGTTTCTTCCAGTTCAATTGGCTGTCAAGGTGCATCCCAAGGTATTTAACATGACCACCCTTGGTCAGTGGTTGATTGTTGGGTGCAACTGGGGGGCTGCTCTTCCTGGATAGTGTACACACAACATTCACTGATTTGTTCGCACTAGCTGAAATTTTCCACTTGGCTAACCATGTTTGTGTTCTGTGCAGGTGGTTTTGCAGGATGTTGGATGCTTGGGGCATTTATGCACTGCAAGGATAGCTGTGTCATCAGCAAAGATTGCTACAGTGACTCTACTTTGGGTTGTACAGCACCGGTCCCATTGCGCTGGGTGCTGGATGTGCCGTTACTTACTTGTATTTGAAACTTTCTGCTATCCAGATATGATTTAAGCAGAAGGAAATATTTGGGGATCATGTGTTTCAGTTTGTAAAGTAGTCCTAGATGCCAGACGCGATCGAAGGCTTGTTGGATGTCTATAAAGGCTGCAGAACAGTGATGTTTACTTTCAAGTGCATTTGATGTAACTTTTGTTACTTGTTGCGACTCAATATGTGAAGAAACATGAAAGGAACAGAAAATGTGCTCGGGATAGCTCAGTGGTTACAGCATCCGCCCGGCAAGCGGAAGATCCGCGGTTCGATTCCCGGTCTCAAGCATTCAAAATTTTTAGGTTCTGCTATGAACCTAGAACCTAGTGTTCGAAGGAATGTTTTAAATTCTTGGCTACTGATCTTGTGTTTTGGTGGACAGTAAACTGCTGATACTATAATGCTGGTGGCCTGTATTTTATCATTTTCGTTTGTTTTGTCGGTTTCATGATGTTCTATACCTCTGCGTATTATTATGGCTGTACCACCGTGAGCTGTTCCGTCCGGGTGTTTTATATCGTAGATTATATATCCTGGTATGTTTTATTGGTGAAGTGTGTCTCGGATATTAACATTATATCTATTCTGTTGATCTCTAGAAATGCTCGTACTTCTTGACGATGTTGTGCCAATCCATTGGCATTCCAGAGGACTATTTGGTAATGGCGATTCATTTTTGGTTTTTGGTGGTGCTAATTACTGTTGTCAGTAGATTTAGCATGTTGTTTAGAAGGTCATTTTGTCGTGCTAATATACTCTTGAAATCATTGAACGAGGCTTATATGACTTTCGCTAATTCTGTAATTTCATTTTGAGCTTAGTAGGAGTTGCTAGTTGTGCCTGCATAGGTCATTACATTGATTCTTGCGTTTCCAGTATTCATATCAAAAATATTTACACCTGAGTTAGCATTTCATTTTCATTTCCTTACAAATTAAGGTTGAAAATGTAAAGGAAGTTAGTCAGAAATACACTACGGCTCCTCGAACGAGTGTGTTTCATTGACTAAAGGGTAACTTGGCCGTGAGGCCATATACTCTCAGCGTCCTGACAGGCAAAAATCAGCAATCAAGAGGTAAAGCGGGCGAAATGCCCCTTATCTCCAGCGACCTGAACATGGTTCGAAAGAACAGGCAAAATCATTAAGTACAAGATTTAGGTATCAACGAGAAACACATTTCAATAGAAATTCTACATTTCTCTCAGTGAAATGTAGAATTTCATAAAACTATGGATGTGTTTTATTTGGTGGCTCAAACGTGGTTTTTGCGTTTAGGAGCAGGTCTACTTTATATATTTCTGTATTGTAGGGATTTGGATCCTTGTCTACAAAGAACAGCGGAAGAGGCTCGATATATGTTGCTGACATTTCCAACCTTATGACCAAGTTCCTCGATCGCTTCCTTCATTTCTGTTGTGGGGACCGATGGATGTAGTGATCTTAGCACAGCCCTGTAGGCACGTTCTTGTTTTAGTTGGTAAGTGTGATACATAGCTTACTCTTCGTTGAGCACCTGTGTCATTTTGCGGTAATCTTCTACTGAGGTGGGCATAATTTTTATTTGCCCATCATGACCAATGGCGATTTTCATACGTTACTAGTTAACTAATTAAAACTAACTTATTAAGTAAAGAGAAGAGATAGAAGAATAAGAGAGCTTGGTTTGTAATAAGTTGTACTTCCATGTGGAATTTCAACTTATAGAATGAGACTTAAATTACCAAATGAAAGTCAAATTTATTATTAGAAATATTTTTTTTTGTAAACATATTTTCGAACTACAATCTATCCCTTGGACAATACGCAGTTTGTCTCGCGAGTTTGATTTGAGCGAAGGCTTTCCTCCAATGAGGTGCTTCTCCGCTTTAAGTTTAAGTGTTTTGAATGTCCCTAAAATCTGTTAGGCAGATCTAAGGGATTTGTTTTCTTTTTAAGTCTTCTTGTTTCGACTCTGTTCAGTATGTCTTGGGCCAGCTGGTTTTGGTGATTTTCCAATCTTTGGATGTATCGTGAGCTGATGCATTTAATTTCTTCGATAACTGGTTGCACTTCGAGATCGTTGTGTAGAGTAGCATTGGATACATACCATGGCGCGTCGGCTAGGGTTCTCAGCGCCTTAGATTGGAAACTCTGGATTATGTCAATTGTGCTGGTCACACATGAGCTGATGTAAGTATTGTGTATAGAACAGGGCCGAGGACACTACCCTGTGGTACTCCTGCATTTATAGGGTGAGCTGTTAAAAGTTTGCTATCACATTTGACTCTCTGTATTGTCTATTTTCTAGATATGATTTCATCAGTATATAATACTTGGTACTTACTTGCTTTTTAGCTTATACAGGAATCCAATGTGTCACACACGGTCGAATGCTTGTTGGATGTCGAAGAATGCGGCCGTACAGAACTGTTTTGTTTCTAGCGCAGTTGTTATTACCGTCGTCACCCTACGGACTTGCTCAATGGTCGAGTGTTTTTTCCTGAATCCAAATTGATGGTCCGGCATTATTTTGAGTTCAAGGATTTCAGGGTTCAGCCTTTTCAATAGTAGTTATTGGAATTTTACTTTAAATAGAACACTAAATTTCTATTAGAACTAAGACTTTTAATATTTCTTTTATATGTTGTAGAATGACAGCGTTACAACTTGATTGTAAGAAGACTAAAATTCAACCAACTAAACTAGATCTATTTGAATAATCTTTGTCCCTAAAAATCCCTATATTTGTATATAATAAAATACTTAATTTATGATCTATACTTAAAACTAAATTAATTTTTGTAAACTAAGTTTGCTCAAGGGTGAAAAGAATTGTGGGAAATTACAAGTGTTTAACCGTTAGAAACTAAGAAACTAAAATCTATACTGATAAGGAACTGAAATCAAATAAGTCTAAATAATAAACCTAAAGTGAAGAATGTTCAAGTGGCGATATAATCGAAAACAAACATCATAGTCAAAATTCTAATAGTAGTTTTTCAAATAGTTTCGATATCACAGGTAGGAGGCTTATAGGTCTGTACGATGATGGCATATCTGCTGGTTTACCTGTTTTCGAGATAACTATTATCTTGGCAAGTTTCCATTGCTTGGGAAAATACGAAGTACGTAGTATGGCATTAAACAGTGTAGTTAGGTAGATCACTCCTTTTTTGGGTAGTTCTTCGATCATTTTGGGATTGATGCCATCCAGGCCTAGTGCTTTCTGTGTGCTAAGATTTTTTGTTATTTCGTGGAGTAGCTCCGAGTATTTCGTGGAGTAGCTCCGAAAGCTTTGATAGGAAGGTCCATTGGTAGAGGGCTGTCCAAGTATTGCAGGATTTCGGTCTCGTCGTTAACTATCCTAGGATCTGAGCTGTTGGGCGTAAATACCGACTGGAAGTGCTTGGCAAATACATCCGCTTTCTCGTCGTCGCTCCTGGCCCAGGTTCCGTCATTCTTTCTAACGGGCGCTTTTTGAAGTGGAGCCCTTTTTAAGTGTCTAGTGGCCTTCCAGAGTGAGTAGTTCGAGTCTTTGGTGTGAGATAGGTTGTTTATGTATTTTTTAAATAGGCCGTTTCTGTGTTGTTGTAGTTCGGACTTTAGTTTTTTGGTGGCTGCATTTAAGTTTGTTTTGTCAGTGGGGTTACGACTAAGCTGCCAGACTCTGTGCAGTTTTCTTTTGCCAGGAAGAGTTCCTTCAGATACCAAGGATAGTTTTGTTCTCGTGGTGAGCATTCCTGGGATGCTGCACTCCTCGCACTTGTTAATAGTTGAGTGATGTGATCTATGGCTTTGTCAATGTCTTTTTTTGTTTTTAACGGTTGCTTTAATCGGAGCTGTTGGTCAATGAGTTCCCTGAAAGTGTCCCAATTTGTTATGATGTTGTTTGGGGGCCTATTTTCAGGGCCTGCACCGAGTAGCGTTAGTATAGGAGTATGATCCGATGATAGATCGTGACAAGCCATTATGCTGGTGCTTCTTTTTTTTACACCACTGGAGATGCAGAAGTCCAGGATGTCGGGAATTTTTCGCAGGTCTGTGGGCCAGTAGGTGAGTTGGTCTTGGCTGAGGCTTAGGTAGTTGTTTTGCTGTATTGCCATGAATAGTTGTTTGCCTCTTGGAGTATTGAGTCTTGAGCACCAGTGTTGGTGTTTCGCATTGTAGTCTCCTCCTGCAATGAATCTAGGACCTAATGTTTTGAAAAACTGTTCGAATTCCTGGCTGTTGATCGTATGTTTCGGTGGGCAGTATGCGGCTGTTAATGTTAAAAGGCCCTGCCAGTCTGATATTACTATACTGGTTGCTTGGATTTTGTCTGTTTCAAACTTTTGTAGTTCGTGGTGGCTGATTGATGTACGAATTATTATTGCGGTACCACCGTGGGCTGTACCATCGGGATGTCTAGTCTAGACATATTGAAGTTTGTCTTGTCGGTGAAGTGTGTCTCGGTTACTAGCATTACATATATTTTATTGATTTCCAGGAATGCTCTAACTTCCTGGCGATGTTGTGCGAGGCCGTTGGCATTCCAGAGTATAATCTGGTACGAGTGAGTCATTTCGACTTAGTGAGGCTGTTGATTACTGTGGTTAGTAGGTTTACCATGGTGCTAAGGAGCTCTGTTTGCCTGGTTAGAATGGCTTTGAATTCTCCGAAGGAATTTCCGATGATTTTTGTGAATTCAGGGAGCTCCTCTGCATTTTTCTGACTATATGATGTATTTATGTTTGTTGTTTCAGCGTAGGAATGGTTGGTAGGGCGAGTATAAGTTTGGCCTTGTGGCTGTTGGTTTTGGATTTTTTTATATTCACTACATCCTTTGTAGTTGACGGTGTGAGGTGCACACCTTCGCATAGTGCACAAAAGCCCGGTGTTTCCTTGCTTTTGCTACGAGTTTTGGTATCATGGTCCTGTCCGCATTTCACGCATCGGTATGGTCTATTGCAGTATGATTTTATGTGACCATACATTTGGTCTTGTGCATTGTATTATAGCAGAGCTTTTCCTTGGGGGTTCAAATTGTACTTTTGCGTTTGGAAGCAGATCTATGCTGTAAATTTCTTTGTTATTAGGACCGGGTTCTAGGTCTATGAAAAAAAGTGGGAGGGGTTCGCGTGTACCTTTTCGAAACAAGTTCGACACGTTCCTCACTTTGTGCCCAGTTTCTTCAATTGCTGATTTGATGTCGTTGAGTGGGACAAATGGATGGAGCGATCTTAGCACCACCCTGTAGGATCGTTCCTGTTTGAGCTGATATGTGTGAAAAACTGCTTCTTCCTCTTTTAGAGTTCTTGTAATCTTCCTGTAGTCATCTGCAGTCTTGGGCATGACCTTGATCTGACCGTCGTTGTTTACCGTTTTGTACGAGAATGTTGCGCCTGAGTTTTGTAGTTTCTCTGAAAGTACTTTTATTTCTTGTACCCCAGGGATGAAGACTGGTGGGGGTTTTATCTCCTTTGGCGATTCCTTGTCTTTTTCCAGAGATTCTAGAGGTGAGTAGGGGCTTTTGTCCACAGCTTCGCCGGGAGAAATAGGGTTGCTACACTTACGCTTGGCTGCTGTTTTGCCCTTAGGCATTCTTTTCCATCCACTTTGTTGAGTTTTGGTGGTCCTGTTCATGTTGTCGTTCGTTTTCATATTTTCAGGGAATCCCGCAAAGTCGGGGTCCTCGTCTGATTCAGTTAGAACTCCTTCCTTTTCTACATCACTTTTTCTTTTCATTAATTATTATCGTTATCGTTATTTTTATTATTTTGTATTTCGAAATTATAAATATCGTAATTGGTATTATTTAATGGAATATTATTGAGGATATTCGATCGAACCTGGGGTTATTGTACTTTTTTCTGAACTCAATTGATAACGTAACAAAGCACCGTTAGGGGTTATTAGGGGAACTCAAAACTTGATGAAAAAAATTATATTTTATAAACTTACTATTTTCTAAATAAAAAAAATAATGTTACATTATGTAGTTTCAAGTTCTTTTTATGAAAGTAGCTTTCCACCCTCTTCTTTTCACAACCGGGCTTGGGACCGGCTTTGGCAGAATTACGGTGCTTGATTTGCTCGTTTCCCCTTGAAACTTCATTATTTAAAATTAATAATTCTCTTGCTTTTTCTTTTTACATGCCTCTGGGGTGGACCAATTTAATTAATTTTTGCCGGACGAATGTTCAAGCAAGACATCAGGCCTACAAAGCCTGCATTCCTTCTAGAACTGACAAGATTTCAAGTTCTTCTTTGTAGACCCTTTAAACGCTCTTCGATATTTTTAACCCTGTGTTGGCTTCGTCTAGCTTGTTGTCGTAATTTTTTGATTAAGCTACTTTTCTTTTTCAACTTGTTTTTAAGTGAAGCTATTTTGTTTCTCAATCGGTTTGCGGAAGCCTAAATGAAATTTTTTCCTCAAATCGACATTTCAATTCAATCTGTAATACTTACATTATCAGCTATATTTGGGATGACTTTAGCAGGCAGGCATGTGTCCCTTTCCATAGGGAGACATCCGCCATTATTGACGCTATTGATATTATTATCCATGTAGCAGTCCTGCAAAAGAGAAAGCATGTTAATATTTCCAAATATATTAAATATTTTACATCACATACATTTCCTGTCAATTGTATTACACTTACATCAGCTTCGAAACCAATAGTATTATTCCTGTAGCAGTCCTAAAAGAAAAGAAATCAAGTTAATATCTTCAAATATATTTAATGTTTTATGGTATTACTGTTTTATGAGCTGGAAAAACGGAAGAACTAGCTTTATAACAGTCCTAAAAAAGAAAAAGTAAGTTAATATCTTCAAATATATTTAATGTTTTATATTACATACATTTTCTGTTAATTGCATTACTGTTTTATGAGCTGGAAAAACAGAAGTACTAGCTTTATAACAGTCCTGAAAAAGGAAACCATGTTAATATCTTCAAACATATTAAATATTTCATGTTGCATACATTTTCTGTTAATTGTATTACTGCTTTATGAGCTGGAAAAACGAAAGAACTAGCTTTATAACAGTCCTGAAAAAGAGAAAGTAAGTTACTATTTTCAAATCTATTTAATGTTTTATATAACATACATATTCTGTTAATTGTATTGCTGCTTTATGAGCTGGAAAAACGGAAGAACTAGCTTTATAACAGTCCTGAAAAAAGGAAACCATGTTAATATCTTCAAACGTATTAAATATTTTATGTTGCATACATTTTCTGTTAATTGTATTACTGCTCTATCAGCTGGCAAATCAATGGTATTAATCATGTAACAGTCCTGAAAATAAGAAACCAAATTGATATCTTCAAAAACATTTTATGTTTTATATTACATACAGCTTCGGTTAATTGTATTACTGCTTTATCAGCTGGAAAAGCAGAAGTACTAGGTGTATAACAGTCCTAAAAGAGAAGAAATCAAGTTAATATCTTCGAATATATTGAATATTTTATATTGCATACATTTTCGGTTAATTGTATAATTATTTTATCAGCTGGAAAAACGGAAGTACTAGCTTTATAACAGTCCTGAAAAAAGGAAACCAACCTTATATCTTCAAATATATTGAATATTTTATGTTGCATACAGTTTCGGTTACATTTTGATCAGCTGAAAATATGAAGCCAAGTTGATATCTTCCAATATATTTAATGTTTTATATTACATACATTTTCCTTTTCTTCCATGGAAATTTCCGCAGTTGGGCACTGTTTAGTATTATATTCCTTCTGTGAATAAATGAGAATTAATTAATTCAAATATTGAAATTACAATGCATCTGAAATACTTACAATATTAAGTACAGGTACAGCATTTGGTGCTAACATTGTTCTTACGGCCAAACGTATTAAATTGGCTGGTAAAAAGTGTGTGGAGCAAACAACAGTGTGTTTGGTCAGCACAAGATCAGGACGATTTATTTTGTCTTTCCATTGCTCCCTCAGAGCCTGGTTTGTGGGAAACCTTTCGAACAAATAGGATGAATAATGTGAATTTATTATTTTCTATATCAATTATAATTGTAAATAGTTAGTGGTTACCATATAAATAACAAAGTCTAAAATTATGAATGAGGGTAAAAGTTGCCCCTTGCAAAAACAAAACATTTCTTCTACGACGTCTCTGTGCTATGCAACAGTGTCTTATCACATAAAGTGTAAACAAACAATATGGCCGTCTAAAGATATGAAATTTTGCAATTTTTACAAATATTACAATATATTTCTGCTGAATATAACTTAAAATTGTATAAAATCAATTCTTGCACCATTAAACAAAATTTTAACACCAAACTCACCTATGAAATGTGATTCCTTCGCCAGGTTTGGCGCTGTTATTTTTGCAACCTGCGACACAGCACTTCATTCTGCAAAATAAAATATTTAGAACAAAATTCACCTAATGTACTAACACTATTACTTTATTAATAAATTTTGAATCACTAAGAATTTTCGCGAAAAGTACACTTTGGAGCGATTGAGCACAATTCCCCGCGGAAAAAATTTTGACAATCTGTACAACAAATGAAAGAGACGCAACCTACGAATAGGAAAGACGGAGAACATTGATATCGTTCAGTTTTGGCTTCATTCACCTATACTGTACATGTATCTTGCAGCGTTCATTTCTTAGGCGAGTTTGGTGTCAAAATTTTGCTTAATAATACACGAGTCGATTTTATACAGTTTTTAGTCATTATCAGCAAAAATACATTGTTAAAATTGCAGAATTTCGAAACTCTAGACGTGGTGCAGAGACGTCGTAAAAGAAATGTCTTGTTTTTGCAAGGGGCAGGTTTTACCTTCAATTATATGGTAACCACTAAGGCCGTCCGCACACGGAGCAACTCGAATTTGTAACCAGTTTCCTTTGATTCACTTCCCATATAAACAAATGGGACGTTTGTAATCAGTTACTAGCGAATTTACTTGTCGAGTCGCTTACGAAAAAGGTTGCATCATTTTTGTTTTGAGAAGAAGCAAAATCAGGAATTAAACATTTTGCTTGCCGCGGATTTTGAAAAATGGCCTGTGTCATATAAATTTCTGCTTGCAGGGTATTCAAAACTACACTCCTTAAAAAAAGGAGATTCAAAAATAATATAATAAAAAATGTTTAAATTCAAAATCCGGGCGCAATTTTTCAAAATAATGCTCATGTAAGTACGCAACTACTTTCCCACACAAAGCCAAAAGTACCAACACCAACATACGCTCTTAACAGATTTGACAAAACCCTCTGAATGTAGTAGTACAAGCCATGAAGCAGACTTTCTCACTACCACATTCATAGGGCAAAGTAGTCTGAATGCCACATTGAACAATACGAAATTTTCATCGCGGGAGTTTTGAAAAACTCAAATATTTAATAATAAAAATCACTTTTTTATTAATATAATCAATGCTATTATTTAAGAAATAAGTATTAGTATATATTTACATATCGAAAAGTTTAGTGTGGAAAAATGAATTCATATATACAAAATTACGTTATGGACAATAAGCAATAAGCAAACAAATAAACGAAATATAAAACAATAAAATGGAAAATTAAAATTTTAAGATTTTAAAACTAAATTTGAACAAATTTTGTACCTGAAAAATTTAATAAAAAAACACTTTAATATTTTCCATGTTTTCTTAATTATAAAAATTGAAATTTACGTAAATTATTTTTAACATTTTATACAAATTGTTACATATTTTCAAAATTTAAAATATTACAAATAATTTCTTTTGAGTAATTTTCATCTTATTATTATGTGGGCATTATTAATAATAATATTATTTCACTATTTCAGAATCACAAACACAAAATTTGGTGAATATTTGCGTTTGTTTACCGTCAAATGAACAAAAGTGGACTCCTCTACATGGATTTCAGTAATTGCACTCTTGATAAATTTGATGTAAGACAAACATATTAAACACTTTAATTCCGTTAAATTCGCGGCCAAAACAACAAACACGTTGGATTTCCCGGAACATCGGGAGCAGTCGGACTACTTTCACACTGACGCATTTTCTGCTTCATAGCTTGTAGTACTACATAGGGTTTGGACTTCGTTGTTTAATAGTGTTCCCTTATAGAGTTTCGTATTCGTCGTAGGTTGACGTTTCGGTCTTTCGTGACAATTTTCATTGATTTGGAGAAAATAGAAGATTTGATAATATTTCAGAAATCTAAGATAAACCGGAGTGAATTTGAAAATGAGTGCTGATATATTGTTAATATAATAAAATTTGCAATTCGTGCTTTCTGATTTATCCCATTAAAAACACGTATAAATTGAGAAAATGATTTCAAACTTATCTAATTCTTGAATATTCAAAATGGCCTGCAAGTTGTCATTGATAAATTTTTGTTTACCGATTTAAATAAAATTTTCATAATAAACTGATTCCGCACAAATGATAAATCGAGAATAGTAATAGTATTTGTTAAATAATACTTCAAATCAATAATTATTAAGAGAAATAATATCATTTGAATAATGTCCAGTAAGTGGAATACAAATGATACTGGAGGGATTCTTCGTAAACCAAATCAATTACAACAAGTCAATGATAGCCGTTCTGAGAGCCTACTGGTTTTCGGTTATGCATGCAAAGTATTCCGTGATGATGAGAAGGCGTTGTTTATTGATCAAGGGAAACACCTGATTCCTTGGATGGGAGATAAAGATTTAAAGATAGACAGGTTAATAAGAACATTATAAGATTTTAAATAATTTTATTAAATCTTGTTTAAAAACATATTTTCATGTACAACAAATAAAAATGAACAAATGACAAGCTATACCGACCAAAAGCCTTAGCCTAAAGCCTTCGAAAAAGTTTGGCATGCAGAGCAAATGTTCAAGCTGCATCTGCAGCAATCCTCAATTACTCTCCAACTGACATGACAAATCGTAGAGTTTAAAATTTCTGTATAGTTCTTATCTTATCCAAACTGCAAAACCACATTGACAAATTGACAGACTATTGGGATAAGTGGAAAGTCAAAGTTAACCCAGACAAAACACATGCCATTCTTGTATTCAAATAACGAAACCTGCTGCCAGGTATATATGAATAAACCAATAAACAAAATGGCTGACATGATATGACTGACCAGACAGCAACACATAAAATCCTTAAATCATGAGACCATGTTCGGTTTATGGTAGACACTAAGACTTAGGTTAGAAAGCTGCTGTCAACGGCATCTATCCGGAAAACGCAGTGCAAGTCCCAAGTTGATCCCATTTGACTTGACTGCAACAATACAGCATCTACCACAATAAATTTTCTAGAATTTGTAATCACTATACACTTTAACCTCCTTCTATGAAAGAACCCCTATTTCATCAACGTACTGAAACCGTTTCATTTTTCTTAAGTAACTGAGAAATGAATTAATTTTTTTTAAGAAACAGGTTTACCAACATAAATGGATCGGTATGTATGTATGTGTATAAGAAAATAGTTGAATTAATCATAATAATTTTGCGAATAAAAATGACTGGTCGTATTCCTTTGGGCACACCAGTGATACGAGTGTAACGGTAATAAAGTTGCATCATTCGATAAATACTTGAATGAGATTTTTTTTTTGACTGAAGTTTTGGTGGCTTATCAACATTTACAATTTTCATTTCTGATTTGCTGACTCGATAGCGATTCCTAAAAGAATACGACTATTACATATTTTCAACTGAACATTTGTGAGTTTTAAGATGAAACAAAATGAAAAATATGTTTGAAAAGACAAGAAAATTTTGTGAAGCAAAAAGAGAGAGAGAAAGTGTGAATTTCGAAAAATGAGAGAGAAAACAATTTATTTGAGTTATAGTTAAAAGACACGTTTAATATTTACATACATATCTAACTAGTTAAAAATGTTGCCTTACGGCTATACAGGTATGATGTTAGAGCCACATTGCCCGATCTAAGTCAGTATGAACCACCATGCGGTGGATATATTAACCGATTGGAATGCTTATCACCAGCTGAACAACGTGCAGAACAACTATGTGAAGAAGAACGTTACTATAGTCTCTATCATAATGAAGAAGAAGAGCAAATGTATCAAGGTAAGGATACCTCTTTGTCCTGAATGGAGTACCTACATATATCCGATAAAAGCATTGAGAAGATTATTTTCATTTAATTCATGATGATGTTTCTAATAGGAAACACTTGGAAAATGAAAGAAAATTTTATTTTATATAGATATAAAATAAAATTATCTTCGTTTTCGTTGTGTATACAATATCACATAACATAATTACCACGAATCTGTGAATCTGTTATGTTATTGTGATTCAACGATTCATTATTATGACTGGGAGAATGAATTAACCCCATAAGGATATACGTATGAGGTAGGCATGTGTATCTTATCAAATTTCATTTTCAGTATGGGAAGTGATCTGAAATTTTGAAAATTATCCACTCTCCAAAAAAAAAAATGTTTCAAGAAAAATTCCCAAGAGAAATCTAAGTTTATCCTGATTGTTATAAGATATATATATCTCGTACATATCTTCAATTTTTCACCATTCTCTCTAATGGTGATAAAGAATGTTAAGTAATTTACAAATTCAGCTAATTGTGGACGCGTTATCGTACCTACTCGTAAATTGTGGAGCATCAATCAACAATATATTGTAGCTGTTCAACAGAATCATTTTTAGTTCATTCATTTTAAGCATTCGGTGAAGCACTCACGGTGAAGGATATACCGGAATCATATACAATTGAAACGAGGTAAATTTATTAAATGATTTAATAAAAATTCGTTAAAGAATAATATGTAACCGAGAAATAGAACAAACACAAAAAAGAACGAATTAAGAAAGAAAATCATTTTCGTCTAGACTAGAACAAAATAAACATGAAAATGAAAATGAAAATGAAAATGAAAAACAAAAAGAAAATTTATTTAATTCAAGAAAAAATTTATATAATAAAAAGTTTTTTGTATTTCAGGTTTATCTCCAGCGGATATAAGAAAAAGATATATTTATAAATGAATTGAATTTAAATATGAAATAAAACCAAAAAAACAAAAAAAAAAAAAGCAGAATTAACATTTATTTAAATGTTTTTATTTTTCTTTTATTATGAAAATTTTTAAACTAATTTTTAGAGGAGGAACTGAAACGATTACACCAAGAGAGATCATCATCTTATGGTCAAGTAGGATTTGATTATGGTACAAGTAGTTCTAATCAAAATGAGGAAACAATCAAGGATAACGAACGTAAATGTGCTAACGATGAAAATGATGAAGTATTTGTTGCACCAAAAGGTTTACCAGTAATACCAGAAACAATTGAATTGGTAATTAATATAATTAATAAAATTACACATATATATATATACATTTATTTATTTTATTTATTACAGCCAGATAAAATGAAAATTCATACAATTATTGAAAGAACTGCAAAATTTATATCAATACAAGGACCACAAATGGAAATATTAATAAAAGCGAAACAATCAAATAATCCACAATTTGAATTTTTAAATCAAAATAATCGCTTAAATCCATATTATAAATTTATTTTAACATCATTTAAAAATGGTACATATCGAACTGATGAGGATAAATCAATTGAAAATCAAAATGATAATGGACAAATGTATTTAATGTCATTTCAATCAGCATTTCAATCACAATCACAATTAATACCGAAACTATCACCAACAGCTGGAACATTTTGTGGATTTGGATTTGGTGATATATATGGTGATAGTACTGCGACAATTCAAATACCGACAATAAAATATAAACCATCAGCTAATTGTGCCTATACTCAATTGATAAGTAAAATAAAAGGTGTACCATTACCACAATTAAATGAACATCATAATAATGATAATGATAATGATAATAATGAAATTGTTAAAAATCAAATTGTTACAAATGATATATCGAAAAATATTCATAGAAATTTATTAAATGTTAATAATGAAAATTCAAATGATTGTAATACAATGAGTGTAAATCGAATTTGTGGTGGTAATGATCAGAATGATAATGATAATGATAATGAAACAAAATCACTTAGTAATTTACGTAATTTTGATGATATTAAGAAACAAGCTGATGTTGAAGTTAAAAAAATATCAACTGGATTAATGTTAGCATTAAATTATGCATCAGATACAGAAGATGAATCAGATCAGCAACAAACATTGAAACAGGATACAATGAAATCAAATGATGTTGCTGATGGTGAATCAGTTGAATCATTAAATATTCAAATACCACCATCAGATCTACGTCATATTATTGATAAAACAGCTAGTTATGTTGCTAAGAATGGAAAGAAATTCGAAGATATTCTTAAAGTTAAACAGGATGAAAGATTTTTATTTTTGAATCCGTCAAATGAATATCATCCGTACTATATATACAAAGTGACTGGTACTAATCCATATCCTATTGATGATTCAGATAAAAAACTTAAAATGATTTGTATGTTATTTATTACATGTGAATATGTTGTTATTAATTCTTACAAAATTTCTTCTAGGTCCTGTATCGTTCTCAATTAAACCAAAAGATGAAACAGCTGTTGCTATTAAACCAGCATTACCACAAGAAGCAAGTGATGAAGAAATGGAAAATAATTCGAGTAATAATAATTTCAATGGTCATTATAATGTACCAAATAATATGGATAATGATTCAATTAATTTATATAATAAAGCTAGCAACAATTCTTTAACAAATCGAATACATCATGTGCCTACAGTACTTTTACCAAATCAAATGAATAATTGGAAGAATAATGTATCTGATAGTATGGAAAATGTAAATAGCAATGTAACCGCTTCATTACCTAAACAAAATAGACTACAACAACATCAAGATGGGAAGCAAGAACACTTACTTCCATCATCAATGACATTAGGTAAATCAAACTATGATCATACGACAGGATTAACAAATCGTTTGAATACATTATCATCATCTGATTTGGATGCTTTGCAACAGAAAGAAATGAAGAGAGGTAAAATTTTATATTTCGATTAGGTTTAAAATTCTGTTCATCCTCTTCTATTGTAGCTGAAGAAAAGGTTAAAGATAGATTAGCACAAATCGCACGAGAGAAACTTGGTTTGATTTCAAAAGAGAAACAATTACAACTTGAACGTAGAAAGAGAGCTATGGCTTTTTTGGATCAAATAAAAAGTAATGATAATTTTAAAAATCTACTATCTAAACGATTTATGTATAACAATAATATTTGCTTAAAGGTTCTGGTGTTTCTATTAAACAACCAAAGACAGAAAGTACAGATTCAAAAGTACATAATGTTGATAATGAGTCTGATTCATCTTCTGTTCATTCGATACCAATAACATCATACGGGGACGATGATCGATTACAGTCAGATAAAGAAGAAGATGATTATACCATTGAAGTGAACATTAGATCACGTTCGAAATCAAGATCTCATACTTCACATCGTAAACGGAAGAAGTCAAAGCATAAGAAAAAGAGTAAAAAGAAAACTTTCAGTGTATCATCTTCTAGATCACGTTCTAGATCAAGATCACATTCGAGATCTCATCATCGTCGCAGTGCTAGTCGTGATCATAAACGTAGAAAAAGTTCCACATCAAAGAAATCAAAGAGAAAACGTCATGATGATTGAATTATGAATTTTGTAAATCTATAGATTCAATTGATTCAATTCTAAGTCATGTAGATACATATGATAGAAAGAATTTTTAATGGCAGTTTGTTGCTTTTTAAATTAATCTAACGATTTTTTTGAGACAAATTTTTAATGATATCTTTTATAATTTTTCATGTTTGTTAGATTGTTTATAAAATGATGATTCCGAATAAAGATTTCTAATAAATTTTCATATTTTTTTGGTCACATTATACATATATCACAAAATTCATGAGTTTATCCATTACTCTGTAAATAAATTACTTTCATCATACAAAAGTTTATTGAAGCAGGAGTTCCACAAGGATCACCATTTTCATTAGTGCTATACAACCTATATACAGGTATCCCAAAATTGACACCACTAGCATTTAGCATTACAAACAATCTGCAAAACTATATAAACAAGCAAATAATAAGACCAAGTCGAGTATATTCGAGTTTAGCATATTATAAAACCTCAGAAACAAATTCGACGCATCCTCAAGAATCCATGGTATGTTAGGAACACAGATTTTCGCGAAGATTTAAGATTAGAGACAATAGACAAAGCAGTGAAATCAACAGAAGAAATAGACCAGCATCCTAACTTATCGCTTGGAATTTAAAGACAGACGACATACTCAGTCTTACGAACGATAATGACTGACTAAAGGGTAGTGGTTAGAAAAGTACTCACAAATACAAAAAAGCAAAAATGCTTAATCACTAGCTTAAATTTAAACATAGTTCCTAGAGAGACTCTCATCACATTCATGTCCATCACTCTATAAGCACTGTGGGGACACCAACGATGATCATGCCATTCATTTTTCAATTACAGGACATTCAGGCAAATCACTCTGATAATGTTCAGGTCCATCACTTGCTGCACATTTATGTAGTTTAGGAGGACGTTCATGTCCATCAAATTATTGTCGTTCACTCAGTGACCACTCATTTGAAACACTTTGAAGATATTCAAGCAAATCCTTCTGAGGAAGATCATGTCCGTCAGAGTAGAATTTTTACAACATTCAGGTTTATCACTCTCAGAATGACTATGTCCAAGCTGGAGCAGGTATTCAATACCGTAATTGTGCTAGAATATATTCGGGTTAGAGATCAGAGAGGCATCTGAGCTTGTCACGAAATGATTCTCCATTGCATTCAAGGAATAAAGTTAAAAGGGAAGGACTCAATAGAATTGAAAAAGTCATTGTTCTTAAATAGAATATAATATCATTTTGATGATTTCCTTTAAACGCTAATAGTTATATCATTCATTCCTTTCGAGATTATCTCATCAACATTCCGCCAACGTAAAATCCAACCCAAATACCGATGCATAACACGAAACAATTCCCAGATTCCGGATTATTTCCCCAATTCCGTGTATTGCGCAATATCAACACTGACCTATCTTCAAAAAAAAAAATTAAAAGGGACCGGTTGTAGGGAATGTTATATATCCCATATCCCTTATATCTAATATCTGGTGTCAACAACTTCGTGCCATTTTGTAATGTAAAGATGAGGACTTTTTGTTATTGATTTGTGTAAAAATAAATTTGTTTCGAGCAATACTATTGAATTTATATTGAAATTCATTCAATATCATTGATTCATTGTTATATAAAGCTTAGTTTATTGTAAAATCGGATACGGAAGTGATTTTTATATTCATGTGCTTTGATATATATGTATAACTCTTAAATCATGTAATATAGAAATTGTTTTGTGACTATAATAAATGCTGAAGATAAACTAATCGAAAGAGATGTTACATACATGATTAATTGAACAAATTATTGACTTAATAATTTTATAAATTAAATGTATATACATATACATTTATGTATATAAACAACTATATACATACATGTATATAAAAACTCATGTAAAGTGAGAAAAATGACTTCCGAAGAAATAACGCATCTTGAGAAATCGGTAATTATAAATGAAATAATTAATTAAATTCATTTATTTACATATTTTACATATTTCATTACAAGATAATGTTATATAGCATTTACGTATGTATATTTCAATGCAGATACATCTCAACATGAAGGCGGAAATCAATGTGAAACGTTTATTATGTATTTGTTTTGTGGGTGTGCCCCTTAATAATTATATTTATTAATTAATTTTAATGATTATAATTAAAATTCAAAGTAATTCCCTTATTTACATGGTTAAAAACTTTAAAATTGTTATTTATCACTTATATGCTTTGGTGATACACCATTTCGTGATTCAAATTCAAATTCAAATCCTAATGACGGGTAAACGATCGTTTTTTCTTAAATATTAATAAATCCTATATTTCTATTAAATTATAATCAAGTGAGTCTATAAGATACTGGTAACAACATCATTATAACAATAATATTGTATTTATTAAATTTCTTACAGGATACTGGGATTTGTTTTTTAAATTGTATTTTATGTAATATTAAAAATGAATTCAATAAATTTTAGGTAGCTAATGCTGGTTCACAACTTTCAACCGTTGCAACAAAACTAAGTGAAGTTGAAAAATCACTAGGAGATTCTGGTGAGGAAATTGATGATGTTTGTGTTATGGAACTGCTTGAATCAATGACTGAAGTTAAAAATGAATATCAAAATTTACGTAAAGATATTAAAGAAGTTCAGCAATTACAAAAAGAAATGACAAATACACTACGATATCAAATGAGAGCAATGCAACAAACATTTAAATTGCTTAAAAAACGTATTGAACTGAAGGCTCCACAGAACTAAAGCCCCAAATCATACTTTACATTTATATATATATATATAAATAATGTTATAAAAATGAAAAACGAAAATTTCCAAAAAAGGAAACACATTTTTCTGTTTTGTAAAAAATTTTAAATGTTTTTCATTTACTTATTTCATTCCAAATAGAATTCATTCTGTTTGTTTTAATCATAGTATCATAATTGTTACATATATCCATTGCAATATATTATCGCAATTTTATATTGTTAATAGTTAAATAGATAATTTAATTTTATATCATGGAAAATGTCAAACAAAAATAACATACTAAAATTGACATAATACTAACATTATTATTACATTTTTATTAATTGCTAATATCGTTTATCCATAACTTAAATGCCAAAACAAAATCATTTATATGTTTCGCTTTTCAATTCCAAGCGTTATATGTATATTCATTTGAAACCATTCAATTTTATAAGCTATTAGTTTCATTTTTACATTATTACTACATACTCGTATGTACTTATATCATTTTGAATGGCTATAGGCAATTGAATAAGTGTTATTGAGTCAATTATTTCTAAAATGCAAATCAAATATTTCTAAAACAAAACATAAATAATATAGTGCTAAAGTGCTAAATGTTATTCTTCAAAACAATATACCAAAACAAATATATATAAAATCATAAAAGAAACAGTCAGTATAAGACTAAATACGCCTTTAATACCGAACATAATCGGTTTACTTTATAAATATATTTTTTTCCTTTAAAAACAATTATGAATAATTGGTGTTTTTTGTATATATATAATATTATATATTGTATATTATATACAAGTATTTGCACGTAACTATCGTTTTTTACAATTTTCTCTGTTATTATTAGCTAAACATTTTTCGTATTTCTAACGCTTAAAATATTTTTTTATATAAAATTTTAAACGAATTTCAAAGAGAATTGAAATGAATTTTAGTTTTAAGAAGTATTGTTTTTGTTTTTACATGTAGAAAACGGAACGTTATTAGTAATTTTAAGTAAATGAAATTTAGGAATTTGATAATTTTTAAATTTTTTCAAATTTTCCTGTTTTACGGAAAGATTAATATGAGATTAATATAAAACACTATTTTTTTCTTCTCTTTTTTTACAGAAAATCAGTAAATTGATAAAACTACAATTTATTTTCATGCCGGTCTTTAAGTGTTTTAAAGATATGTAATTAATTAGAAAATTTAATTGTATGTAATTTAATTTATACACACCAGCAGCTTGAGGGGGTCAATTTTATAATGTTATTAAAACTAGTTCAAAAATCTTGACTTATTTCATAAAACAGATATTAAATTTATTCAAAAGTAACAGAAGAAAATTCGTTATAAGTATAATCAAGTTTCATCGAGGAACCATTGTAGCCACAGCCTGCAGATCCTGTCTTGCAGATCTAAAAAGCGAAAAAGACTTATTAATGTTCTCTTGTGCATTAATGATTCCAAAAGCCTTGAGTTTATGCCACTATCAGCTATCCTGTTCCTTCATCACTTTATACTTCTATTACTGTTTAACAAATATGTTCCTAGGATCATAGGTCATGATGTTGAGATGTCTAGATGTCAGGTTTCCTAAATTTAACAAATGATAATGATTCTTTTCTTGTTTTCACAACCTAATAGAGTTACAAGTGTGAACGACTCACATTAAGTTTATAATAGATCCAGATAAATCACCTTATTTGAAAGAGGTCAAGATCATTTCTTAGTTAACAAAAATTGACTCTTCCAAAGCAAGTTGTATGTTAATAAAATGAATTTTAAGAACCATATGCAGTTTCAAACAGGTCTAGTGATATTAAAGTCTGATTAAATCATGTATCATATGTTTTGATTAATCGTTTCCAAATTCAAATAAACTGTACTTCAACTTTTGAAACATAAAATACTTGAAATGAAGATGAAATAAGGAGTTTTATAAGTCAACCGTTAAGAATATTTGGAGTATATGACTTGTAATTTAGTTAAAAAGATAACCTGGAATTCTTCGCACTAGTAATAGCCAACAAAATGCAAACGAGCAGTTTTCAACAGTTTTCTTATATATAATACAATTGATTAAACGAAATTCTAACTTAATCAACAATTACTAACATAAATTAAAAACAACTTTTTATCTTAATTTTGCACACAACTCAATTTCTTAAAACACTTCAAGATTCATTCTCTTGTAGATAATTCACACAACATAAACATTTTATAAATAATACCGTCATTTATTATTATTAATAATATTAAAAAATCATTTATTGTTATTAACGAATTATCATATCTACAATAAAGTTCAAACCATTATCTAGCATCGCTGGAAATTATTTTTCTTTTTGTATTTACTTGATAGAAAATTTAATAATAATGTGGCTATAATATAATATATATTTAATATTAAAATTATTTACAAATTATTGTAATTTATTATAAAAATTAAAACAGCACTATAGTTAAATTGATTATTTTACAAAATGATTGTATATAAATTGCACTGAATGAATGAATAAAATATTGGCTGCTATAGCCGAAAGTTGTATGAATTTGTTAAATTAAATTTCATTTTTGAATAATGGTGTGGTACATGTTACTCATTGTTATACAATAGATTCAAGGAAGTTCTTATATCGAAGTATCCTACTGCTCCCTGTAAATGGATAGTATTCGCCTAAAACACGTAATCAATAGATGCTACAACAATTAATTTATTTGAATAATACTTACAATCATCTTATAGCGCTACTCAGAGATCTCTGGTATATCATGTTCCTTCTCTCCAGTTGACACATATGGAAATGCGATTTCTTGTACACATCTTTGTGAAGGATTTTATATCCACTTCCAAATTGAGTGTTTGTAACGTCTGTGAATGCATTTTTAATCTATCAATCCTTAATATAATAACTTGTCATTCAATCTCATTGAGAGAGTGATCATTTCTCATCATTTCATATCATTTTCCTGAGAAGTATTAGTAACAAAGTATGATATATTCCATCTGGTGGCAGTGATCTCAGCCTTTTCGTTATGATTAATAAGGCTGCTAAGATGAAATTGTCCCCTTGTAAGAATTCATGCGAGCTAGAGAATGATTTACAACACAAGAGATATTGAAATACCTCGAATCCTTTTCGAATATCCAAACCACATGAATCCTTTCAATCTATTGAAACTGTAGAGCTATTTTAGTAGCAGCATATTAAGAGGTCAATGCCAGGATCAATACATGACAGAGGGTGAGTATTAAAAAATGTTCCCTGTTAGATTAAACTACTCAAAAGTTCATTAGTTATGAAGTTAACAATTGAAAGGTAACTTGGTTAATCTCGTTGACAGAAATGAGTACATATCCTACTAATGGCCTTAGGGTATTCATCTACAATAAGTCACCATGGGGACAGTATCAACTTTTGTGTGCCTAAAATGAAAACCTTGTATCAGAAACGTGCTATGTCTTGTTCTGCTATGTGCTAGCTAACCAGTAAATAATAATGAGTTATCAAATATTGTAGTTTCATTATATGATGAATGAAGTACTATTCATGTCCACCAGTTTGCGCAAAACTCATCCTGTGTTGAAGTTAGGATATTGTACTCCTGGTCACGGCGTATGAACTAAAATCTGAACTAAAACAAATGAATGAAAATTTCAACTAATAAAACACTTGTCCATCTTACCTGAATCAAAAATTGCATAAAGTTTTAAATTTAAACTTTACATTAACATAAGGAGAATCAAAATCAGTTATTTGTTTATTTCATTCTCATATATAATTTCATTAATTTAAATTTATCTTAACTTTTAATTTATAATTTTTCTTAAAATTAAAAATTGTGTATAATTTTGTTACTTTTTATTAAATTTAATATTTTTTTTTTGTATTTTTTTTCTGCAAACATTTGAATTTTTAAACTTTTACTTTACGAATTTACGCACTAAAACTCATGATAA
Organism: Chrysops caecutiens; assembly: GCA_963971475.1. Taxonomy (NCBI): domain Eukaryota; kingdom Metazoa; phylum Arthropoda; class Insecta; order Diptera; family Tabanidae; genus Chrysops; species Chrysops caecutiens. Next base: position 75,209,289 of record OZ020567.1, read on the forward strand.
CTTACAAACATTACTTTGAACTTAATAACTACTTAAATTTATTTATATTTCATTACATAAATAATATAATTCCCTTTAATAATGTATATATACTTAAAAATCGACATGGAAAACAGCCTTTCTCACTTTTCTATGTTTTATATTTTGTATTTTTTGTATTTTTGTATTTATGGTTTTGTTAATTTATCATTAATCAACACGTTTAAAAGTTTTCATGTTTTAATTTCATCTATTCTGTGTTTGTTTTATGTTTTTTTAAATCAAATTTTTAAAAATCATGTGATGCTGTGTGCTGCCGTTTGTGTTTTAACATCTATTTGTTATATCATCCAAAAAATTGTGCTGTTTCGAATAGTTTTAAGTATTTTCCAATAAATCCTCGATACATTTGAGACGTTTACTTGTCATTTATGAATATTAAAAACTTTAAAATAAGATAAATTCTCATCACACACATTTATTTTTAAAAATAATTTTCATTTTAAATACGAGGAATTTTCGAAATGAATGAATTTTTTCATTTTTATTTTACGATTGTTACACATTTCTTTTTTCACTTAAATTTTTATGATTTTGTTCTTTTGTACATTAATTATTTACACTTAAAATCAGATTTTTAAGATTGATCTGTTTGTGATTAAGATGAAATAAAAAGCACATTCTTACATTCTTTCAAATCTGACATACATATATTTTTATAATTAATAAATTTAAATTTTACTTTTGTTTAAAATTAAGTTACTGGTTTTCTTTTTTCCTTTCTTTTTCTCAGTAAATAATGATAATAATAATTATTAAAGTGTTTTGGTCATTACATTGTTAACAAATTCACTTTAAATAAATCATAATTTTACGATTCATTAAATAAATACTGATTCACAATTGAAGTTCATTAAAGCGAGTGTTTGTTTAATTACGAGTTAATTTTCAAAATAAAAATTTTCATTCAATTTTCATTTACGAAATATGGGAAAGATGGAATATGCAAATATCTTCTCTGGTTAAGAGCTAGTCCCATTGTCGTCCATATGCAGTAGCTACACACATCAGCCATTTGTTTCGTATGATATCACTTGAACAGTGCAGGAATATCATTAACCACATTTGCTATTCTCCGCAGCTAACATCTCAGACTAGATGATAGATAGAAGGAATGCCAGGTTCTTAGCGATGCAGAATCCTTAAAGCAGCCGCTAGATGAATCATTTAAACTTCCAATACTGAATAACACAAATATGAATTCTAAACGATCTGCAAACATCCAGGTAGATATATAATACTATATAAATTCTATTATTTTAAATATTGTTGTATTTGTTCTCCCGAATGGAGTTACCCATGAAAAAGGAATTGTCCCCCTTGCTGATGGGATCACAGGTTTAGACTATACAGATTTATCTTGTTTACCAGTTTGCGGTAGCTAACTGAGAGAATTCATAAGAATAAGAAGAGCTGGATGACAATTATTGTGTCAGAGTGAAATTTGACGTTTGTATATCTTCCTGACCGTACTTTTGGTAATAAAATTTTACAATAAGAAAGTTAAAAAGAATAGATCAAATTATTTATATGCCATTTTTGGCAAAAATGTCAATAATTTATTAATAAAGTAGAAAGTTTTGTATAAATATAAACTGAAAGACTGCCAGTGCTCGGCAATTTGAATACGGGCACAAATTTTAATTAAATTGAGTATAAAAATAACGTACAAGGATTCATCAGTTTCAATGAAATCCAAAATGAGATGCCAGAAATATTACAATTAATAATAATAATAATAATAATAATAAATATAAGTATTATTCAAAATTTTCTTGATAATTTGTTCGTTAAAGTTTGTCAAAAGCTTTTGAATTTTCCATCTTGATTTCGCCGTCATTTGCTGCCAATTTTACTCACCTTGAATGAAAATGGTAAAAAATAATTATAAAATATTATGTTAATTATATAAAATGAATTTCGAATTTTCTGTTTTTTAAATGAAATATTTGAAACTTATTCAAAATGTTTCATCTCGCATTTAATTACTCTTCGTCGAATTATTACTATCACTATTAAAATTTTTATTTCTAACACAGCTAGTGCTACTGCTGCTGTTACTGTTGTTATTTTCATTAAAATTTGAATTATTATTACTAAAATTACTACATTCACTGTTATTATTACTATTATCATTTTTATTTTGATTTGTTGTTGTTGTTGTTGTTGTTGCTGACGATATATTTGTATTTTTATCATCATTTTTAAATAATAATAACTCACCAGTATTTGTTGTTAAATTTTTATCACTTAAATTACTTAAGTCACTAGTACTTTTTACATCCGTAGAAGGCATCGCTGAATTATCATCAGATAATGTTAATTTTCTAGAAGGTGAAGAAGCACTGATTGATGTTTTATTATCATCGTTTTGTTTATTATTTGAATTTGTAGTAGTACCATCATTGCTATCACCATCTCCATCATCATTACCATCCTCATCATCATCAATACCGACAGGATTTGTTGTTGTAGCTGTTCTTGTTGTTATAGTTGTTGTTGTTGTTGTGATACCTTCACCACTTTCGTCACCATCACCAACGCCACCATCTTCATTGCTATTAGCATCAATATCATCACAAATAAGATTATAATTATTTGATTTTTCTCCACCACCACCGCCGCCGCCTCCACCAATCAATGTTGTACGTGAATTACGTTTATTATTATTAGCTAATGCTACTGATTCAATTCTTGATTTACATGTTTTACATATATAATCATCATCTGGTTTGATTTGATGCTTATCCAATCCAACACAATACATGTGAAACCATTTATTACATCCTCCATCACATTGTACCCAATCAACTTCACGACCTACAATTAATATTTTGTTTTTATAAATAATTGTAAAATGTTACAAATTTCAAATAATATAATAACTACACACCTGCTGGTCTTTCACAATTAGCAGCACTACATTCCTCATCATCATCAGAATTCGATGCAACTGCAACTGATTGTTTATCTTTAGTTTTCTTTCCCCTCTTACGTCGTTTATTATCAGACGGTGTGTTTTCATTACTCTTAGTGTCCATTTTCAATTTACGTCCACGTCTTATTTTTGTCACTGAATTAATAATTGTTTCATTTGTATCTGAAGCTGGAGTTAGATTATCTAAAAAAAAGCAAATTATAATTATAATTAAGTATTTAATTTTATATTGTATTAAAACATACTTTTTGTGGTACGTTTCGACGGTACTGATGCTGATGCATTATCCTCAGAACGCCTTTTCTTAGTTGTATTGACTAGAGAATCAGTTGAAGGATTCTAAAATGAAATTTTAATTAATTTTATTAATATTAATGTATATAAAATTCTTCTTACGATTAAACTATAACGATAATTAATGTGAACGAGATCAGCTGGGGATGGTTTTGTAGCGCATAATATACGCCATAAATGTGATGTTTCATCCAAGGACACTTCTAGTAGATCACCTTCCATCATTAAGTCTTCAAGAAGTTCTTTATTTGATTTTGTTAATATTATATAATTGCCATCTTTATTAATCGATGAAGAATTATTTAATCCTTTCGTTCCAGTAGTAATTGGTGAATTATTATTAAATGATGGCACAGAGTATGCATGTTCAATTTTACTGTAATAAAACAGAAAATTAATATTTTTAATATTAAAATTTTAATGAATAACTTACGTTGGTAATGATAATGATGAAATTGAATTATTCTTATTATTATCATCATCATCAGAACTAGTTGTCGCATCATTTTCAAAATCAATATCAGCTACTTTTGCAGTTAGACGACTTTTACGATTTGATTTCTTATTATTATTATTTGTTTTATCATTTTTATTACCAGTATTATTATCATTAGTATTAGTATTATTAACATTATTACCACCACCATTCGATGATAATGTAGATAGAATAGCTAATGCTGCTGATATATCTTCAATAGAAAATGCTTGTCGTACACGATCCTGCCAATTCATAGCACGTTCAGTTAAACATTGTAAAGCTTCACCTTCTGGTAAACGTATTGGTAAACTTTGTAATGTTACAAGTAATGATAGAATTGTTTCCAATCTTGGACGTCTTGATCTCATACATGATTGACATAAATATTTAATATCCATATCTTTATCACGATTATTACAATTAGCTGCTGTTGTTGCTGTTGCTGTTCCTGTTGCTGATGCTGATGATGAATTATTATTTATTTGTTGTCCACCACGTGAACGTACTGATTGTAATCTTGGTGGTGGTACACAGGTTGTATGAAACCAATCTTTACACAATTGACAATGATACATATTTGCTTGAAATTTACGTTTACATATACAATATTTATCATCAATTGGATTTTTATCCATATTCAATTTACGTAATTCACGCATATCACGTAATTCTTTTTCTTCAGCATTTTTAAATGCAATTACCATTTGTGCTGGTCCAGTATCTTCGGTAAATTGTTCTTCTAATAATTTTTTCTTAATTTTTGAATTAATCATAATTGCATCTGATCTTGGTGATAATACATCCATTAGTGTTAATGTTGAATGCTTTTTCAAAAATGTACGTGATGTATTATCTTTCCAATTTCTAGCACTCATTAAATGTACTTCCATTCTTGTTAATTCTTCTAATTCAAATGGAATGTTTTTACCTTTATTAACAACATTTTCCAATGTATGAAAATATGGATAATTTTCATTTGATTGTAATGTTTCAACTGTTTGTAACCATTCCTTTGATTTTTTAACAGCATCTTTTAATAATCCTTTTGATGGTAATTCACATTGAATATTTTCACCACTTTCTAATAATAATTCAATTTCTGGTAATTCTCTTTGTGTACCACTTTCAAAACATGTTTTAGCATTTATTTCCCATTCTTCAACCATTGTTATAATTCCATTTAATTCATATAATTCTTTTTCAAGTATTGTTGTTGGTGGTAAATCCATTCCTTCTTTAAATAAATTTTGTAATTCAATTAATGGTAATTTATCATCACCATCACGATATTCACGTATACGATTATACCAATTAACTTGTTTTAAACGTTCTTTTAATAATTTCAATTGTGGTAATTCAATACATAATGATGAACTATCTGTTATTAATTGTTCCAATTCATTTTCATCAGATTCATTTATCGATTGTGATAATAATGTTTTTGAATTTTCAAGAAATTCTTTACCTAATATTTGTAATTCTCTTACACTTTGTCCTTCTGGTATTATACAACATAAATTATCAATTTCTTGTACAAACATATCCAATTCTTCCAATGTTAATTTATATTTAGCTGATTCACATGAATTACGTGTTCTTGTACGCATTTTATTTATATCTAATTGTTGTATGACTGTTACACATTTTTCAGCTTCTAAAACAGCTGAATTAAGTCTTTCTAATAGTACTGAACTTGGAAATTTCTTTGCTTCAGCCTCTTGAGCTAATTCTTGTAATTCATCTAATGTTATTGTTGTTGGTGTATTTGGATCAAGTACATCACGTACACGTGATAACCAATTTTCAAAACTTTCTGCTTTAACTTTTAATTTCTTTAACATTAATGGTAACTCATCTAATGTATAACGATATTTCAATGTATGTTTTTCTGGTGGACATGAACATAATTCTGTATTATGTCTTAAACATACAATTGATTTTGTACATGAACATGCAACTGCTGATAGAAAACATGTTGTTTTACATGATTCACATTGTCTTTCATCATCTGGTATTAATTCAAATGCTTCACGTTCAGCTCGTGTTACACCCTAAAAAATAAATTAATAAATTATATATATGTGGATATATAAATGTATTTATTTATATACTAACCCAATCTAATAATGATTTACGTAATTTCTTTTCAGTATCAACCATTTCAACCATATCCAAATAACATGCTGTTGCAATACCCAAATTTAATTTATCTGGTTCTAATGCCATTTTACAAACTAATTCATCATGTGAGAATACACAAAATCTTCTTAATGTTGAATAATGATTAATACATTCACGACCCATTTTCATCTAAATAGTAGAGAAGAGACAAAAATAAAAAATGAAAAAATATATATATGAAAATATGAAAATATCATTACCCAATCAGCTGGTGCAAAATTAACAGCTTCAGCAAAATTATAACCTTGATTAAAACCAGCATGATATGCACGAGGAAATGTTATAACAAATTCACCAGCATGTTGATCAGTTCTATATACAGGAACACCAGAATTCATAAGAATATTTGGATTCATAATAGTAACTAATTGATGTAATAAATCTGGTTGTGATTGAAATAATTCTGGTGCAGCACTTTTCATTGTTTCTTCAAACATTTCAGCTTTACTACCAGGTACACCATACCATGTTTTTGGTTCACCCCAATGTAAATAATTAATTGAATAACTCCAATGATCTTCATTATGCCAACAAAATGTTGCAAAACACATTCCAACATACATCCATGGTACTTTCATACCACTTATATCAGCATTTATATGACCTAATATTGATTCTTCAAGTAATGGTAAATTATTTAAATTCCAACTTGATTCAGCATATTCTTGATCATCTGGTAATAAATATAATGAACTTCTTGTAGGAAAACCAGAACCATGATCCATTGTATGTAAATCAGCTCCATATTCAACAGTTACATCTTCATCAATTGATGATACAATTCTCCAAAATTCACGTTCAACTAATGTTGTTGGTACTAAATGTACAGCCATATTAAAATAATCAGCTTTAAATTGATCAGCCATTTCACCAAATTGTTGTAATGTATATTCTCTTTGTGCTTGTTCAAAACCGAATGCTTCAACTGGTTTACTAACTTCTTCAACAACACATTTTGGACAACGCCAATCACCTTTTGGTATATCATTTAATGGTGGTATTAAACAGAATGTATGATAGCTATCATCACATCCATCACATAATAGCATTGCTTCTTCAGCATCACCACGATTACATATATGACATATATATTTAGCAAATGGATCAACATCTTTTATTTTACGTTTCTTTTTACCATTATTATTATTATTATTATTATTATTTACATTATTATTATTATTACTACATGAACGATAACGACTTTTACATCCCATTGTTGTAGTATTATTATTTTGTTGTCCATTATTATACATGAATTTACGACGACAATCAATATATGATGGTTTAATATCATCATTATTATCATGATCATTACTATCATGATCATTATCATTATTTTCTTTTTTTATTTCATTTTTAATTGTTATTGAATTTGTTGTATGATCAACAAAACCACAACCATTTTCTCTATATACTGTACTATTTGCAAAACGTTTTGATCTTCTTGCTGTTGTCTCATTTGGTGGTGTTATTTGTTGTCTTGATACAATACCATGTGGTTTATAATCTTTATCATTTATTTCTGGTTCTAATTTTAAATCAACTGATGCTTTACCACTTGTAAATATATCAAATGGATGTAATATTCTTTCATAATGTCCTTTTAATATTGTACCAACACTTTTACCAGGTGGATAATGCATTCTCAATGCAATTTTTGACCATTTTCTTTCTTTTGTTATTTGTTCCATACCACCTTCTTCTTGTACAACACGATGTAATGTATATAAATCTAATGCTTTACGTTCAACCATTGGTATTTTCAATGATGATCCTTGTAATTCCCAAAATTTAGCAATTTGATCAAGAAAATTTAATTTAATTCTTGTTTTAGCTTCTAATTCATTTAAACGTTGTACTCTTGGTGTAAAACGTAATTTATCAACATCAACTGTAAACGGTGGGGTCCATGTCTATATATATGAATAAAAAAAAAAACAAAAATTAATATAATTATTAAATATAATAATTATTTAAATTACCTTTGGTGGTATTATTTTACATATTCCATATTTTTCAGCTATCGATCTTACTTTGCTTATATATGTCAATGGATTTTTAAATTCTTCTTCATTTGGCTTAAATACTGGACATTCTGGTGGTCTTTTAAATTTAAATTCTTCATTTTTATTCATTGAAAATGATGTTTGTTGATTGAATTGTGTTTGATCTTGTACTGTATCATTATTATCGTTATTTATATTATTCATTTTAGTAGATGATGAATTGAGATTACAATTACTACTACTGCTACTAATATTATTATTACCATTATTCATATTATTATTTAATATAGAATTATTTCCATTTATACCAATTTCTGTTTTTGTTTTAATTACATCATTATTTGTATTATCATCGCATACAAATTCCTTTTTACACTCTTTATTACCGCCACCACCACCTCCGTCTAATGAATTGAATTTAACTCGAAATGCTCTCATTATTTCTTTTATTTGTTTCCGATCTTTTTCCATTTGTGCAAAATCATCTTCTACAGCACTTTTCTTATATCCAATATTATCTGATTGTATATCTTTTGCAATGAATTTTGTACCATTCGATGATGGTATATCATTATCGCTATCACAACATATAACATCATCATCGATTATTAATTTATTATTTTTTGATGAAATTTTCTCATCACCATCACCATCATCATCTTCATCATCATCTTCTTCATCATCATCATCTGTTTCGTCTTTTATATTCTTATTTACATCAATTAATTTCTCATTGCATTTCAGATCATTTTTATTCATTTTTCCAGATATTTCTTCATCAACATCATGTGTATCCTCCTTTCTATCATCGTCAGTATCATCATTTCCAGTTTTATGTGAATCAAAATTATTAATTGTCTTTTGCGACATTGTTTTAATCATGATGGAAATGTTTCTTCAATCAATAATTCTAATTATTTCCACAACAAATCATTTCATCCCTTAAATAATAAAATAATTACTATTTAAATGAATGTTTTATTGAATTGTCAAAAATTTTCAACTTACCTTCATTTATTATGACAGCTGAAATTATTCTTCTCCTAATTCATGTCACATACGCCATAACAACAAGCGATTCTGGAATAAATAATTAATTTCATACAAAATATATTCTTTAGAAATTATAAATAAATAAATTTTATTTCAAATAAATTTTCTGCTTCCTTCCTTCGACTTCATGAAGGAACTTCCCACGAATGCAAACAAACAGGCAAGTGGAATTTTACAAACACTGAGTACAGTTAGAACAATTAGTACAGTTGGGTACAGTTAGTACCACAAATTTTCAGTTTGATTTATTAAATACATGAAATTTACTCACAAAAATCAAAAATTAATTAAGAATAATTAATAATTAATGAATGTTTTTTCTGATGAAATCTTCCATATGGATGGATTTTTAAGACACAAAACACAAAACTAATAATTATTATTCAAAGTAAAATAATTGAAATTTGTCCAAAATGAACTCATGAAATTCGCATTCAACAACAAAATGGTTTCCGATCGAAAATTGAATTACCACCAATCGATTGATAGATGGCAGGCAAACAAACAAACAAATGCGATTGCATACATTTAGGATGTAAAAGAGGAAATTAATGATTTTTTCGCAAATTCAAAACACTTTTCACAGTAAATTAACAAATAATTATAAAATTAATTGAAAAAAAAATAAAGGATTTTCATAATAACTACAGTAAATTAAATGTAAATATTTTGTTGAAAAGAAATTTTCAGATTTGGATTTTCCTTGAATGATAATTGGATGTAGAGTGTCGAGTGTTGTGTTTTGTTGTGTTGTAGTCTCACAGAAGGCCCTGAATTTTCCGACAACAAGAAAGTATTGTTGAAGGCATTCCTCTCCCGGACGGGCAAAATGAACAAATTCCACTTACATTATAATTAATTATTAATTAAATAATTCACAAAATCATAATCATTCAAATATAAGTATCTTAAGTTGAATTTTGTTTGGGAAAAATTCAACAAAATATTAACCACTAACATCAGAGACACCACCGTCACAACTGTTTGTGTCTATTCCGTATATACACTGTACTGTAATGCATCAACAACAACAACACCACACATCGCACCACCACCATAAATAGTCGCCGTTTGTGTGTAACAGAATATATTTTACCACCTCTTCCTCGTTATTTGATAAATAAAATTTTATTTTATTTCACATTTACTAATTAAAAAATATAATTATTTTAAATAAAACACATTTATTTCGAATTTCCTCAATTACCACCCTGTGAACTAGTTGTAACAGGAATTGAATTGAGTATGTTATAAAAAGAAAATGGCAAATTCTCTAGTTAACAAGAGGAGAAGAACAGAACGTACCTACATACGTAATATGGCGGTGGTGGATTTTTTAATTTTTCTACTAGAATTTTTAATTTTCATGAAAATAATTATTAATCAAAACATGACGACTGCTTCGAATAGCAAAAATGCGAAATGCAAAATGCTCTTCGTGATGATGATGATGATGATGATGATGATGATGATAATGATGAATAGTGAAAGTTTATTTATTTATTTATATGAATCAATTATTGAAAATTTAATAAAAATAATAACAATTTGTTTGTTTTTAATAAATGAAATGAAAATGGTGGATGGTTCAATCGAAATTGAAATAAAATTAACATATTACAGTAAAAATTTAATTCTTATTTATAATGTTAATTGTAGATGCTGTTAATTGTTAAGTAATCTGCTGTTGTTGGTGGTATAAGTAGAAGTTAGACATTTTTTCATGTGATTATGATGAAGGGATGGAATGGATGGATGATCACTTGATTTTGATTTCGAATTGAAATTGAAATTGAAATCGAAATTGAAATTGAAACTCTTTGTCCCACACACATACGCTTATATATAATAGATTGAAATTTGTTTGAAATTCATAAATATACTAAAAAGAAGATGGATATTTGTTAATAATGCAATCATGTTGATATATGATTTGGATATTTACATATTTTATACCTAGCATCAGCAGCAGCACCAGCACTAACCATTCACTTGTTTTTACCGCATGAAAATCGAAGAAAAATATGAAAATTCTTTCCCCAATATATTTAACACAAATTGATTTAACAATTTTCCCAGTTCTCATTCATTTGTATAATGTTAAAATTGATTTTGAATAGTTATTTTCAATTATAAACCTTTCGTTTCTCAATATTTCTTCATCAAAATATAAATACACTTCACACTTCATACAAACTGCTTTGAACAATGGCGACTCACGTACTACATATTTTTTTTTCCCGAATTCGAATTTTTGTTTCTTTCTCTCATTTCGTTCCGTCTTCTTTGCGTCGTCATTTTTTTTTCTTCATTATTTTAATTTTTATTTTTAATTTTTTACAAAAATTTTCAATCAAAATAAAAATGAAATAAATTCAAATTGCATTTATTCAATTGTTAATAATATTATTCAAATAATTATTTAAATGTCACTATTTGAAATGGAAATGGAACATCGTATTTGAATTTTTAAAAATTTTTTCAAAATTCAAATATTTATTTACATTTATTCAATTGTCACTTTTATTATTTGGTATTCTTCAATTAATTTTTGTTATTTTCAATTAATTATCATCGACATTCTACAAATTCACTACTGATTTCTACTGTCTGAAAAGGAAAACACACCGTTCCTCGTACTTCATCATGTATGCACTGTATCGCTATCGCGATTGGGAATTGTGACTTGTGTGTGCGTTCATCGCTTGCCGACCGATATCGATTGAAGATGGCTGCAGTTCGTTTATTATTTCATAACAAATTCATTATTTTCACAAATTTTTCAATTTCCTCCTTAAGTTTAATGGAAAATTAATAAAAATCAAGTAATTAAATGATAAATTAATAATCATTTCGTGTTTGAATTCAAATTCTGTGTATTCATTTATCAGATTACGGATTATGGGTGCGTTCAGTATTCCATGTGATTTTGTAATTTTCCTCAATTTCACTGTGAAATGTAAATAATTTTATATGAAATTAATAAAATTCATTAATTATGCATTTCTTTTGATTATTCAAATGATTTTCATATATTCTTCATTATATTAAAATGTAATTTATCGAACTGACACCAGCTAAAAGCTTCGTTCGTTGAGAAATCACAAAATGAATAATAAAAATGTGCAACAACTGTCAAAATCATATTGTTATTTTCTTAATGATAATATTATTACACAACATTGTTGACATTGTGGAAAATCTAAATTTAAACAAGACATAAAATTCTAATAAAATTAATTAAAATTCTTTTATCATCATTATTGTGTAATAATAATGCAACAACATATGTATATAGAATTCTTGCGACAAATTTTGTGTACGTGATCTATGCAATAACAATTATGAAGGCAACGTTACTTCCTTATCCCGGAAATGTTCGATATAAACATACATACGCATGCAATTTGCTCGGTATTACTCATCGCATTCACGAATCTACACGAACATGAACTTCGGCTACATATCGGGTTCTTATAGGGTTTAGGCCAATCAGAATTGAGCTGTGAATATTGCGAAGTAGGCGTACTAGGTACATTCATATTAGGTGAATAAAGGTACCTTTCTGAATCCTAAATCCTGGTTTCTGTTCTGTTATGATCAAGTCAAGTCAGGACATTACTCTGGAATCACGGTCCTCATTTCTAAAATTCTCCAAAACATTCTAGGAATCTTGTGAAGCAAACTCACATGTACCTACCTACATACCTAGTAAGATAATCAAACGTGATTTCCTTGACATCAGTAGAAGACTCATTCAGTTAAGATCCTGTTTAGAATGTAACCACGATCGAAATCTTGACATCAAGCCAATTGTCAAGAGCCGAAGAGATGCAATTTAATTTCAGAGTGACCCATTTCAATGCAGATATCTAATGAGAAAAATATATAAATAAATGTGTAAAACACGATTCGAGAATGCTTTCAGATGTTATTAACAATTTAATTTTCATTTTTATTAAATAAATTCTATTTAACTTCCTTCTGGGAGTGTTGTGATGCGCATGACAGGACTGCAGTTGTGTTCAATTCTCACGAAACGAATTGGTTTGGTTGTCATAGTTTCCAAAGGGTGCGAACTGCGAAGCGTATTTACAGATACAAAACAAGTAGCGTTTGATAGATATCTCCCACTTCTGAATGAAAATTGGGAAGCCATGTAGACACATAAACACCATAAATGCATTGTGATAAGAAGAAGGCAATAACCTTTTTCTTTTTTAAATGATGTAATAGCTCATGTGAATGTGGGGGTTACACTCCTGCTGGGTTATTGTTATCTTTCATTAATCATTTACAATTTCTTGTTGCTATCGTTTCCATAGGCAACCTTGGTTACAGAACGAACCTTATGCATTTTTAATTAGTTTCTTGTTCTATACGAAAACAACTTGCATTTGTTCGTCCATTCCCTCTTGATTGATTGCTTTCTACGTCAAACACGCCAGTCAAATGATTCTGTAAATCCTGAAAATATACTAACTTCAAATTGATTCTTTTAATTTAAACTAGATTCACATTATCCGTTCTAAAGGAAGTCAACAGATGTGTCATCATTGAGTAATACGAGTACTCTCTCTCTTGTTGTTATGATCTTACAAATTTCGAGTTTGAATCTTGGTACACACAAAGCAGAACGATCTGGCTCTCCAGTATTTGATAGATCTAGATCCAGTATTTTCATGATTTCCTTCTGAAACTAGTTTGGATAAACATTAATACCTACAGAAGGTTAAGATGCTTCTATGGTTCAAGTAGCGTTCGATCGTAGATTTCGCCGGTATTTTGTAGTATTTGTCACAACACAGCTGTCAAATTTCATACATTTATTACAATCGAATAACTGAATTAAAGTTTCACCAATTGACTTGATGGCTCCGGGCCTCATTTTTAGGGTCCCGTTCCCAAAGTGTGATAGAAGAACCCTATCAATATGACTTCGCTGTCCGTCCGTCTGTCACAGGGCTGTATCTCTTGAAGCAAAATAGGTAGACACTTCAAATTTTTACAAAATGTGTACTGTTATGGCCGCTATTTGTACGGTTGTACGGAACCTTCCTTTTGCGGGTTCGACTCGCACTTGCCCACTTTTTTGTCTCAAATGTTTCCCAAATTAAAAACTTTTATTTAAATTTTTAATTACTTTAAGCTGAAACATTGAAAATAGGATGGAATGTAGAAAACTTGTGTATAAGAGATAACATATGGAAGAGAATCTGACATTTCATGTGAAGTTGCTAAATGATTGCTAGATGTGTCACCTTTCGAACATTTATCAGGGGCAAAGGATTAGGCTTAAGTCTTACTTGCTGCTGAGCTACCTTATTTTTTCAGAATGGTTTTTGTCATTTAACAATTGAAGAGTTATAAGTCTAAAGGGTCCAAGTGCCAAAAATCAAAAGTCAATATTTTTAAGAATATACAGTGTGTTTCTTTCAAAATAATTTAACAAAATTATTTTGTTTGCTGCGTGTTCTTTTAAATGTTCTTATTCCATGACATGACATGACGGTTCCAATTTTTACAGAAACTTCGCCGCAATTTCATGTGTGTGTGTGGGTACAATTTTAAAAGAAACAGGCATTTGGATCGATTTGGATATTATTAGGCTTGGCACTGCGATTGCATACAGTACAACCTTGATAAACGCAACTAAGTGAAACTGTGGCTGTTGCAATAACAAAGTAACGCATTTCATTGAATGGAAGGAAGACAGAAAGTGATATTAAGTAAACCCTCAATAGTCGCAACTCCTTAGTTGAAAATTTCACATACAGAGTTACATATATTCATGTACAGTCAAAGTCCTCTAACTTGAAATCGCTGTTGCCACTGAAAATATTTCGAGTTAAAGGAAGAGCTAATGTATGTATGAAAATTTGAAGGGAGCGCGTTTCTTAAGAAAAATTTCAAGTTAGAGGACTTCAATTGTATATATATGATATACAGAGTGCTAGCAGATATTCTTAAAAATATTGACTTTTGATTTTTTGGCACTTAGACCCTTCAGACTTACAACGCTTCAATTGTTTATCCGAGCCGATACGTTGTCTTTTAGCGTTCGTACCATAGTATTGGAATACTTCGTGATATACCACATATGTGTCCATGATTTGGAAACCATTAAACGATCCTAACTCAACAAATTGAATTTAGAAGAATTTTCGTCGATTTTAGCAATAACTGACAAACGTCAAAGACTTAATGCCATCAACCAATCACTATGTTGTCATTCCACAGTGGAAATAGAAATACATCCTATCGTTCACAGATTGCACGAGAAGCATGTATAGTGGAGTGTATGGGTGCGAAACGAGCGGAACCTGTAAGCAAATCCACTCCACTCACACAGAGTGCGCTGGGATCATTTGCAGGGATACTGCTCAAGCTGAAATGTTTCAAATTTTATATATGTGTATAGCATTAAGAGGGATTTGTCTCATCGAAAGATAATTTAAAATGAACAAAATTACATCCATATAAAATTTTTTTTTTACATTTTTACTTTTTCACAATGTTAATTAAAACGTTTTTTGTTTTATTTGTCATTTTTTCTTGTGTTTTTTTTTCGCCACAGATACACACATTTACTTAATTAATTGTATTACAAAACAGAAACACAATTTATTATTATAATTATTATGTTTTTTTTTTGTATTTTTTTTTTGTTTTTGTTTTTTGTTTTTGTTTAGTACGCGTTTAAGTATATAGGAAATACATATTAGTTGCATACGAAATTTAAAACATGGACATTATTTTTTGCAAGAGGATTTATCTTTTTTCATCAAAAATTAACTACATCACACTCAAGTCGAAGAAAATTGTTACCATGATATTATAGTATTACTTTCATAATATGATTGATTCAACCCAAAAGTACACAGTATTTATTATTTAATTATTATTTGTAATATTTTGACGCAATTCATTTAATAATAATAATAATAATAATAATAATAATAATAATAGTGATCATTTATCATTCATTTTCTTGCAATTTCTCTGATTTTTGTTAATCTGATTTGAAAGTTTTAGTTTTAGTTTTAGTTGTTTTAGTTTTAGTGCAATTATAATTTATTAATTCTATACAAAAAAACTTTTCGTGCTATCAAAACGTTCAAGTTAAACGTTATTTTTAAACGTTTTTATTTTGGATTGTTAAAATGATTGATTCATTGAGTTAGTATCATTCATGTTATCATTGAGAAAATTTTTTCAAATATCATTTATTCATTGAATTTCCAGAAATGTTGTTAATTATAATTAACATTAACATTAACTATGGGTTTCGTATTGTTGTTGTTATTGTTGTTGTTTTTCTTTCAATATATATAATTTATTTACAATATAAGATATATGTATCGTGTGTTTTTATTCATTATGTTATTTATCTTTATACGGCATTAGTGTAAAGTGGTTAATTTTAAAATGAAAGATGACACCTACTGACACATATTTTTTTTTTTTAACCTTTTTCTTGTGTACACGCAAAATATATAAAAAAAATTGATTTTTTATTTTTAACATGATTTCAGTTAAAGAATTTTTTAATTCATATTCATTTGTTTTTTTCTTTTTCAAAATTTTCCATTTTTAAACACTTAGAAACCTGTTTTATTGAAATTATTTAAAGTATATGCAGTTTATTGCTTTAAAAATATATTTCATTTGTCATAATGTTAATAATATTTATCAATTTTATGAATTTTGAATACATTATTGCTTAATGTAATATTAATTAACATTAATTAACATTCATATTAACATGTAGTAATTGTAATAGTAAATAAATAAATAATAATAATTATTCATTTTCATTTCAATTGAGGAAATATTTTGAATTTTAATAATTTTAAACATAATATGTATAATCAATTAAAAACATTTCATTATTCTTACTATGATTAATTAATTAATTAATTGCATTTATTTACTATATATTACTAACATATTAACATGAATATAAATTTATTTCATCGAAAATATCTTGTTTACAATAATAATAATAATAATAATAATAATAATAATAATAATAAGAATAATAATCGAATCAAAGCCAATCGAATTAAAACTTAAAATACAAATATATATATTTTTGAGTTTTTAATGTTTTTTTCTCTTCAGAATATCAATGAATTTAAAAATGAATTAAATCATTTCCATGCTCTTTTTGTTATTTAATTTTGAAAAATTTATTTTTATTTAATATATATATATTTTTTTGTTAATTTTTTCATTTTTTTGTTTTTGTTTTTGGGTTGTATTATTATTTATTTATTTATTATATTATTACAAGTAATGATATAGCTTCTCCATGAGGCGCAAAAATTCTGATTCACTTTTTGTAGCGTCAAACATTTATTTTTTATTTTTAATTTTTTAATTTTTATTTTTCATCAAAAATGCATTTATTATTATGAATTTTTATGAATTTTTTTGTGTTTTTTTTTATTATTAATTTTAATATATATATATAAGCGTTTGAACGAATTATTCCATCCATGTAGAAAAATTCCATATTACATTTTTCCATATTATTTATTAAATGTTGTTGTTGTTGTTGTTTTTGTTTTTGTTTTTCGACAAGATTTAATTTGATTAAGTTTTTAGTATTTTTTATTTTTTTTTATTTTTTTGGAGGAAAACTTATGAAGTCACATAAAACGTAAAAATAATAGTTATAGGAACCACATTAAAAATTTTACACGTTGATTATCTAAGAGCATATATATATATATATAGATACAGTGTATGTATATATATTACATAATGATTTATTTATTTATTTTCATTTATTATTATGTAGATATATATTTATATATATATATATATATATATTGATACTAAACTAAAAACAGAAAAATAGAGTGAAAAATTTATAAATAATAATTCGAAGAAAACAAGAAACAAAATTTTACTTACCACGTTCTTCTCACGTTATTATTATTATGTAATAAAATAAAATAAAAATAAAATATATAAAATTGACATTCATACACACACACACACATACACATAAACACACACATACTGGCAACTAAAATTCATGCGGATTAGATAAAGAAGATATTGAGAATACTGTTTTGTTAATTATGTTTTTTTGTGAACGACATTAATTCAATATGAATGTAAATACAATATATGCATATATAAAATAAATTCAAGCATATTAAATAAAAAACATAAAAATATAAATATAATTTTCCCACCTATTAATTAATTTAAGAAAAATAGTAGTAAGAAATGACATTATCTCTTTCATGTTAATAATGTCATTTGATATTAATTAGATTAATTTCTAGAAAATCTATAAGTTAACTCACCTCGACTGTTATCATTATTATTATATTAATTATTAATTATGATTATTTAGGAATTTTGTGTGCAAAGTAAATAAGTTGAATAGTTATTTAATATAATATTATTTGTTAAAAATAATAAGAATAATTAGAAGAGAAAAATAATGGTAAGAAAATTTTGATTATTGTTATTGTCACAAGCATACTATAACAAGATAGAGAAATTATGTGAAAATAATATAATATAATATAATATAATATAATTTGAAATCATTACAATCATTCCAATAAATGATATGAAAGAAATTGACTTTAGAAAACTTTAAGTTTTTATCTAAACTTGATATACAATTTGTTTTTGTTCATTTATTCATAACACATCACTAACTGAAATGAGTTAATTAATTATTAATTTATTATTATCATTATTATTTGAGTTATTATTATTATTATAATTAATTAATTATTATTTTATTTGTAGTAAAAAACATACAATTATTTATTATTATGTTCGTTTGGTATTTTGTTTTGTTTTTCTTTTTTCATTTTGTATTGTAAATTAGACAGTCATCGTTAACAACTAATTGAAATTTGTTTCCATGGATTGTTTTTTTTTGTTTTTAATTATTTTTAAATGTTTCCTCTCTCTCTCTCTCTCTCTCTCTCTCTCTGATTAACTTTCATTTATGGAATGTGTCCGAAAATGTTTATCCATTTTATTTGATTATACGAGTATTGTGATATTGATTACAATAACACTTGTATGATGAAATGAAATGAAATGAAATGAAATTTATTTATAAAAAATTAAACAAAAATTAAAATTTTTTATATATATATATATATATAATAATAATTTTTCTTTTTAAATAATTATAATTTCTCATTTTAATTATAAAAATGTGTTTTTATAAAAATGAAACACAGAAAGTTTCGAAAAATGTTACACGATGGTTTTGTTTTCTTTCGTTTTAAATATCTTATAAGTGTTCTTGTGTGTGTTTTTAAATTTTAAATTTTTGTAATTATCATTTATTAAATTTCGATTCTATACGTTTTAATTTATTTTCATTTTTGTATATAATTATTTTATTTTATATTTTTTTTCATTTTTTCTTCATTTTGTATATTAACTTTACTTCACTAAACTTGAATAGTTACTATCTGAGTATTTATTATTCTCGTCTTGATGATGAGAACAAAATAACTTAATACACTTTAAAGTTTTGCAACATTTTTTTTTTGTTTTACTTAAAAAGATCTATTATTTTTTTTTCTTATAAACGTACAAAAATAGATTACCCCTCATATGAATGTACATAAGAACGTTTTAATGAAAAATTTGATTGACCAAATACATATATATATACATACAAATATAAATACATATATAAATATAAATATATATAAATATATATGTATGTGATACGGATGTCACAGAAGTATAAAACTGATTTGTTTAGTTTAAAAAATTTTCTCATAATTAGATCTAACTTATAAATAAATAAGATGAAATGATATTATTTTTGTTAATTTAATTTAATTTAATTTAATTTAATTTGATGTTCATTCTGTTTGTTTTATTTTATTTTGTTTGTTTGTTTTTTATATTTTTTTTTTGTATTTTTATCCACAAAATTTTGTTTGTTTTTGTTTTAGGAAGTGAATATAGTAGAAGAGCATGCTTGTACAAACATTAAAGTTTAGAAATAAATTTGACTAATTAGTGCAAAAACAGTTGGTAGTTTTTTTTTGTTCATAGTTTTTTCCGTTTTTTTATTTTTTATATTTTATTTTTAAAAATAGTGAAATATATTTCCACTTTGTTCACTTGATTAACACAACACATCATTATTAATTATTACAAATACCGATTGAACGAAGTGGTATTTCGAACCATATATTTTTTAATGTTTTATTCATTTATTAATTTATTAATTTATTTATCTGTTTTGTTGATTTGTTTTTTATTTTCCTCCTCTTATCCTCTGTCTATCTCTCTTGTCTCTCTTGTCTTCACATTAACTTTAAAAAAGTATATAAATAAAAATTTCTATATATAGATACATCTTCTTGTCTTTTTGAATATATATATATATATATATATATATTTTTTGACAATTATATTGCATTTAATTATAATTATTATTTATTAATTTATTAATTAATTATTCTCATTATAATTATTATTATTATTATTTAATTTTCATTAAGTCTGCTTTTATCATTTCATTTGATATTTTTGTTTTATTTAAATTTGTTTTTTTGTTGTTTTTGTGTTCGCCCTTATATAAAGTTTTATTTTTAAGAGATTGTTTTTCTTTTCCATATACTTTATTTTATTTTTATTTAATTTCTTCTTTTTTGTTTTGTTTTGTTTTGTTTTGTTAGCAATTATATTTAATTATAATTAAATTTTTTTGTTTTTCTTTTTAATAATAATAATTATATAAAAGTTATAATAGTTCTATTTATTCCGGTGACATTATATTGTGTACTTGCTCTAATTTAAAGGCAAGCCTCTGTTTCTGTGAAAATTCGTCTTCTTCTAGAGTAACAGTCAATTGCTCGTTGTACTTCACAGCGTATGTATATAATTCGTGGAGGGCACAATTTGTGTTAAATTCAGTTGTATGTAGCTGTATAATAAATATATATAAATTTTATATTAAATCATAATAATATAAATAATATAAATATATTACTCTAGATTCTTCCGCAAGCATTGCATTCATATCCTGATCTGATATGGCTGGCATTTCTCTAATATCAGCATAATATCTTTCGACCCATTGTCGATACGATGGGATATCTTTAGCATATAATAACTTCGAACTAGGTGAGTCTTTTCCTATAATTATCAAATATGTAATAATCAAATATATTTTTCTCTTAAATTTGATTTAAATAAAAATATTTTACCTAATCTATGATCTGATGTTGAACATGAGTCCATGAATGTTTGAGCAACTACTGATAAACATGAATCAACTATATTTGATTTATGTATATCGAATACAAAGTTTGGATTTTTTATTAAATTTACCCAAAATCTAAAAGAAACATTTTTTTAAATAAAATTATTAATAAATAAATGAATATGAATATGAAAATATATTAACCTTAATGGTAAACTGTTACTTTTCCATGTATGTACAACTTCTGGATCTGTTATACCATGTAATAAAGCTTGATCATCCAAAAAATCAAACATATATTTAATGGCCAATGGTAATGCTGAGCCTCTGTGTGCTGTACTAAATATTGTTTCAAATAGATCATCAACAAATTTTTGTAATGTTCCTTTAGTTGCTAGTAAACGTGTTAAATATATTTCCGATACCATTTTATTAACACGTTCACCTTCTTTTTGTAAATCAGCATCATGATGTTTAACTAAATGCCAATATTTAACACCATTATCATGTAAATCATTATTTAATGGGCTTCCAGCACGACTAAATGTTGGTGATGATGATGCATATTTTGATAAATTTAATGTTTCATATCTGAAAATAGATAATAATTCATATATATATTAATAAGAATATATTGTATGTAAATTAACTTACTTATGAGATTTATCATTTTTATCTGATAATATTGAAAAATTATATATTGAGCTTTGTTTTGGTACTAAACTCAAACATGCACCATCTGGTACACGATAATGATGTAATGTATTTAATTTTTTCCATTCACTATCCAATTTTGATGTTGAATCTTCATCATATAATATAACACGTCCAGTATTACCAGTACGCCATTCTATGGAAAAAAAAAAAAATTTAATTAAAAATTAAAATTAATTCAAAAAATTTTAAAAATGTTTTACCCAAATCAAGATCATCACGTCTTGGTCTTTGACTTGATGGTATATTTCTGTATATTGTATCTAAACATTTCTCTTTAACTTGTCCAATTGTATCGCAATCGAGTACTTTAACCGGTACATTCTCTGTATTTGTTGGCATCATTTCAATATTATTACAAAATATTGGTTGTTGTGTTATACTTGCATATACTGTCATTAATTTAAATTCAATTAATTGTCGAATTAATTTTTCTTCACTTAATGAATAACGTGCTTCATGTGTACATGCATCAACTGGTCCTTTATCAACTTGTCCTTTAACAGCACGAAATAGCATATATAATGGTTCACCAGCACATTCTTTTAAGAATTTATATAATAAAAATGTAAACCATGCACTTAACATTTTTTCAGCAACACTTTCTGTTCGTCGTAATAATAATTTTGGATGACTTTTACCATCGATACATTTTTCAATCAATTCAGCTAATAAGGTTTTTAATATATCTGTACAATATTCGAGTTTTGATTGTAATGTAACCATTATTAATGATGCAACATTAACACGTTCACGCATTGAAAAATACCGATTACTTTCTAATGTACGTATAAATAGTAATAAAAATGTTTTATTCATTATCAATTGACCAAATAAGCGTAATCCTTTTTCTTTACGTAATAATTCTGGTCTTTCCCATTGTAATACAATATGATCTTCATGATTTGGAAATAGAATTTTCATAGCATATGTACGATAATCTAAGAATGGTATTCCACCACTTGTTAAATCTCCAGTTAAATCAGTCATTTCTGTTTGTAATTCAGCAAATGCTTCTTTACATTCAGCAGCAACACGTAATTCAAGTATATCCATTTGTTCTTGCATATTTTTCAATACACGATTTGATTCACTTGTTTTCTTTTTATATGCAACTAATAATCCAACAAATATTAATAATAATAATATGACACCTGGAAAAATGAGGAGAAAAATTAATTTAATTTCATTTGATTTAATTTGATTATTTGTAATTTAATTTTACTTGTTATAACTGCTACAAGAGCATTCTTTCCAAGTCCTTGCATAAGTGTTGGTGATGCATAACTTAAAACACCAATTTCATATGTTAATGAATGACCAACTTTGACAATAACAGCTGGAGCTCTATAAATTTAAAATGAAAATATTTTATTTATAAATGATTTTTTATATTCTATATATATATATATATATTTACTCATTTGATTCAGATGCTTCCATCGGTGGACGACATGTTAATTGTTGACGTGATAATGATGTTATATTACATATACCATTACCAATCATAACAATAACATCACTTTCTTTACATGCACGATCTAAATTTTTACCATTTATTGTTAAATATTCACTTTTATAATATTTAACATTCTCTTCAAATGCTAAATATATTGGATTTGGATATAATTCAAAATGATTATTTAATTTTTGTGATAAATTTTGTACACCAACAACATTATCCATTAGAAAACCATATTGTAAATTAACTGGTTTATCAGCATCTAAACTACCATTATCAGCATCAATAACTGGTGAACTACATATCATTTCTTTTTTAGATAATATTTCACATTGACTTAAAAACATTTTATCTTCATAATAAACATACATTTGTGGATTTTGTATTGAATCAAATTGATCACCAGATACAGATATTTTAATACCACCACTTGGTATACCTTTTGGCACTTTTATTTGTCCACTTGGTCCAGATGCAACATAATCAATTTTTGGATCATCAACATACATAAATGTATAATCATTAAATTCACGTTCACCATTATCAAAACGCATTTTTAATTTTCCTTCAAGTGTTGTTTGTGCAGCACTTGTACGGCATAATGCTTGTGTTGCATCAGTACTTAATATTTCACATGGTAAATTATTTATAAATGCCTGTATACGACTACCAGCATTTAAATGTTTACCAACAATTGTTATTTGTGTACCACCAGATACTGGTCCATATCTTGGATTGAAATTATCTATTTTTGGATCAACAAATTCAAAATCTGTTTTAGATTCACCACGATAATCAGCTATTTGTACTATAATACGTCCAGAACGATATGATTGTATACCAGGACTATCTACTGTACATACAATTTGTTTTGTATCGATATAAAGTTTCTTAAATGGCATACATGTTATTCCAGCTATTTTAACACCAGAATATATATCAGAGAAATTTTTTCCTAAATTAATTCCTCTTATTGTTATATTTGTTCCACCTTCCCATGGTCCGGTTTTTGGTGAAAATGATTTAATTTCTGGATTTGGGCATGTTTCCATACGATTTAACCAATCAGTTTTTCCTTCTGTCTGTTTACTACATTGTTCTTCAACTTCACATGAATTTGTCGATGAACACCATCCACAATTATATTTTTCTGGTAATGCTAAACACATTCCACAACTATCTGACATGTCACGGCAACGATATATAACAACTAGATTGAAAATAATAATATAAATTTCATTAAATTAATTAATATAATATTTATTTACCATGTATATTATGTGGATTATCTAATGGTTTTGATCCACCCCATATAACAGCAAATGTTGCTGTTAAATTTGGTGATCTTGATGTATAAGTGAATTCCATAGCATCACAGTAAATAGTGTCACCCAATAATTGTGCATTTAAACTAGTTACACGTCCTTCAATATTAAATTGACATACGAAACGTGTTTGAACAATAAATTGTCCAATTATATGTACTTTAACTTTTATAGATTTTTTAGTACCAGCAGCAACTAATATTTCACTACCATCACCAGTTGCATTTATTGTTGGACAAAATCCAGGACCAGAACGATAGCTAGGTCCGATACGCTGTTAGTTTAATAAGGAGGAAGAAAGAATTTAAATAAAATTATATAAATATTTTCTCATATAACTTACACTAACTCCAGTTACTAATATATCATTACGACAATTCTCAGCTGTATCATGTGTACAACGATGTGCTTCAACACACCAATCACATGGAAATTCTGATGATACACAACGTGTACATGACGAATGAGTACTACAATCGAAAAATGTGAAATCTGTTGAAACAAGATCAGGTCCACTTTTTGTACGAACTGATAGCCTAACAGTAAAGTGATCTATAATAATAGAAAAAAATATAATTTCAATTTTAATTTAAATATACACATATTCAATTTTCATTTACGTTTTCCTTGTTCAATCGGTGGTAACATATCGGTGCGTGGTGTTGTACAATTAACACCATTACGTTTCTTTGTTGCATCAGAGAATAAAGTTTGATCTTCTGTTGTAAATGCACAAACTAAATTCTCTTTAAGTTGTGGTAAATGATCAATGATTAATTCAAGCTATAAATAATATAGATATGTAGTTAAAAATAATTATAAATTTCATTATCCTATATATACATACCGTTCTAGCTGTTGTACGTTGCAATTGATGTGGACTAACACTTGTTATAGTCGTACATTTTCCCGTTTTATAACTAACCCAATACAATGGATCATTTGTATCATCTTGACAATTTGATCTTAAACTACATTTATTTTCTAACGAACACCATCCACAATATGGATCTTTGGCACCTAAACATTCACCACATGTTTTATATACAGAACAATCGTGTACTTTAACTTTTGAAACACGACGTTCTGACATCACATATATATGCATTTTTTCATTATCAAAATGCATATCAGCATTTATACGTGATCCTTTATCAAGTGGTATATCAGCATATTCAATTGCCAAACTAGATGATTCAACAACAACTTTCTTTAAATGACCATCGTATGTTCCAATAAAGACAACTGTGTATCCACTTGTTCGTGTTGCAGCTACAGCTGTTAATTGTGTATCAAATAAACAAACAGGTAATGCTGCTATTGGTTGTTCGCCTCCTAATGGTGAATTAACATCTAAACCACAGAAGTCTTCACTTAATGCTTGTAATTTCTAAAAATTTCAAAATATTATATTAATTACAAATATATATATAATTAATTAATTATTTGTTTTACCGTTGAAACACAATTCATTGTCGGTGAGATAAAATCAAGTCCACGTAATCCATTTCCATTAAAACATGCTTTAATATTTTGCATAAATTTTCGTCTTATTGCTTTGAGTGAGTAAATGCATAAAGCTGATCTGAAATAATAATTAATTTAAATGTTAACATAAAAGTAACGTAATGGTATTATATATTACTTATTCGTTGGATATGATCCTTTCCCTTCACTAAATACAGCATACAATACATCATCCTGTTCAGTTATACCAAGATTTTCAGCTAAATCAGAACCTGGTTTACCAAGATAAGCAGCTTGCACTAGATTATATTTAGTACCACCTTGAGCTTCACTAATGCAATCAACTGGTATTTCTGTATATGAATAATAATTTGAATCTTCCTGACATATTCTTATCAATTTCGATATATAATCTTTAGGCGCTGTATGATGATTATGCTTTAGTTGAGTTGTTAAAAAGTATGAAAAACGTTCCGAACTAAAGCCGTAAACGTAATTAATCAAATATGATTCACGTGCATATGAATTTATGAAAATTCTAGTTCCAGTTGTTACAGCAGACGATGCTATTTGAAACATTTTCGACTTTTCTAAACTTCGTGATGCAACAGCTGGTACTTCGCTACGATATGGTGAATTATTTGTGTATGTAACACCAACATACATAACATTTGTAACTGGTGGCTGAGGTGGTCCAGATGCAATAAATGCTACAGTTGATGATTTCTCATCATTAGCAACAACCGCCTCTTGTACTTTCTGTTCAACAATACTGACATTTTGTAAGTTACGTACGTTACAAGTTCCTTGAAATAATGAACCGCATGTTATGAGACGTGATGTTGCACGATCAATCAATAACACTTTATTCACATTATCTCTTAGGGTACGGACAGCTGTTGCTGGACATTCTAATACAGAACATTCTGTTGAATCATTTCTTGGTCCTGTTATTACAACCTCAACAATATTTAAATCTGGTGATAATTGATATAAACGATTTATGCCGCCTACGAATACCTGAAATTCAAAATAGATAATTATTAGAGAATTTAATTAAAAATTTTATCAAACATTTATATATAAAACTATACACAATGCAATATGTCTAGAATCAGCAACATACAAAGAGATGTACAGTTGCGTTAACTACATGCCCACGACTCTAACATCTCATATTCCTTTCTTGCCTTAAGGAGTTACATACATCACTCTGATAGTGTCATCACTCTAAATATCATACAGACAGTTGTCCCGTACTTGAGTACATTAAATTGGAGAAATGATTACTTGACGCAAGGGTAGTAAAAAATTGGTTGTCTGTAAAGTCGGTTTACGGACGATAATTCTACGTGATAACGTCATAAGAAAACATTGATGAAAATATTATAGTTAAACCGGCTAAATTTAATCCGGTTTAAGCAACTTTGCTTTGCAGACTAAATTCGACCTTACTGTCAAAAAATAACACAAAATTATAGTGAAACCGGCTAAATTTAATCCGGTATAGGGAAACTAGCTGAAGTGATTGAAATTAGTAAAATCATCCTCATTCGATGTAAATAAACAGGCGAAACGTGATAATGAGTCATGCTTTTCCGTTCATCGATTTTTAAGACGTTATCACGTCAAAAATTACATTGCAAGAAAATCTGAAATTTTCAACTTCCAGTTTCCTTACACTCTAGCCGTGTTCTTTTGATCACTCTAACAGAACAGAACTGTCAAATCGCATACATTCATCCAGAACAAATTAGCTCTCGATAATAACTGGAACTAATCTGCTGTTCTGAACAGAATAGTTGAGCTAGAAATATCCAGATGGCGACATGGTTCATTTTCCTTGACGCGAACGTAAATTTTTCTTTAAATTCCACAAAATTACAATTTCTTCAAAACTTTCGGTTAATTTCATCTGAAAATTTTAAGTAATATGTGAGGAATTTATGCAACCAAGGGCTAACAAAACGGAAAAAAATCGAAGAAAGTTCATATAAATGTGAAGTGAAGTTGGTAAAAGTTTGTAATCAATCGAGAACAAGTCCGGTGCGTTCTTTTGCTACTTTGGTTTTGTACTCGATAGCGATGACCAAAAGAACACGGCTTCTGTGTGCTTGAACACAGCTAGTTGCGTTTATCGAGGTTGTACTGTATTTATGAAGTTATGTAATTTAAAACAAAATTAAATTTGACATCTCACACAACACATACTCTTTGTCGATCGACTGACACGATCAAAATTTATAAATTTTTTAAACTAAAAATTTCCATTAAATTTCAAAATTGTTTCTTCCACTATATCCTAGCAATTACTTTTATAGATAAAAGCCAAAATATGCAGAGATGCAAAGTATAACATCAGGTAAGGATCTTCAAAAGCACCTCTCACTTGAGGCGCATACTTTCATAACTTTTCATGTCCACATCAACTGATTTCGAGAAATTGGCAAATTACATTTTTGCCTTTCTAACCTGAATTTTCTCAAAAACGTTTTGTTCTCAATAATCTTATAATTTCCGAAAATAATAGTTTTTGAATCTAACGTGAAGGTGAATATAACGGCTTTTGAAATTCACTTCAGTTTTTCAATTAAATTTACAAGAGACTGAGGAGAGTTTTTGGACTTAGCTTTCATATTTGATTCACGGCTGACAACAGAATGCAAATTTTAATCAAAACTTTGATTCTATACGACTCACTTGATTCATATCTCCGCCATTTTTGAACATTTTTTATTCATTCATATAATTGACAAGACTACCATGTGTGTGTGTGTGTGCAAAATAATAGTTATTTTGTATAATCTTCGGCAGCATTAACCCCTCAAACGAAGTGTAACTCTGACTACCAAAACTTTTGAAAAGATTTTGATACCAAGAAACTACTTCTTTCCTTCCAGCTAAAGATGACATTTCCTTTTCAAGGTTACTGGTATCAACCGATCTGCGGATATTCGAAAAAGCGTCTGCTGGACTGACAGTAGTACTGTGAGGAGAACAAACTTCTAAGTTTCAGCAGAAATGCCCTTAGACAGTTCGTCGTCAACATGACAGAGTGACGTAACTCATTTCTTTCATTTTGCAGGAGACATTTTGAAATTGATTGAAATTACATTTTGGATTTATTTAAAAAACAGCAAATAAACCTTCTTTTGGAATTTGTTCATTACACGGTTGTATATCTCTATTTCGTAAATATCAAAATTTAAGTAAAAATATTAGTTAGGTCATCACTGCAGATCACCATCTCGACAATGATTCATGTAGATTCTGCAACGAGTACAAAGAACCTGTACATCAACATTTGATAGAATGTGAAGTAACATCACAGGAAACATCAAGATCACTCGGTAGAGAAGCACCAACATACGAGGATCTTAAGGGCGTGTGCGAAAACGTTCTAAATCTAGTACATTCCACTCTAATTCTATTACTTTTCTGTTTAGCAGTTTTTTGAGCATGCTAGTTCTAGCTCCAGCGTTCTAATCGTTCTTTGACATGTTTACCTTCATTCTTCATCTTCATTATCCATGTCTATTTTGATAAAATGTAACTTTAATTTCTTCAGAATCAATTTTCCAAAGTCCTTCACAGTCCAGTTGTCAAAGTTTGAAACGCAAATGAATTCGCAGAATTAGAATTAAATTTTAGAATAACCTTGATCCAACGTAACGTAACGCAATATATAACGTAGAGGATGGTATAAAAGACCAAGTGTCAAAATGACAATTTCCCAGTATCATGTACGTTGTAGTCTGTCTCAGATTGATTTCTTAGAATACATGAAAGAATGAAGAAAGTTTGCACAGATGAAGAATTAGACTGGAATTAGAACGACTTCGCACAGGCCCAGACGTAACGCAATAAATAACGTAGAGGATGGTACAAAAGACCTTCAGGTCGTAGACAGTGTTGCCAACCGCTCCGTTGGAAGATCCACTAGATCTTGTTCCACATTCTACTAGAATCTACTAGATTTCGAAAAGAGTACCTAGGTTCAACTGACATGTAACTGTATCGTGAAACTGAAACGGGAGAACATACAGGGGTTTGACAGTTTTATCGAATGCCTTTGTGCAAAATCTATTAGAAATCTACTAACTCAGGAAAATTTCCCTAGATTCTATTAAATTGGCAAAACTGGTCGTAGAGCCCAAGTCCTGTCCTGTCCTGTCCTGTCTCAGATTGGTTTCTTAGAATACATGAAAGATACAATATTTGAACTGAGTGCGCTGCTGTAACAGGTGTTCCATTTTGATAAATCCAAAACTTGAAAAGTTTAAAAATAAATTCTTTCTCTTGAAGCATTTTCATATCAGACCGCATCCACATCCACCGGATATGCCAATCACAATGTGTTCCACGATAACTGACCAAAGCTATCGAGACAAGATGAAAAACATTCACCATGTTCTGAACTTCTGAAGAAGATAAAGAATGTTAAATGAATCATAGGATAATGATATCAAATAGATTTGTGACATATCACAAGTTGCAGTTTGAATGAATCATTATTAGTCATTTGTTATTAGTTGATTCAATTGCAGATCGCTAAAAGTGACAGCACAGACCCGGAATCAATTCTCTGTGATTCTCCACAATCTACGACCTCCTGCAATTTACAAACGGAGAGTGCGCTTTGTAAAATAATAAAATAGTACCTTGAATGATTGTAAAATTGCAATTAGAAAATCAAAAGAAAATTTTAATACCCTCGGCCTCAAAATGAAGCAGGATCCATTCGCTTTGTGAAGAACTGGGAGTCAGATATACGAGGAACAGGATGGGAAATACGAAAAATACGCCTTTTTGACACTTTCACCCCGAGGCGAGTATCGTGTTCCCTATCAACTTGTTTCTGGGAAAACGAAAAAAAAATGTCCCTCCCATTTTGACCGGTAGAATTTCAAAGGAAACATTATTTCAACATGAATTCTAATAATAATAGTATGAAAATGAATGATTTTCCTTTGTAATTGTTGATTTCATTTGAAAATTCCACAATCAAACAAAGCGTCTTCATGAAAATGAAATTCCTTCCTTTCTTTTCACTTCATTTCAGTGGCAAGAAGCAACATGTAGCGGGTCATGGAATACACAATAAATCATCGAATGAAAATGTTGTTCGTTGACGAATTTTTAAAAACATTTCTTACTATTGAAAATTCATTAAACATTTTTAAATAAAATGTCATTTAACATAAGCAGATTATCTTTTAGCGTTTTTAACTATTTTCAGATTGGAGTAACAAGTCGATTCATGTAAAATTCATCGATACATGTTTCATTTCGTTTCGTTTCATTTTTGATATTTTTATGAAAAAATTTTTGTAAATTTCTATTTGACATAAAATCAAACACACATTAATGGAATGATTAATTAAGAATGGAGAAATGAAATGGAAATTTTTCAGTGCATTTTCATGGATAATCAAATATTTTCATTAATTAAATGAAAAATTTCGGTATAACAAGAAAAAATTTAATACAATGTTGTTTTTTTCCCACTAGTTCCACGAAATTGACTTGTACAGTACAGGAATGGTACGGTGGCAATGAAGAGAAGAGGCAAAAGAAGAAGAACAACCAAGGATTGGATGAAATTTTTCCATTTTTCTGACTAACCTGAATCACTTTTAATTAAATTAAATTGAAATTTTTGTCTTTTACAATGAATACATTTGTAATTAAATGCAATATCACTTGAATTGAATTATTCACAAATCCAACAACACCACGCACAAATTCACACAGAATTGTTAAAATTAAGGATGGGATTTTCGTGTATGAAAATTTTTTCATGTTTTCATAAGAACAAACTATTACTGAATCACTTACCCTTCCTGTTATTGTATCAACAACTAAATGATTTAATTTAGTATCAAATTCCGTTTGGTGTGTTATTATATTGCTATAATTACTATTGATTTTACTATTATTATTTGTAATTTTATTATTATTATAATTGTTGCCATTGCAATTCGCATGCTGATGTAGTGTTGCTAGCAACAAAATGCCAGTTAGAAGCTTCATGTTTCACGACATAAAACCTGCAAACCAAATGAATTTATATAAATTCAATTCATTTACAATCAATTCACATATTATTTACTTAAACAAAACATTCAATTACTGCGTTTTTAAATACAAAGACAACTATTAAAACATTTTACTCGACAAAAGGTCATTTCTACAGCGGAGGCGATGTTATAAAAACACAAACAAAAGTGACATTTACTTGATGTGTTAGACAAGCATAGTGGGAAGCTGGTAAAAATGGTCAAAAATTTATCATTAAAGGGAACAAAAAAATTTCGCATTTATGTTCAATGGATTGAAGAATTTCATGTAATGCGACTAACTTCACAATGGATGCGACACAGTTCACTGTATGATTATCGTTTAGTTCACTCAATTCACGATAGAGTTTGAAAATTTCTATTGCCGGCTATGTTATTTCAATGGAATTCATTCAACCAACGCCCTATTCTGTTATTTATCATTCTAATTAATTAAATCAAATCATTCAATTCACTTTTTATTCACTAGAAAATTTTATTATTTCACTAATATATTTGTTTTCCTATTGATTTTATTACAAAAATTTCTATTTTTTTCTCTATATACCAAAAGTGAAAATACTTAAGCTCGAATCGCACTGCCCGATTGCAGTATACACAATGTTAAGGTTCCATTCACACTGTACACTTACATGATGCACAATGTTGTCAATGCATATTATATATTTTTAATACGTTATTTCAAAATTAATTATATTAAATAAAATCTTATTTCATTCAAATCGTTATATAATTAACAAATTTACTTACATTTATTACAATTTCATACATGATAATTGCAATTTTCGAGGGAAATTTTATAAGTATTAGAGTAATTTTGTTATCATTTCAATTTTTTTAACTTTTAGTTTATGCTGTGTTCCATTTACACTGGCAAAGTAACTAAGCTGGTGGCTCATGTACGCGAGTAGATTGCCAGTGATAGTTACGCTTCAGTTTTCCGCTAAATTGATTTTGTTTATTTTGACATTTTTGGTTTATTCAGATTTTTATAGAAAATTTTGAAGTCAATTCAATCGAAAATTTATCTTTTAAAAAAACTTTAACACAAATAAAATCAAAGAAAATACTTGAAACTGAGAAAAGTTAGGTTAGGTTTTGCCATTTTACCTTACTTTGTACCAAAAGTGCGTTCCATTTCCCAAGTCCACTTGCGAGCGAAATTTTCGCTTAAATGGAACACAGCAATTACCTCGTTCACACGTTGCGTCGACGAGTTGGTTCGAACCACTCCTTCGATAATGTTAGAGCAGTAAAAAGTTCAAATTTTGACATTTGTTTTGTTGACAAATTGCAAATTTTAAGAAAATCGTGAGAAAATTGATATTAGATCATTATTATAAGGGTATATATCGTAAGTAGTAACATCCTGTATGAGAAAAATAATTATCATAAGTCAATTCTTCAATTGCAAACAAATTTAACAAGCAATAAAAACTGACTTTGACGTTTCTACCATGACGAAGATGTTCGCACCTATTCACACGCACCGAATCAGTTGTTCGAACCACTAGGTCGGTATTAGCTAGGGTTCACATCTAAGTCTGGAGTCGCGGAATCCAGGAAAGTGAGGGAAAGGTGAGTTGAAGAGAGGAGTGGCCTTTCGACCATAAATGCCTATCGCGATGTGGATTCCGTGTGTGTGTGTCCGATTTTTCGGAGTGTCACATTCATCATTCTGCTGATCGTGGATGTTGGACGAGTAACATCTCTTATTTTTTGAATTTTAACCATTTTAACCACTTTTAGTGCAATTCTTCCTGGTGACTATTATACACGAGTAGAGTTGACATGTAATAATATAAGCTATTTTTATATAATTTGAACTGTGTGCAGATCGACAGCACTTTCATACAAATGACTTTTTGATTGGCATTTTAGCAAAGTCCCAATTTCGAAAGGTTTGCGTCTCAGAAAGTGCCAACTTTATATTGACATTTTATTGTTCCGTTCAGTGATTGGTTCAAAACAAAACAGAAACATCACATGAATGCAGGAAAAGACGTAAGTATTTGAAAATATTCTTGAAGCAATATAAGTTTACAATGGTTTTTCTGTTTTAGTAACAAGCGAGGCTATCAAACGTCAAAAAAAATTCAAAATGAAATGACTTGAACTCATTTTCGAATTTGTTACGTCGGAACAAATTTTAATTTCGAAACCCGTTTGAAGCTAAATCTGTCAACAACAGAAAACCTGTTAAGTTTAAGTCGACCTTTGTCGGCCCTTTTACGGTAA
This sequence comes from Chrysops caecutiens, assembly GCA_963971475.1. NCBI lineage: Eukaryota > Metazoa > Arthropoda > Insecta > Diptera > Tabanidae > Chrysops > Chrysops caecutiens. Next base: position 75,243,781 of record OZ020567.1, read on the forward strand.
CAGATTCTTAACAGAATACCTGTTAACTTTCGCCGTCAAAACACCGATTTCGACCGTAACAGAATTTTCGAAATCCAACAACAAAATGCATGTGATGTCAAATTAACAGATTCTGCTTAAGACCCGATTATCTTGAATCAATTGCAATTCAACAAAAGAATCACTGTATCTCCAAATCCAGGAATCCCATTGACGCGATGACCTCCCCCGGAATATATGTATGAAGTTTGATAGGAATCTCAACAAGATTCTTAGAGTACAAAACCGGAGACCTTAATGAAAGGAAATCAATCAAGGATTTGTAAACATCAGGTCTCTTCAGATCCAAAATCAAAAACTACGGCATTCATAAAAATGTGACAATACAAACTCTTCTTGATTTAAATTCACTTTAATAATACAAAGAGCAAAGAATACTGAAGGAGGATAAAGTTGTGCGGAAGGCTTCGTGTGAAGAACTGACATACTGACTGACCGACTAACTCTGATTGACTAACTGACTGAGGACGGAGGACCGAAGGCTGAAGACTTCCTTCAGGAGACTTCTGAGTAGAGATGTAGGAAATGAATAGTATTCGTTACCGAGTACCGAATACTTACTATGATTCCGAGTATTCAATGAGTACTCGCAAATACTATTCGCTACCGCTGATTCTGACCAAAACTGATTTGAACGCGTCGCATTCAGGATTGAATGAAATGTAGTAACTTCCTTACTGAAGTGTTATACTAGTAACGTTCATACCAAATGACTATAAGTGTTATAAAATGACTACAGTTTATATAATGAGAGTCTTAAAAAAGGTTAAAAACTTCAAACAGCTGACATTTGCACATAACCAAATTCGAAATTTTGACAGTTAATGCACTCATGTAACCAGATTCATCGTTGAGAATGAGCGATAATGGTGGTCAGAATGCGCATGAAGTTGTGTGCAACACACATTTTTCGCATATGGCATTACCATTTACTGCGGCCTTTGTTTTTATTTGTTTTGATGTGGTAGTCCCCTCACCAATAGTGGACTCGGATTGTGTAAGGGCGAAGTAAATTGAGTTTGGTGGTTGTGACAATTGACAATTAAATGAAATAAATTCAATTTAACACAAACGAGGAATGAGTAAAAATTTATTTTTACATTTGAATTAATTTAAAATAATCACAATATAATTAAATTAACATTAATTTCAATAAGAAATTACTTTAAATGACAAGGAATCATATAATGTTTTGATAATGGCTGTAGAAGGTTTTCACCATGAACTGGAATGCAGTGAAAGTGAAAGTTCAGAAGGAAATCAACTTTTGTCTGATAAATGGGAAAGATTCTCTGAATGGTTACACTGTATGTGTGTTGTCACTTTCGATCTCGAATTGGGGCAGGCTATGGAAGTGAGTATATTGTGGAGAAGAGTAACAAAAAGGGAATAGTTCAAGAACAGGTTTTCATTTCAAATGAGAGCAAAATGTTTTTCAAAATTTCTTTTTTAGATTTATATCCGAGGGTCAACTGACATTTGGGTCTACAATACATATAGTCTTCAATTAATCATTTCATTTAATAAATTAATGTACATTAATGCCATCCATACATTCGATAAATACTTGAACTAGAAACATTAAGATGGCGCTATTATCTTATTCGTTTCAAAAAGTTGCTATATCTCGAAAACGAGAAGAGATATCAAAAAAATGTATCTAACATCTTCGTCTTGTTTTGCCTCGTTTAACTAGAATTCATCATCATTAGATTATAAAATTTACATTTAAAAATTTCCCCATTTCAGTTAGTCTACCCTCCACATATAAGACTATCCGAGCAAGAGAAGACAAATATATGTTACCTAGCATTTCCTGATTCGAATTCAGGATGTATGGGAGACACACAATTTCATATAAGATTACGTGTTGGTCCAGCAACAGATGATACTCTATTGAGTGGAATTCATAAGAAATTTAATAATCAATGTATTCCAGTACAAAAAGCTGATGCTGGCCATTACTGGGGATTTGTATATTTTCGTCAAACAAAAGATACCACTTTACCAAGAGGCTATTTTCAAAAGGTAATTCAAATTATTTTATATCATATTTTTATTTATAATAAAACATTTTGTTTTCTTTCCAGAGCTTTATACTACTAACAAGGCTTCCATTTTTTAATCTATTTTATGAAGTTTGTTCACAAATAGCTCCAAGATATTTCAATGAAGGCTTCCACATATTAGAGCAATCATGTGAAAATATATGCTCATGGCCAGCATTAAAAGCTGGTTCATCGATTAGTTTAAATATATTAAATGGAATTTATCAGACTGTCATACCAAAAGCGCATAAGGATTCACCAAATTCTTATGCTGAAGAAGATGCGAAAATTCTCGACACGAATTCATCTACACCAATGAATTCTGAATCGAAAGAATCATATGATAAAGTACACGGACCTACATTACCACCACAAGTGTTAACATCTGTTCATGAAATTGATATATTTCGAAGTCTATCTGGATTAATAAGTCATATACATATGTTATGGGAATTAGTATTGACAGCTGAACCAATAGTTGTTATGGGAACATCACCAACTGATTGTTCACATATGGTACAATCGTTAATAGCATTGATAGCTCCATTGTCATATTGTGCAGAATTACGTCCTTATTTCACAATACACGATAGTGAATTTAAGGAATTCATACAACGTCCTCTAGGTCCACCACCAATTATAATTGGTGTAACAAATCCATTCTTTACAAAACCATTACAAAATTGGCCACATACAATACGTTTAGCTGAAACTCAATCTACAAATCTCATGCAATCATCATCTCAAAAACAGTCATCGGGAGTCGGTAGTCTCGGTTCAGTTCAAAATTTATCAGATATAAATCCTGCTGCTAAATTACGTAAAGTTAAAACAATTAAATCAAAAATTCTCGATTGTTCTCCTGGTCTTTATACAAAATATAAACCATTTTTACAAAAGGATAAAGCCGTTATTAAGAAAATATTACATGGTATCAAAACTAAACGACCACCATCAGTACAATCAGCTTTATTACGTCGTCATCTTCTTGAATTAACACAAAGTTTTATGATACCATTAGAAAGGTATATGGCATCATTGATGCCATTTCAAAAAGACATTAGCCCATTTAAGGCAGCTCCAAAACCAAATCAATTTAAACAAGACGATTTCTTAGCAACTCTAGAACAATCTGGACCACAATTAACTTCTACATTAAAAGGTGATTGGGAAGGATTGTATAAACGTTTCTTTCGTTCGCCAAATTTTAAAGTTTGGTATGAAAACCGTGATATGATGTTGAGGCAAACATTACAACGATTACAACTTGAAGCATTAATTAATGCGGTAAGAAGATATTGATCATTTATTAAAATAAAATTCATTTTTGTATTTCTTCTCTTAGGACATCAATAAATGGGTACAAGGAAAACATGAAGTTGAAATATTGGACATGATATTAAAATTAAAACAAAAATTAAAATGCTATTCAAGTGATTCAAATGACAATGAAAATGATATAAATTTAACGTCACAAAATATGAAAGCTTCAGCTAGGGACCAATTGCTCAAACATTTAGAAAATATGAAACAATCATTACCAGAAGATCTTAAAATTATTTTACACGATACTTGACATAGTTTGAGAATAGTTTATACTGCATAAAAATAATAAAATACAAAAAAAAAACATAAATCATGTTCCAAAGGACTACCACCTAATTAATTCAATAAATGGCAACAACAACATAAATAATTATGTACAACCGATTTATAAAACTGATGACTGAGTTGAAATTTTATACAAATTTTATTGTTTTTATTCGAAGAATTTTGTTAACTCATTTAGTTTTTTAAATTAATATTAGTAAACATTGGCTCTCCATTGGAATTTATCCGAGATTATCTATTATCTATTATGAATTTAATTTTTTTAAAGCATTTATTATCACATGTACGTCAGTCCGAAATTACCTAACGATATTAAAAGAAATTTGTGTCTGTATTTATGTAAATAATAAATAAATAAATATATATATATGTACGTGTAGGAAAAGAAATAAAAATATTATCTTTGGAAAATGAAAATTTGTCATCTGTTCTCTATGGAGGCTTGTATGGGAAAGATAGATGAAAATAAAATTCGTTTCGTAATTTGCAAACTAATTTTTATTAAACATACTAAGATATTTGCATTCTAATTTTTTTAATTATTATACAACGAGGTAGAGAAATTTTACCCCACGAAACCGCTGACATTATCCATTCAACCACTCTTTTAGTATTTTGTTGAAATTTATTTTTCTTTATTTATATCAAAAGTAGATAAAGGCTAAATTTATAACAAATCATTTCTCCCTTAACATGTTTCTGCAAATGTTTCTTACAGTTAATAAAATATATTCTATAAACATTTTATTTAATTTCTATATTTATTTATATTTATATAAAACTGAGAATTGAGTCCCAAACGATTGCACCGCTTAGATGATTATCCTGATGTATTTTATACACATGGATATACATATGAATATATATAATACGTGCGTTTATGAAGGGATAAAGGACACTTAATCGCTTACAATAAAAACTCTTTCATTTAACAATAATATGAACAAGGGAAGTACGGTCATCACTAATTTATCAACAGAACAAATTGGCAAGGTTATGTTAAAATAAAAATTAAAGTTTTAGTTAAAGCCCATGTGTATAGGATACATAAGCTAGTTAAACATTGAATAAAATATCTTAAGCAGAAAAACTGCAATTAAATAAAAGTCAATTAATTAATTTCTTGACAATACTGCATAAAATATGTATACGTATTGGGTAAAATTATTAAAATAATTCAAATTATTGTATAATATTTCTAATATGAGTCTAATTGCATTTAATATGAGTCTAGAATTACAAAAAATATGGTGTTGTTGTTTTTGGTGGTATAACACGATTTGAATCTGGTACAGCTTTGAATATTTTAACTGTTTTATCTTTATGTGGGTTAAGGCTTAATATTGCTGCAACATTACCACAACGATAACAATAATTTGGTGCTGACCATACTGTGACTAATCTATTATCAAACATGAATTTGTATCCTTCATTAACAAGCTGATGTGCACGACATATTAATTGTAATTTATTCATTTCCAAAAAATGTGCAGTCACTAATGGTCCGAACAACCATCCAGCACCACGTGGACTTTGAGCCCTGTAAAAATTCAATTATTATTAATTGGAAAATGCATATAACTTTCGTATATCTACCAATAAAGTACATCATCTGGATCTGACCATACTAAATCACAAAATGCTCCTTTATAGGGTATTTCACCTTTTCTATCAATTGTTCTAATTTGATCAAGCGTTTTAATTGTAGGACTAAGTCCACCATGAACACAAAATATATCTTCATCGATTAACTAAAATGAAAATGAAAATTTAAATTTAATATTTATTTTTTTTCAATATATAAAAGAAATTTTTAACTTACGGCTGCTATTGTTAAAAGATCAAATACTTTACAGCAATACTTCCAAGCACTTGCATTACCATATTTACTAAAGCATTCATCGTAGAATCCATATACTTTTGTTATTTGTCTAGATTCATGATTACCACGTAGAAGTGTTATTTTATCTGGATATCGTGCCTTAAATACAAAATGTTTTCAATGAATAACATTTTTAATAAATTTTTCATTTTTACTTTCAACGTTAAGAGACGTGTAAACGTTTCCAAACTATAATAACCTCTATCGACGAAATCACCTAAAAATACATAATTCGTATCAGGAACTTGACCACCACATCGGAACAATTCTTCGAGATCATAGAACTGGAATATGGATATAATTGTTAATGTGATATTATGAGTTTAGTTACTGCTATTACCTGTCCATGAATATCACCACAAACAGTCACTGGTGTACTCACTGGCTGTATATTTGATTCTTCAACTAATATATCACACACAATATTGCAGAGACGTTTCAAATCGAGTTCTGGTAAATATTTACAATCTTTAACAATTTCTATCCATTTATCTAGATCAGCCATTTTATGTTTCTATGAATATTAACTTAAATATCCTTTTGCTGATCCTTGTTTTCTTTTGGTAAGGATTGTAATGCAATTACCACGCAACTGAGATATGCCGATTTTCATTGACTTGACAGTTTGCTTGTCAGTTTGTTCATTATGTGAAATTATAGATGGCGTCGTGTTTGTCAGATTTATCTTGCCTAGTGAAACAATAACAACAGGAATGGTTTTTATCCACATTACAGTTTATAGGGCTGTTCCCGAAACTCGAAAATCTGATTGATTTTTACTGAATTTTACTGAACTTGAGAGTTTTGCGTTCCCGTATAAGAGAAAATAGGGAATATTGCTTCCCCTCCTTACTGATTTTGTACTGAACAAATTTGGTATCTGTCAAATGCATGTAGGTATTTGATATTAGGCAATTGTGAATTTGACTTTAAATTTGTTTATTTATAGGTATTTTGTTAAATTATTAGTAAATTAACTATTACTAACTAATAAATTAATGATTTTTGAACATTTTTTTGAATTATTATGTTTAATTTATATTCCTTATCCATAATTGTCATTTTTACTAATTTCCAGTTACTGAATTTCCCTTCCCGTACTATTTCCAGTTTTTCGCTCAAGATTTTGCAATTGCAGCTGTTGGATCGCCTGTTCTGCTCGTGTAGTATGTTATGCACTTCAGCTTTACCACACTTCCTTAGATAAGTGAGGCACTTTGTAAACGTTAAAACATTTTAAAATATTTATTATAGGTACTATGCAAAACACAACCCAAAAACCCAGTGAGCATAGTGATAAAAGCATATCAAACTTAAGCCAAGCCCGCACTGAGGACTGAAAATTTATAGTGTAGCAAGCTGAAGTATCATTTCTAGTTGTTCTTCACTTCCAGGATACGGAATTCAATCAGGGTGTCAGTTACGTTCACAAAATTAAATAACAATTTATACACTTCCGTGTTGCAGTAACAGCTCAACCTCCTAATATCGCGAACTGTTATATTGAATTTTTCATATACATATAAATTTATCACAAGTTATATCATCAGCTAAACAAAATCTTGGAAAACCGTCAACGAACTCATTGCACGTATCAAATACATCATTATCAAGATCACGACGAAACAAACAATATCCACATTTTCCAACAGAATGTAATTCAAATCTTGTTGGTAATTGTACAGTAACTGGTTCGAGCAGTGTTAAGCATTCAGCTGAAAATATAAATGTTTCAACATCTAAACAAGATGGAAAAGATAAACCACAAAGTCTTTATAAAATGAAAGGATTAACATGGAAAGCTTTCCTCGAAGAATTCTCTCTTAAATCTGAATTGAATTCAAGCGATGAAGACGAAGAAAGAATAAAACAACGTAATAAGGGAACAGTTGTTAGACTAGATAAATCTGATATGGGATTATATGGATTATATCCAGAATCGGATCCATTTTGTGCTGTAATTTGTGACATATGTAATGCTGTTATTAAACCACAAGTATTACAAAAGCATATGGCATCACGTCATCATAACAGTCATTCTCAATACACTAGTCATCGGCATCACAGTCCCGATCAGGGATCATCGAGTAGATTATTCAATGCTGATAATAATGAACTTTTATTAAATGATATGAATTCATGTTCGACATCAGTTAGTGCATCATCATCGACATTAGGTGATACTGTTCAAACATCATCGAATTCTAGTGAAGCAAATACACTATCGTATACATCATCATCATCCTCGTATGTTTCCTCTTCATCACCAATCTCTAATGCTGCATCATTTCCTTCAGCTAGTTTATCACAAGTTATATCATCAGCTAAGCAAAATCTTGGAAAGCCATCAACCAGTATCAAGTATCATATTGTTGTAGAAATCTGAGTTCCTAATGACTGCCACCTTGTGTAGCTCATCCTTCTCCTTTCTAACTCTTTAGTATGAATTTGATTTTTCCTTTTAAGATTTTCATTTATGGCCGCCGCCTTAAAATTAACCGGCCTAATTTTAAACCTGTTCGTTACCATTGCGTTTATCGCTATGCGATTATGATTATTGCTAATCAGATTGCTTAGATGTCCGAAGAGCTGACAATGCCCGCAACGTTTTGGTCTATCAATAAAAGGAGCGAGCTCCTGGAGTAATCCGCAAGCCGCGATCTGCGGAGGAACATTAGTGGACTTGACTTTGATTTTAAAGGAATGGGAGTTTTCGAGGACCGGAACAATTTTACCATCTGCCTCATGGGTGCAATTTTTTAAATTTCCTTCATCGTCAACTTGTTTTTTAATGCGCTTTAATCTTTCCACTGAAACAAATGCAGGTAGGGGTTGTATCCATCTAGGTGGAGGTCCCGCTTCATCAATAATGTCTTGTCCATTGATGGATTGCTCCTTGACACCTTTTAATAAGTAATATTTGTAGGAGGGGATATAGGCGCAGCATTTTTCACCCTCTCTGATATTCGTCAATTTGTTCGCCTCTTTTGTCGAATCGAAAATAACCTTGAATTTATCAAAACCTGCTTTCTTAATCAATTTACAATTCTCCATCCGTTGATTGAAAGTCTTATACAAAGATTTCGCGAAAGAAAACATATTTTTATCTGAGGCCGCTTCCTCATCTAGTTTCTCGAACAAAACTATGAAAGGAGCAGAATAACCATATTTGTGTCTGTTTAACAGTCTTGGATCATCTGGAAGTTTTTCCTTGCCCTTAATGGACAAGGAATCGTCCATAACTGAACTGCCACCCTGTAAATTCAACATCCTCACGTTTTTACGGGACCACCAATACATATACTATACTAAATAGCCAAGATAAGAACAACTAGAAATGAATACTGTACTAAATAACCAAGTAGAGTTGAAAACTACTATTAAGAATTCAAATTATGAAGTCACGTTATCACATTTTGTTAGATCCTTCAACAAATTCCTAATATATTACTTGATATTAAATTTTTAGATGAAATTAAGTGAAAAATTTAAGCTCGTGGCAAGGAAAATGAACCATGTCGCCATCTGGATATATCTAGCGCAACTATTTATCGAATGGAGTAATTTAAACCCAGCCCTATTGGAGTGACCAAAAGAAGACAGCTGTTGTCGGGTGGAAGGTTTTCTAAATTTCTCCGTAGATTCTCCCTTCCTGATGTTTTTAGTTCAATGTATTTGACAATTGGACATCGTGTAGCCTCACATTCAATGCTCACACGATTATAATGAATTCAAATGAAAATCCAATTATTTAGAATGAAATATATATGAAATTTAATTTTATATAAATATAATTAATTTAATTTGAAAATTAATTTAATTTGTATAAAAATAGAATAATCCAATTGGATAGGAAGGAATTAGGTTGAACTTCACACCATTTGATTTTTGACAGTTTACATCTGTTTTGTTGGAACCTATCATTCTTAGACTTCCATCCCTTAATTTCCTTTTTTGATTTTCACGAATAATAAATATAATTTCCACTCCCAAATGATTTAATATGCTTTTTGTAAATAATTTATTTAAAGCTCCGAAATGGCGACACATAAATACCTCATTGCCAGTATTAACATATTGCGCCAATCATTTTCATTGTTGTGCTCCATTGAGCCGAGGTACGAGGAGGAATCATTTCCATGAGTTCCTGACCCATTACAGACGAGTGAATACCGAGAGCGATAGACCATTGTGTCATGTCGTACAACCGAAAGTGTACACACCAAAGGAGCAGGTTGAGATTGACAAACGTAAAATTTCGGATAATGTTGATGTTGTGATATGTGGTGGAGGGATTGTTGGTGCATCTGTAGCATATCATTTGGGAAAATGTGGTATGGGAAAGAGTACAATAGTTCTTGATCAATCAGAAGTGTGTTCAGAACCATCATGTCATCAAAGTGGATTGATTGAATCATTCAAACCGACTTTCCCTGAAGTACGTCTCACTCAGTATTCGATTGATCTAATAAAAGAACTTGACTCTAAAGGATTACCAACTGGTTGGAAAGAATGTGGTTCATTGAATTTAGCTCGTACCTTTGATAGAATGACGACATTTCGTCGAATGAAATCACTGGGAGTGTAAGAAAGATTTGAAAATTTTAATTATTCTCATTATTATTATTATTATAATTATTTTAATTGTAGTGCATGGAGTGTTGAATGCTCCCTACTATCACCAGAAGAATGCAAAGAAAAATATCCTCTAATGGAAATCGGAGATATTGCTGGAGGTCTATGGGTTGTAAAAGATGGTATTTGTGATCCACATCTAGTTGGTCAAACTTTTCTATCCGAAGCTCATAAAATGGGAGTTACAATTATTGAAAATTGTCCTATAACAAAAGTACAACAAAGTGCTGGAAAAGTTTGTGGTGTTGAAACACCAGCTGGAGATATTAAATGTAAATATTTTGTTAATTGTGCTGGTTTTTGGGCACGTGAAATTGGTAAATTATCCGATCCAGTTGTTAAAGTACCATTACATGCTGTCGAACATCATTATTTACGTACTAAAATGAAAGAAGAATTAACACCATCAACATTTGTAATACGTGATTTAGATGGAAGAGTATTTTTACGACAACTAGATCGTAGAATATTAGCTGGTGGCTTTGAATTTGCAGCAAAACCAGCTTATGAAGATGGTATTATACCAAGAACACAAAAAGATCGTGATCTCCAACCTGATTGGGATCATTTCTATCCGTTATTAAAAGAAATTCTAAAAAGATTTCCAATGTTAAAATCAGTCGGTGTTGAAAGTCTATCAAATGCACCAATTGCATTTTCACCAGATGGTAAATGGTTAATTGGTGAAAGTCCAGAAATACAAAATTATTATGTTGCTGCTGGTATGAAAACAGCTGGTGTATCTGGTGCTGGTGGTGTTGGTCGTGCTATTGCTGATATGATAACACAAGGTTATTCATCACTAGATTTACACCAATTAGACATTACACGTTTTCTTGGTTTACATAATAATAGAAAATTCTTAAGAGATCGTTGTCGTGAAGTTCCTGGATTACAATATAGTGTTGATTATCCTCTTGATGAATTTAAAACTGGACGTAATTTGCGTTTATCACCAATTTATCTTGCATTAAAAGAAGCTGGAGCTGTTTTTGGACAAACAATGGGTTATGAAAGGCCAACATATTTCGAGCCACGTAATAAATTAGGTAATAATACTTATAGAAAATAGAATAATTCTAAATTAATTTTTCATTTTTATTCAGATGAATTTGGTCTTCCAAAATTTCGTATTGCCAAAACAAGTACATTCGGTAAACCGCATTGGTTTGATTTTGTGGCTGTGGAATATAATGCTTGTAGAGAGCGTATAGGACTATCAGATTATAGTTCATTTACAAAATTTGATTTATGGTCAAAAGAAAATGAAGTTGTTGATTTACTACAGTATTTATGCTCGAATGATGTTGATGTACCAATTGGTTCGATAATTCATACGGGAATGCAAAATAAATTGGGTGGATTTGAAAATGATTGTTCATTAGCACGTTTATCAGAGAATCAGTTTAGTTCAAAACAATTAATAATGTTAATGCTAATATTAATTAAAATTCTATTTTAGTTATATGATGGTTTCACCAACCGTTCAACAAGCACGTGCTAAAGCTTGGATAACAAGACATTTACCACCAGGTGGTCGTGTTAGTATATCAGATGTTACTTCAATGTATACAGCAATTTGTCTAATGGGACCTTATACAAGAATTTTGCTTTCTGAATTAACGGATACAGATCTATCACCAAAGAATTTTCCATTCTTTACATATAAGGTAAAGAAGAATTTGTGAAATAATTCAAATAATTCAAATAATTTAAATAATAACAAATAATAGGAAATGGATGTAGGATTAGCTAATGGTATAAGAGCTATGAATTTGACACATACAGGAGAATTAGGTTATGTCCTTTATATACCAAATGAGTATGCTTTGCATGTTTACACAAGATTATGGGAAGCTGGTCAGAAATACGGTCTTCAACATGCTGGTATGAACTCGTTAATGAAATGAATTATAATTTTGAATTATATTTTTAAGGATATTATGCAACACGAACCCTCCGAATTGAGAAATTTTATGCATTCTGGGGACAAGATTTAGATACATTTACAACACCTCTTGAATGTGGACGCAGTTGGCGTGTAAAATTTGATGTTAGTAAATTGATGATTTATTCAATATATATATGTTTAAACTGAATTATATTTACAGAAAGATATTGATTTTATTGGACGTGAAGCACTCATAGCACAACGAGATCATGGTGTTGAAAGAATGTATGTTCAATTATTACTTAACGATCATAATCCAGAAGTTGATTCATGGTGTTGGGGCGGTGAACCAATTTATCGTAATGGAAAATTTTGTGGACAAACAACAACAACTGGATATGGTTATACATTTAAAAAACAAATATGTTTGGGATTTGTACGTAATACTGATGAAAAGGGAAATCAATCACCAGTTACAAATGATTTTGTATTATCTGGTGATTATGAAGTTGAAATAGCTGGAATACGCTATGAGGCAAAAGTTAATTTACATTCACCAAATCTACCAACGAAATTCCCAGATCGTGAAAGAGAAGCTTATAAAGCTACTAGAGATAAACAAGGTCAAGCAGCTTTATTATCTTATGAAACAAAAATTTAATAATATTCATATACATACTTAATAATAGTATTCATTTGATTGATGCATTTTATTGAAATGTGTGATTGTATGTTTTTGTAATTTACACGCAATTGAATTTGTAAAAAATAAAACTTTTTCATAATATTGATTACAGATATTATTTAAAAATTATCCATGATAATCTTGATTCGCTTTATACATACATTGTACTTGATATGAAATGTTTAATAATCATTTAAACAAATTTTTAATTATTTATTAATAATTTATTTTCTAACAAATAATTGTGCTCATAATTGAATTTTGAATAATAATAAATTGAATTGGCTACTGATCAAAATGAATTTTGTTTTAGTTTATCATTTGCAAATTGAATTTAATAAATTGGAAGATAGAATTTGGAAAATATTATATGAATTTGAAGTTATTAACAAGTTTGATCTTAAGTTGTTGTTAAGATTTTTCTTTAAGACGGTAGAAAATATCGCCATTTTCTCGATAATAATTCCAAGTGTAGATAATGATAAGTTTGATTTGAATGATATTGTGTTGTGAAGACGTTTGGACAAATCTCGTGATCCTTCTGATGGTAGTAACAACATTTATATACTCTAAGATCAATAAATATTTTTTTAATTGAACTTTCTTGATACTTCATATGATCACAGTTGAATGTGTTAATGTTATTCATAAATGTTTGGTCGGTGAGATTTGTGTAATTGAATTGATTTGGATATTGTTTTCGTCTGTTTTCAATGGTGTAAAGTGATAGAACTGTTGTTATCCTAAAAATAATGAATTGTTTTAATTTGATTTATAATTTAAATATTCAATTGATTTTGTCATACCAAATAGCTAAGAGAATTATCCAAATCAAGAGAATGTTCCTTATAAGTCTATCACTATTCTGATTGTAGGTGAATAGTTTATTTCGTTCTAACAATTCTAAACGTTTCTGTAGATTTTCATTGATTCTATATAATTCCTTAATAGCTCCAACACTTTCCATAAATATACGATCCTATAAAGAATAATGATAATGTAGAATCAAAAATATTATTAAATATAATTATACAATAGTTAGTTACCTTATTTACAAGGAGGAAATTTTCAATAACTCGTCCACTTGGTAATACAACATTACCAGCTTCTTGTACTGCATCTGGTATGACTTTTTGCACTTCTTGAGCAATAACACCAATATCATTAACACAATTCATTTGAGTTCCACGTAAACCACTGTGAACAGCAAATTCTGGATGATATTGATATTGGACAACACGAATCTTTTGTAGATTCTTTAATTGTTTAGCTGGATCAAGTTCATGGATCTTTTGTTTTGCACGAAAATCACTTGGTTGAACAATATGACCAGATATCTTCAAGTTACCATGAACAACAAGACTTTCATCTGGACGATCAGTATTGATGCCAACATGACCAACATGGAATATTGAATCATTGATACCATGTTGCCAACATAATTCAACATCACTATCAAATTGTCCGGGATTAGAGGCACGTACAATAATACGTTCACTTCCATGACTAATAAGTGGATAACTAGTAGAGTTAGTGTGAGCATGAAGACTAACCACAAGTTGGAAGTATCGTTGTTCCGGATTTGGTCGTCCTTTCTTCCGCATATTGTTACTGGTTGTCTCGGAGAAATGAAGACGACCAACTGTTACTTTTCGAACAACACCTTTTTCAAGATCAATTCTGTAATGAAATAAATGGAATTTTTCTCAATTTAAACATTTTAAATATTGACACATTTAAATAATCCTACGGAACTGGATGGAATGGCTTCTTTGATCTATCAGATTGACTTTGTTCCACGCGTATTTTATGAGTTGGAGCTTCCAGTTTGACTCCATAAAAGTGTAATTGGAAAAATTTGATTTTCTCCAATCCAGTTCTAGTTCTCACAAATTTTCCTTCTCCTTGCAATTGAATGTGGCATGTTATTTGAAAATGATTCTTCTTTTGGCAAACAAACGCATCATCAGCATTGGAAAAATTGAATCCTTTATCAGCATCAACACGATAGTTTGGTATTGGCATACTCTTCAAATACTGATCACATAAGACATGCCAGTTCTGTTCATCGAATGGGGCGAAACGTATACATTGAAGTGTACTGGTATCTGGAACAACTAGATTTTGTTGGTTAAGATCTGGATTTGAGTCTGGAAGAGATTGTGGTGTATCAATTGGTGAAGTGTTCTTTAAAGGTTGAGATCTTTGTTGGAATCTTTGTTGACGGCATGTTGATGGTGAATTGAAGGATGGATAGGTTGAGGTATCTGAAAGGGATTAATGTTAATCAATTGTTTAATATGATCATTGATCATTTCAACCTGGTTCTGGTTTGATGTCAGATGAATTATTTGAATCGAATTTTCTTTTTCTTTTATATGACAACGTATTGGAACTGATCATCTCTGATGCTGATATAGAAGTGCTTAATGATTCTCCAGTTGTGAATTGTTCTGGTATTACACCTGGTGTTTCCATACTGTTTGTTTGAGATGAATCCAAATTCAAAAGATGAGACTGAGAAGTGTTGCAGTCTCCATCGAAAATCGCTATTTCCTGGAGAGATTCCAATGATGCTCCAATGACCACGGGATGAAGTGGTTGTTCTGGGAAATGAGATGAAGGTGAAATTTCATCGTGTTTCTTTGGAATTTCAGTTTCTTTTTCTCCAGCAATTTGTTCTGGAATTGAATCTGTACGAAATAGAACAGATTCATTTGCCGGTGACTGTTGATCATGGTGATCATGATGACGAAAATGATTCGTTGATATCAGAGCTGAATTGTGGTACAAATGGAGGCCATTCAAGTTAGTCAGCTCTGCTGGTGTTGTCGGCAATCTAACTGGTTTTGTGAGATTGTCTATTGGTAGATTTTCTGCAATGTCTCCAGTGATCGCTGGATGATCGTTGAAACTGGTATAGCAATCCTTCTTTGGATCAGTTTCATTCACTTCGTTAATAGCACTATTTCCTATCGTCTTTGACAATTCCGTTCCATCATCTGATGGAACAGCGATCAGACGCAATCCTCTCAAGTCCACTGGACGGTATACATTGTCTGGTGAATCATGATCAGTGGATGTTTTTGAAAATGACGATTCTATTGCTGTCACAGGTGTCAAGTTCACGTTATCAATCAGAGTTGCTCCCGGTCCTGATTGGAGCGCAATTGGGTCACTTGTGTCCGTATTTGATTCCGAATGAGATCGCACAGATGGCACTGTCTGCATGTATCTATCCAAATGATCGAAATCTAATGCTTCATTATCGATGCCACCAATGAAATCAGATCGTTCTAGGATGAAGGATAATTATTTCAAGTAAATGTAAGTATCGACGATTCAATAGGTCTGTTCACGTACTTGCTCGGAATATATTTTGAGGACGAAATTGTCGCTTTTGGACTCGCTCAAAAAATTGTTTTGAGAGAATTCAACGAAAAGTAACGGAGGTGAAATATATTTGAAAGTGCTAGATGTTACTCGAGAAGTTTGCTTGTAGTTCATTTGACAGGTACATGTAACAGACGTTAGAAATTCAAATGTCAAATGTCAAATTTATTCATGTTCGCCCATGAAGTTGCTCGAGGTTACTCAAATGCGTTTTTGTACTATTCGAGTAACGAGAGAGAACTTAATAAGATCCTCCCGAATGCCTCATTTACAGCCGAGTAAACTCTAGTAAACTGCAGCTGTACGTGAACAGACCTAATGTGTGTTATTTACCTGCTAAAGAGCGCACATATTCCATTATGATTTATTATGTTTAACTTCTAATCACTTTAATATGTATTTGAATAGAATATCCTTTTTATTCAAATGAAAATTTCAAATTGTTTCAATGAAAACTTCTTAACCTCCATTTTGGAATTCACAATCCCTTTGAAATCATTTCAAAATCACGTACTACAATTAACTTATTTATATAATTAAATGTTTGTCATACAAATTTATTAACTTTATAATACAATAACGACATTCGACTTTCATCAATAAACAAATTTTTGTTTCTAAGCAACACAAACGAGACTATTATGTACCTAAAAATTGGTTTTTGTTATATACAATTCATAGATAATAATTTGCATAAATACATTTGAAACATATTATATTATGCTAATTTTGAATAATATTATTTATTTTCATTTATTCCAAATCAAAATTTTCACATTTCACGAAACATAACCGTCTTCCTTTGCGATTTCTTGTAGATATTATCCTCTTTAAACACGAAATATTCAATTAAAACACAATTAATCTAATTAAATTGAACTAATAACTTGTTTATTAATAATATTTATTGAATTATTTTACATGAAATCCATTAAAACACAAACAAATAACATTTTCAACATTTCACACAACAAACTTTGATTGAGTTTAACTAATGACTAATAAATAAATAACTTATTTGATTTAATAAACAATGAATTCACTAATAAATGAATTTACAAATAACTTGTTAACTAAAAGTTATTGCGAATATTTGACCTTTGTTTTTGTAATTCAATTATTGACTAAACAACGTTTTCTGGGTTTTGGTTTGGTTTCGTTTTACCCTGTCGCTGTTACACTCGTATATTGTATGTCACCCCCAATGGTTGATACTCGTAGGGAATCAAAATCACGTTAAGATATAAAACTAAAGGGTTAACTTATTCATTTGATTTAACTTATTAAACAGATTTTGTGACTCTAATTTCCTAAGCGTACAAGATATCTTTCAACTTTATCAGGTTATTTGTTATTCATGGAAAGAGAATGTGAATAGTAATAATAATAATAATAGGTCTGTTCATTTACTTGCTTGGAACACATTGCAATATATTTCGAGCACGAAATTAGCGCTTTTGTATAGAATTTAACGAAAAGTAACGGAGAGGAAATGTACTTGAAAGTGCCAAAAGTTGGAAAATCTTGTTCATTTGACAGGTACATGTAACAGACGTTAGAAATTCAAAGATCAAATGTCAAATTTGTTTATGTTTGTTCATGAAGTTGCTAAAGGTTACTCAAATGCGTTTTTGAACAATTTGAGTAATGAGAGGAAACACTTAGAAAAATCCTCCCAAATTGCTAATTTACAGCAGAGTAAACTCCTGTGAACTGAAGCTGTGAACAGACCTAATATAATTAACAACTGAAATAACATTTATTGTTTTACATGTAAAACACGTTTATTAAACTTTCGTGAACAATAGATATTTGATAGATAATGTTACAATAATAGTGATATCCGACATTATAATTGAATTGAATTAAACGATAATAAATTATATTATTTGCAGCAAGTACATACAGTATTCGGATATCGAATTAATATCAACTACAATAGAAATAAAACGTTTTAAATAAATTTTATTTAAAATTAACACAAATTCATTTATTCATGTCTTAGAAAACAATATATGAATATATTAATTATATAACATTTAAATTGTGTTTTACTTTAATTTAATTACAATTATATTGCGTTTCGTGGTAATTTAACAAAGCAAAATAACGTAGTATATATTTTATTTTGTATAGTAACGATCAAACAGGGCAAAAATTGAAATTGAAATTTCATATTTAATAAAAATTCGATTTGAATAGCTTCAATTAGAAGTTAATTTTTAATGAAAATAATAAATAAATTAATATAATATTATGTATGTAAACACAAAACTCAAATCACTCCATATAAGTTAATTCATGCTAACGTTGACGTAAAATCCTTTCAAATGTTAACAATTTGACAAATTTTCAAAGCGACTTGTTAACTTTCTCATTCACACATAGATGGCACTACGGTAATTTGAATTTATTTTATCGTTTTTGAAAACATTTAAATGTGCTCACATTATATTTATAATTAATATTTTATGTTTTAAGATAAAAATGTAATTTTCAATTTTCTATTTTGTGTCAAACATAAAAATTTTCGTGTATGGTCGTGTATTATTTCAAATTGAAATATGTATATGGTGTATGCAATTTTTGACAGATGACAGATATGACTTTTCATTTTGTGTAATTGTTGCATCGTGAAATACGTTAATTATATTATACACATTTGATATTGAAAATAATATATCATATATAACAAGATGATAGACATTTAGAAGTCGGTGAAAGCCATGTGAGAATAGGATTTCGGATCATCCAAAGTTACTGGTCGATAGTAGTCCCGCATTTGGTTCCATCCTCGTGGAGCTGTGTTGAAAGTGGGGCCATGCATAACATCAACTGAAGAGAACTTTGTGCATAGTGAAGGAACTTCATTGGGGAAACTTTGATAGACTGGTGACTTGTTACATGGGAAGGATGTAGTCGTGGCATATCCATTGCTAGGAGTGTGACGTGTGGGCTGTGATTCGTTTTGATATGGTTCATATTTTGGTTGTGGTTTGTATATGTTTGCTGGTGTTGGCTTCTGCTTCGGATACGCTGGGGATACAGAAGCTTTAGCAGTTGATTTATATGCATACGGAGTATAGGCTTGTGGTGATGATGGTCGATTGAATTTCTCTAGTTTCTCATAGGGTAATGGTGATGGATTAAATACAAGAGATGGTGTTGCATGTTGGACATTCGATTGTGGGGGACTAAAACTTCCAGATGATGGTGTTGTTCTCTTGTAGCCTTGTGGCATTGTTGGACTGTACACAGTCTTCTGGGGTTGTGGTGAATACAATTGTTGTGCTTGAACTGGAGCCGGAGCTGGAGCTTGAGTTTGAACTGGAGGTTCAGTTGAATAAGAGGATGATGATGGATGAAATGGACTGTGACTTGTTTGAACGGTCGCATTTGCTGCCCATGATGGTTGAGTTGTAGACGGGATTGAGATTTCTGGTGGTGGTGCATAACTATCCAATGAAATTACAGGTGGTGTATACAAGCCTAATACAAAATTTAAATTATTTTTATCAGTAATAGTTTATTTGCAGTGTTAATTAACCTTTTGATAAAGATGGCTCTGGTGCATTCCATCCTCGAGGGATACTTGGTTTATAAGCCAAATCTCTAGTCGTTGAGTATATTGTTTCAGTTTTAGTTTGTTTTGTTACTTTCTAAATGCAAAAAGGAGAAATTTAATTTTAAAAATTTTCCAGCAATCAAAACCGAATTGTCGTAGAAGTGAAACTTTTTATGAAAAATAGGGTACAACTGTCAACTGTCAATTATCAACAATTCTCATCATCTTCTCTTTGTGCGAATATTCGTATAAATTTTCAATGGATCAACATAAAATGTTTCATTAGAAAGTTAAATTTTTTTCATTTAAGTAACAAACCTCATGGTACGGTTCACTCTTTACCGGAACCGGAGATTTTTGAACAGCAGCATACGGTGATTGTGAATATTGATATTGATCATAAGTAGGAGAATAATCCTTTGGTCCAGTTGATGGAATGCTTGGAGCCTGACCGTACAACTGATCGTGCATGCCTTGTGAAGAAGAATTTGTAGTATTAGTTTGATCAACAATCCAATTTTCAGACTTCTTGCGACGCTTAGCAAATAATTCGGCTCCTTTTTATATTTTTTAGTTATCAAACAATACATTTTTTTTTTTGTGTAACGAAAAAGCAGTAATAACGTAAGACGAACAAAAAGAAAGAAAAGAGAAAAAAAATAATATTTTTTAATAATTTCATTATCCAGTTTTATTAAATTTTTAGTTTTACTACCTTTTCCCTTAGGAGCATGTAAGGATTTTACTATATCAGCACATATTTCTGGTGATTGCATTCCAGCATCAAATTTGTAATCATTTAATGTTGATGATTTAACTTGACCACGAGGATCCATTACCAATTTTAGTGGTACCTTTTCAATTGAACGTGAACTGACACGATTCTCAAACTGATTCTCTTTGGATTCCTCGTCATATTCATGTGCTATCGTTGCTGTCCCTAATAAGCCACACAAGGCAAATACTCACTTTAGCAAACTAATTTTACTTACTATGGTATATAACTAATAGTATATTATTTGATTTGATTTATTGAAAGCATTGCTTTATATTTACCTTCACCTTCGTGTACCCATTTAACTGAACGCTTTTTTCGGTTAACATACATTGACTGACCTTTGGATTGTTGATTATTCGAATCACTCAATGAATGTGATATTTTTCGTGCTAACTCAACCTGGTCTTCCACTGTCGGATGGAGACCAGGTGAGTAGAATGCTGAAGATGCATATAGTTTTCCTAAAATGCAAAATTTCAATTTTTCAAAAAAATTTAAGAAAATTTTCAAAAATACAAAAATCATTTTTCATTTTTAATTTTAGTATGAAATTCAAAAATTCACCCAAACTCTGTTATCTAGAAAATACCAGAAAAAAAAGAAAGAAATTTTTAATTAACAATTTTATAAATTTCATTTCAATTTCAATTTGATGAAAATCTAAAAAAAAAAAACAAAATGTTTCATTTGTCAATAAGTGAGTGTGAGTAGGTATGTATGTACATGTGTACATTTTGACAGCACTTCAAAATGTTGATTGAAAAATAAAAACTTTGCAAATATGTCAATTTGAATTGTGACAGTTACGACTTTCACAATTCAACGAGATTGTGATAATTTGATAAGGAAACATTCCAACAATTAAAAACTTAACGAATCGAAAAGTTCTCGTTAAAAATAAATCAACGAGAATTCAACAAGTGTAGTTATAAATAAGTTCAATGTGGAATTTAACACGATGCGGAACGATTAATCTCTCAAGAACGTTCAAGTATAAATATTCTCGAAAAAATGCTATTATTAAATATTTATGCGGCTAATAATAATAATAATAATTTGAGGATTCGAATAAAAATCAAAAATTCGAATGTTGAATTTCGATATCGGAATTGAATTGTAGTTTGTGAATGTGTTTTCTACGTTCATGAGGACATGAAGAAAATGTGCATCACTGAATTTATGCTTTCCAGGCAAATGCTCTTACCACTAAAACTAATGCAATTCTTGCATTCATATTCACCGCCACAGATCTAACGAAATCTGGCACGAATTGTCCAATACATTCAGACCTGTCAAAATCGTAACGTTTCACTGATCCAACATTTAACGTAATTAGTTTCATTTGAAAAGCTGTCAAGAGGTCAAAAGCATATTCCATCTTGTACTTTCTATTTTAATGTCATGTTGTTATAAGATCACCACTTGTTTGTGTTGGTGTTTTAAAAATAAATTCAAATTGAAAAATAAACAAACAAAATAATTACTTTAACATTTGAGCACAAATTGTGTTTAATGTCACAATTAATGAATATTAAAAAATGATGTTAACGATAATGTAAGAAAATATGCAAAAATTCATTAAATTCTACTATTACTCACGATTTTTTGGGATAATCTCTTCAGCATCAGTTGCAGGAGTGAATATTTTCTGCAAATCAATTGGTTTGGGTCCTTCCGAAGATCCATCCTTTGGTTTTTAATTTACGGTTTTTGTTGGCAGTTATTAGAAATAAATTAAATTCCAAATATTTTAATTAATCATAAAAATTTTTTGGCAATGCTGCCAACTTTGTGATGAGTAATATTTTCGTGTGATATCAAAGGTTTGTTTTATACAATTAGGTATAGGTAACAAAACAAAATTGTGACAGGTATGAAAACGGATAGTCCAATTGTCAAAAACGGATTGGTTGCAGGATCGCTTACGTAACTAGATTCTGGCCTCCACCATTTGATTTTTCTCTCTGTGATTGTTCCTCTCCTCAAAATTGCTCAAATGTCATTTTGAAATGATTTATATTATGAGGAATGGGAAACCAGTGGGTGGCATGGGGTTAATGCACTAGGCTTTGTCATGATTTGAATGTCATAGCGATTTGACAGATAGGGAGGTGTGAGTAATAATTGAAAGTTTGAAATTCAAAAACTTTGCGTCCAACGACTGTTTTGTCCTTTGAATTGAAATCAATCGAGCACTCGGCTAACGAAGCTTTCGATTACTTGTCATCTGTCATCTGTCACAATAAAATGTCAAAAACGAATGTGATTTTTAAATATGCAAATAGAATAATGGAGGAGATGAATTAATTGACATAATACCAATACTATGATAAAAATAATTTTGACGTTTAAATGTCAAAGGAAATATGAGTTTGTAGCCATAATTGAAAAATTACAGTGTTCCTCTATTTATTTGGACAAAAATAATTACTTAAATTAATTGCATTTCAAAGTTAAAAATAGTACAGGAAAATTGTTTGCGGAACACTGTAAACACAGACAAATCGAAACTTTTCTGATTGTCGTTGCACGCAATGCTTCCGAAAAAATTCATTGACATTCAAGAAGATTTGAATAAGAACATGAGAGCGTACATGAGAGGAAATTTCATGTGTGCGTGAGTGTGTGGCGAAAACAAAAAAGAAACAAAAAAATAAATAAAACAACAAAGAACAAAAGAAAAATAATTTGTGACGTTTGTGAACATTTGCTTGCAATCAAACTAAATAAAATTCAAAATGAAATATAAAAATTAAAATAGAAAAGGAAGAGAATATAGTGGAGTGAGAAACGAACTATATAATTACCACATGCCAAATCCTCTTGCTTAAATTAACTAAAAATTCCTTTTTGCTGGGATCTCTTATGTCACTGGGCTTGAAGCCCCGTTTCTTCTCAATTGTGCAATTCCCCAATGAATGTGCCTTCTTAAGAGTATGGAAGCCGTGTTGATGGCCACCATATCCAGATGATGATGATAATGTAGATGACAACATATGTTGTGTACTAAAACTTCGTTGCACTAGTGACATTTTGTATTATATTTAAGAATGTCTATGTTTTAAATTAGAATTTTTTTTGTTTTTAAATTAAAAAGAAATGTTCAAATATAAATAAAACTTTTTTCTTCTTTACTTTTAACAGAAAATTTAAATAAAATAATAAAAATAAAACTTAAATTAATTAAAATTTTTCCACTAAAGACTTTCGAAACATCTAGCCACTGCCACTTTTGACACAGACTACTATAATTATTTTTTATAATGCTAAACAAACCACCGCACCACCATCACTACTACCACCGACACCTTCACCTCCACCGCCGCCGCCACCACCACCACCGTTTTGGGGAAATTTTTAAGAAGAAAGTGGAATTGAATTTCCGCGATACGATCGTACTACTATGTACAATACTCGTGTTAGTACATTGGATAAATTTATTTTTAAAAATTTTAAATAAATAAAAAACGAAAATTTCTCTAATCAAATAATTTTAACTGAATATTTTTTAATTATTAATTAATCGTTATTCGATATTTTCCAAAACTAATTCTATTCGATACAATCACTCGTTGGACGTTACACTTTCGTACTGTCGGACAATCGCTCTTAAAGTCATCATAACCTCAAAATGAATTTTTAATTTTTAATTAAATGCAATTTTAACTTATTAAAACAAGACATTTTTGACAGGTCACAGTGGAAATTACATGAAGTATATTTGAAACTAGTCAAATTTAATAATATTATTTTGTTTTTTATTTTTATTTTTAATTTTATCCCAAACATACAAACATTGTCAACGGATCAAAATAACTACACTGCTACACAGTTATGGTGTGCCGAATGGACCGATATTGTTTATCGGATAATAAATTGTTCTCTTTAACACGTACACGGATTTTCGTTGTGTTTGCTAGTAGATTTTACAAATTTTTTTTAAGAGTTATTTTTAAAACAAATTTATTTTTAGCGCGCATGTACATGTTGTCAAATCAGTTCTATGCCAAGTAGACGGGACGAGGTGGATTTGCTGAAATTTGTTTCCACTACAACCGGGACGAGTGGCAGCAACGACAACAAAATGGAGATTTGCATTTGAGAGGAATCTTAAGAAACTGTCATATTTTGACAGCCAGCTATCTGTCAAAATGAATTTTCGAAATGAAAGAAACGTATCATTTGGTACTCGATTATTGCGTGACAACTCCGAAAATGCACAAACTGTCGATTTTTATTAAAATAAAGTCCCACTAATCTGAACTAATTTGGACCGAATCCTGCTCGGATTAGGCGGAGTTTTATCATATAATGCCATATATAAACTTTATGAGGCGTATTGAGCGTGTGATGTGTCAAGAAGTAAAGATAAGAAATTACGAATTCTGGTATACTGCAATTTGAAGTGCTCGGTGTCTCAAAGTGCCACAAATTTTATTGCCTTCTTATGCCTTGGGACGTCTGCCTTGAAAGTTTCTTAAATGTACATTAAACGGACGACATAACTTGAAAAAACTTGTTTTCTTTACTCTTCCCAGTTCAGAAATTTAAAAGAAATATTTCCCTAGTCCTGTCCTGGGGTTCGGATTAGCGAGACTCTACTGTATTTCATTCGGAAACCTTGACAAATAATCAAAGCGATTCTGGCGACACGTAACAGATCCTGTTAATTTGACATCCCGTGCAATTGTTGGATTTCGAAAACTTCTGTTACGGTCGATATCGGTATTCTGGTGGCAAAAGTTAACAGGTTTTCTGTTAAAATCTGTCAAAGTAACAGGCTCGAAATTCGTCGATTTATACTAAAGTTTTTCTTTTACTTTGACGTTTCATTTAAAAAACATTAGAAAACGGATCATGATGAGTTATATTTTGGTTTACCGATTATTGAACGAAGACTGACCTAATAAAAAGGCATGACGTTTCAAAATTTAAGTTGACAGATTTGGCTTCAAACAGGTTTCGAAATTAAAATTTGCTCCAACGCAACAAATTCGAAAATAAGTTGTGCCCAGAATACCAACATAAACAATTCTGTTAAAAACCAAATCTGCTAACTTTCTTAACAGAAAGCCTGTTAAGTAACGAAAGTTGCCAGAATAGGCACTTAGAATAATTTCGAAATCGACTCCGAAAAACTGTTGGCAACAACTCAAGCCGGTTCATTTTGAATATTTCATACGGAAATTATAATTATTGACTGAAAACATGAAATTTCTGGGCTGCATCAAGAGATGGCGTTAACAGAATGACTATGAAGTAGTAATTGCATTCTGACATTTCTCACAAACGTCATTCGAGTTCATATTCGTATGAATTTGTTACGCCCTCGCTTAAACAAATTCCTCATATATTACTTGAATTTAAATTTTCAGATGAAATTAACTGACAGTTTTGAAGAAATTGTAATTTTGTGGAATTTAAAGAAAAATTTAGGTTCCTGGCAAGGAAAATGAACCATGTCGCACTTCTGTACTCTTCTAGTTGAAGAATTCATACAGAGGTGCAAACTAACCCGCTTATTATCGAGACCAAATTTTGTGCTCGATAAATGTATGGGATTTGACAGTTCTGCACCTCTCGATGCAGCAAGAAAACAAAGCTATTGAGTTTCCTAGTTCTCGATTAAATGAGACACTAAATGTCATCTGATGAATCGGAATTTAGAGAAAAGACCATGGTCACCAAGAGATGGCGGTGATCATTTTGACATTTTCCTCTACTGTCATTTGGTAGACTAGAACTTCGAGCAGTTGTTACGACCACCACCAAATGGTTTAATAGTTTTGATTGTTTTTAACCATTGGACATACATATGTCATAGGAGACATTATGTGAATTTGTATAAGAGATTACGATCATCAACAGATGGCGTTGTAAGAAAGAATTCGATTTCGATTATATTTTAACATTTCGCTGAATAAATAGATTAAAGTAACTCGAAGAACAACAGAAATTGACAGTTGAAGTCGAATGCACCATAGGTTTTGTACGAAATTCGAAACAAAATGGCAGCGAAGCATTTTGCAACGCCATCTTACCTGAGATTTGTACTCTTGGCGATAGCGTTCATCGTAGACCTCTCTCCTAGTCGAACCTGGCTGTAGTCCGGACGTTTCATGGACAGTTTTGCGGATTTCTTCGGTTTCATAAGAGAGATGTGACTGTTGTTGTGGCGGCCATTTTCTATATAGTTGTGCAGTCTGATTGAAATTGGGTCCTTGTCTGTAGGAGCTTGGGAAATTGTGTTGATAGCGTGGCTGTTCCTCTCTCATAACGCGCGGCGGTTCTCTGTCAAGCCGAGCATAATCTCTATTGACACGTGGCACTTCTCGTTCGAATGGTGCATGCTCTCTTTCGAAACGAGGAATATCTCTCTCTACACGTGGCACTTCTCGTTCGAATGGTGCATGCTCTCTTTCGAAACGAGGAATATCTCTCTCTACACGTGGCACTTCTCGTTCGATTGGTGCATACTCTCTTTCGAAACGAGGAATATCTCTCTCTACACGTGGATAGTCTCTCTGCACTTGAGGTACGTAGCGGTCGTCACGAGCGTAATAGCTTTCTTGCGGAGGAGCTGCTGGTCTCGAGTAGGCGAACGGTTCGGGTTTGATGGATTCATATGGTAGCGGGACATCGCGTGGCGGCACTGGTTCCTCAACAAACTGTTCTCGTGGCTTCTCTTGCACCACTTCCTCTCTCGCCTCTTCCTTAACTTGCAATTTCACAGAGACATCTTCAGCTTCTGCTTCACTCTTCTTCACTACTGGAGGTTCTTGTTTCTCTTCAACCGGAGCGGGTTTCTCTTCAACTGGAGCAGGTTTCTGCTTTAGCGTAACCGTTACAGCAGCTTCTTCTTCCGTTGCTTCTTCCTCATCTTCTTCTTCATCCGCTTCAACTTCTTCTTCTTCGATTATCAACTCTTCATCGCTGCCACTACTCTCAGATTCTTGTTTCTCTTCAACTGCTGTCACTGGCTTAACTTCAGCTTCTTTCTTAACTTCTTCTTTAACTTCCTCTTCTTTAATTTCTTCTTCTTCTTTGACTTGCTCTTTCTCCTGCTCTACACTCTCTTCAGCTGCTTGCTCTTCTTCTTTCTGCACAAGAACACAAAAACATAAATCACAATTTGTTGCTTCATTATATTATATTTTCTTTTGCTTCTATTTTTTGTTTGTTTTTCTTGTTATATCCATCAGGCAGTAACTCGGTTATTTTGAAGATATTGTTAATTGTTTGTTACTTATTAGTCTAGAAGTCCAGTTATTAGAAGATAATAGCCAATTAGTACAAAAATAAAAGCATTTTAATATGACAACTACTGAATTAAATCACGCCATCTTTCATTTTCCTGGAATTCTTCTTCTCAAGTCACAGAGAGACTTCCACGCATTCTCCGAGTTCATCAAAAGTGTCCATTTTGTCCGGAACCAGGACCAGCAACAGTTGCGCGAATTTGTAAGGAACAACATTTCAATTGCAAACATTCTTTGTCCGCTACATCTAACACATACTACATACAATATAATGTGATTTTGTTAAATTTATAAATAAATAAAACAGCACAGTACCACAATATTCATACTTATGTATAATACTACAATACAAGAAGCTATTTAGTTTTGAAATTAATGCAATACCAATCTCAGTGACGGCACAAAAATCAAAATTTAGTAGGGGCAAAAATTTATTTTGACATTTCATATGAAATGGCGAATGATGATGAATGAATGCCAACTTAATAAATCAATTACCTTAACCTCAGGTTTTTCTTCAACTTTTTCATGTTTCTCTTCAACTTGTTCGTGTTTCTCTTCAACTTGGTCAGTTTTCTCTTCAACTGATTCAGATTTTTGTGTTTCTACTTGTTCAACTTTCTCTTCAACTTCTTGTTGAACAACTTTTTCTACAACAACTTCTTCAGTTGTTTCAGTCTTTTCAACACATTTCTCATTGTCATCTGCAACTTTAGCAGCTTCTTCAGTTTTTGTTTCGACTTTCTCTTTCTCCTCAGTTTTCTCTTCTTTCTTCTCTTTCTCTTCCTCTACAACTTTAGCTGGCTCTTCGCATTTCTCGACAACCTCTTTTTTCTCCTCTTCTTTTGGAGTTTCTGGCTTTTCAGTCTTTTCACTTTGTTCAGTTTTCTCAGTTTTCTCAGTTTTCTCAGTTTTGTCAGTTTGTTCAGTTTTCTCAACAGGTGGCTTTTCAGCTTCTACCTAACAAGAGAGGAGAGAATTCGTGTAGATGGCATCAAGGGTAAATGATGAGGGGAATGAAAGTGGAATGAGGTAAAATTAAGCCGAAATCTTTAATAATATTTACAAAAATTTAAAATTTTATTACAACATGACAGTTGCCATGAATTTGTGCATGTGGCAAAAAACCCACCCTTTGATGTATAAATTTATTTTTATTTTGTTTTAATTTCAAGAGAAAAAGTCGTTGAAGAAAATATAAATGGAAAAATTCACAGAAATAAAATGAAAATTGAAAAATCTGTCGCAGCGGCAATCAGAGACAGACACAGTGCCATGCACAAACGCACGCACACAGCCATAACACTCCTTTAACGTATATCAAGGTCATTGAAATCTGAGACGGCGTCATCGGCTTGACAGTTAACAAAAACAAAAATAAAGAAAAAAATTCACCACAACGATTTTGTTTTTCACCGCACTATGGTGAGTTTGTCATTGCACGTTGTGGTTTTTCTGTTTTAAACAAAATTTAATTAAAGTTTAAAAACGTGTGGCCAACATTGTGAAATTAATTTTGAAAACGTGTTGTGTCAATTGCGGAAATTTATTAATTTACTTAATTTTATTAATTTATTTATAATTTTTTGTACAACTTTTGTGGTCAATGGGAAACGCAGATCGAAGGGGAATGAAAGAGATTTTGGAAAGGGTTATATGTCAAATGAAATGGATTTGACAATAGTCCGAAACTATTAAAAATTTTCGGAGAAAAATAACTCCGCAATACGGATTTCGGACTGAGAAATCGGGAAATTGAATTTTTGAATGTACCAATTCACTTGGAAAAATGTGAAAACTTTCAAACTGTATGGAACAACCATTTTCGAAAATTTGGTACTCCGAAAATTCGGAAATACCAATTTTAATACGTTTCATTTATTCTTTTATGAAACTGACGAAATGACTGGGGAACCGATTCAATTAACTTAACAAAACAGTCACTCCGAAAATTCGGAAACAATAACTCCGAATCAAATTTAAAAACTTTTTGTTTGGAAAAGCATAGAAAGATTTGAAATAGTTGGACAAAACGTTAAGGAAATGCTGAAAAATTAACTCCGAAAATTCGGAAACAATGACTTGGAAAGAGGAAAGTCAAATTTAATGATTTTTCGTTCGGAAAAAGATTGAATCTTTCGAAATGTTTGAACAAAACTTTAAAGAAATGCTGAAAAATTAATTCCGAAAATTCGGAAACAATGACTTGGAAAGAGGAAACTCAAATTTTATGATTTTCCGTTCGAAGAAGCATAGAAAGATTTGAAATAGTTGGACAAAACGTCAAAGAAATGCTGAAAAATTAACTCCGAAAATTCGGAAACAATGACTGGGAAGGAGGAAAGTTAAATTTTATGATTTTTCGTTCGGAAAAAGATTGAATCTTTCGAAATGTTTGAACAAAACTTTAAAGAAATGCTGAAAAATTAATTCCGAAAATTCGGAAACAATGACTCCCAAAGAGGAAAGTCAAATTTTATGATTTTCCATTCGGAAAAGAGACTTTTCTCACGAAATGCCATATTATAGAAAGGGTTAAGGTCTTCTGAGAGATATATCTATATTTTCGGAGCATTGTTTTGACATCTGGTATTCGAATTTTTCGGAGTTAGATGTTTTTGGGAGTTTAGAACCTGCTCTTCTTCACATTGAACACATTGATATGTACATTTCTACATTATATCCTACATAAAATTGAAAATCCACATTTCTCCTACCGAATTTCTGACAGGCAACTTCACTTTGAACTTACCTTTTCCGGTTCGTCTTTTGTGCTTTCCTTTTTCTCAGCCTGCACGCTGTTCTCGGCGGTTTCCATTTTCAAAGTTTCCTCCTAATTCTGAAACGAAAGCGGGAAAGCGAGAAAAATGTATTCATCAATTCTACATGTTACCATTCTTTGAATTTCTTAAGCCGGGGTTCACATCGCAACGTGAACGTACAAGTGGTTTTTGTCCCTTTCGTAAATATGGGAAATGCATCACTCCTTCTCGATGCATTTCGAGGGAAAGTTGGATAGATTCAACTTTATTCGTTCTCACATGCCAAAACAACCTTGTGTTCGAACCGGAGAAGGACTTTTTGAAAAATCCAATAGATGGATTTTTTGACTAAAAGGAAAGGATTGATGCATCAGTCCACATGTGAGGAAGGGATAAAATATCCCTCTCAAGTTGTCTTCGTGAAAACGCTTTCTGAAGAGCGAAGAGCTTGCACTTGCACGTTCACGTTGCGATGTGAACCCCGCTTTAAAGGAACGTTCACGATCTTAAGTGAAAGTGAAAAGTGAAAGCTCTTGTCACAAGAATAAAGTGAGAGTGATATTTTATCCCTTCCTCATATATGGAGTGATGCATCAATCCTTCTCTTTTAGTCGAAAAATCCATCTATTGTATTTCTCAAGAACTACTTTTTCGTTTCGAAAACAAGGAAATGAGCTATGAATATAAACAGGAAGAACGTTCCCAATGTTAAGTGCAAGTGAAAAGTGCGATTTGTCACTTTCTTACACACGGAGTGATGAATCACTCTGCACCTAAAGTTCCACTTGTTCCGTTCTCACTTTCGAAAACCAAAGCTCATATCCTTGTTTTCGAACCGAAAAAGTAGTTCTTGAAAAATCCAACAGATGAACAGATATGTGAAAAGGGGATAAAAAATCACTTTCACGTTGACGTTGGGATGTGAACGTTTCTACGTAAATATTGTGTCAACCGTCAACTACACACAGAATTAATTTCATTTTCCAAATTTAATTTTAACGATTTTCATTGTTGCTCTTGTAATCGAATCGCTTTTCGGACAACAGCAACGCCAACAACAACAACAAGAAAATCAACAGTACAACAACAAAAATATAAAACAAAATGAGATCAGATTTTCTAAATTTAAATTGAAATAAATTTATTTTTTAATGTTAAAGCGTCCGTCCCCCGCCAAACTTATGTTTGCTACAACATTTTAATGAGGCAATCTTTGCAAAATGTCAATGTCCTTATAAATTGTCACGGGACAGACGAATAACAGCACGAATAGCACGAAGAAGTATGAAAATATTATATTTTGAATAATGTGACCAACTGCACGACATTATTAACTGAAACTATTTCATGACCACACGGTAATTTGAACGCGACCAGGCGATTTTTACGATGTCGAGGTGTTTAAGCGCTAATGCCCACGCTTGGTGTTGTGAGAAATTCAATTAGAAAAGCTATAAAATGCGAAATATACGATAAATTACGTGGACCACTAGTGGTCAGGATGCTTCAGTACTGAGATTCGAGATTTCCGGATTTTGCGATACAAGCCTTCATGGACTTTTAAGTACTGCCATTCCTGTATTCGTAGATTAGTGACTCACATACGGTTGGCGTTGGATCCTGTTGCTCCTAATCTATTGGCATGGATACTATACTACTCATGGATGCATGGACGTTGTAACCTTAATCACAGATTCTTGGATCATGTTGCTTAAATACTCATGGATTCATGGACATGCGGATCTTAAAATTGACAGAATCATGGACTCGTAGGTATTGTAATACATGGATGACTTGGTTAACTGAAGTCTGTATTCTTTGATTAACAGATTCATGAACATTCAGAATCAGAAGTGATGATGAAAAAGCTTGTATCTACTACCTGTAGTGCTCATATACTGATGGACATTTGAAAGAATCTTCATATTGACTGATTCATGGCCTCGGATGTTAATTGACTTCTATAATATAATATTCTTTAATTAACAAATTCATGAACTCTTGATTTCAGAGGATCCAGATTTGACCAATTTTGGATTCATAAATTTTCATGGATTTACAAATTCTCGAATCGATGATAAATATTTAGATCACATAATCCTGGAATTTGTCTGTCATCGAATGATGATTGGCCAACATCGACTTCATAATTTCCATCAACGAAATTAGCTAAACGTTCGATTAATTTTAAATTTATTTAATTTATCATCCAAGCCCACGCCCAATACGACTTCAACATATTGACACAAGTACAAATTATCTGACGTAATTAAGTCAAGATTAAAATTGATTAGTTTTAAAACAGCTGCAATCGCTTAATTTTAAAAATAATTTACTAAACATACAAATAAAAATGTTTGTGCTAGATATTTACTTAAATGAAAAGATATTTTTTAATACTTAAGTAAACATGACAAACAGAAATCAATATCATATTGTGATTTTAATTAATTATTGTATGATAAGTTTTAATTTTACTTACATTTTTTCAAATTTACACCAATCTCTAAGCGTGTATCGTTTTGACGTTTTTGTATCGTTTAGTTTATTATTATGTTTTTTCAGTTAATTGAATCCTAAAAATAAAAATCTTCATCATAATACTGTTAAAACATTTAAAATAACAATATATTTTTAAAAACGAAATTAAATCAAATTCCTCCTGTCAACGAAGAAACATTTGTCACTTAACCTGACAAATGCAACAATTTCTATCTTGTGTCAATTCGAAATGATCGATCTGTCAAATTTGACAAGTTCGCTGAACCATTGAATCCTGTGGCGTTCAAATATTTTGCAAACACTTGAAATATTTCTCATTTTAAAAATAAGACGAGACAACAAAAACCAGATTTCATCATTAAATGTTATTCAACACGATTACGAGGGAATTTTTATTTTTAGCTGAATGTGAATCTGTTTGTGGGTGAATTATACATGTTTATTTGTTATTTCTTCATTTTCAAAATACATTCTGGATGATAATGATGCATCTTCAAGATTTAGGTCAATTTCGTAATTTCGTAGTATAAAATTTTCATAAAACTTGTTTAAACGTTTAAAGTTCAAAGACAAAATTAAATTGTTGAATTTTCCCGGTGCAATTTGTCCATCAACTACTGTCGACATTTGTAATGTTTTTGGTAATTGATTACAATTTAATTGCTTTCTTGACCTGATTTGAAATTGTGCATTAGTTGAAAAGGAAAATGTTAAAAATATTTATTTGTTTTTTAATTGTTTAAAAAAATTTGCAAGTCACACAAAAAATCTATTTGTGTCGTTTAAAATTTTCAAATTTTCTCGTGGCAAATGGCGAATGGCCAATGGAATTGAATTGTTTAAAACAGAACGAAACCTAACAAATGTTTCATGGGAATGTTTGTTCAGTTCGATTGTGGTGGTGAATTTTATTGTTATATATTTAATTTTTTCAATTTTATTCTATTCGGAAAATGGTTTCACACAAATCACAAATCTTTGCATATGTTGCTCATAAAATTTTCAACCACAATTCACACACAAACTCAAATTCATATTCAAATTCACAAAAATTTACACACATACGCAAGGGTAAATAAGCATTTGATCCGAAAATAAATTCCGTCTCACTTTACATTGTAAGGAAAATGAAAAATTTTTCCTCGAAACGAATACACGACGAAATGTGAATTTGAATTTTTCATGTTGGAAAAATCGAATTTGTATCTTCATGGAAATATTCCTCAATATTTTGTTTACATTACATGTAAATGAATTATCAAATACAAATTATTCATGTAATTTCATTCAATTTTCATTTATAATAATTATTCCATCAAATCCATACAATTGCACTTGAATTGAATTGCAGTTCAAATGTCACTTCATTTGTCACTTGATTCCATGTTCATGTGTTGCCATCTGTACGACGTTATTGTCATTTGACATAATTTTAATTAATTGAATATTTGATTAAATTAAATAAAATTATTAAATTTGATATGTTCAAATGAAACTTCACTTGAATTGAATTGATTTCAATATAAATTGAACATACGAGTATGTAATTTGATCAACTTCCAGTTGAAATCATGAATTTATCAAAATTTAAACAGTTTTTCTCATGAATATTGTTAAAAATAAAATCACAAAACACTTTTAAATTGTTCATTAAATTAAAATAATTATTTAAAATCACTTCATGATAATATTATAAAATAAACGAAATTATTTATTACCTTTATTATTAAATAATTAAATTCCCAAATAAAATATATGTATTATATCGTTTAACAATCAACTCCGGACTCAGTTCTGATTTTTCCAATATTAAAATCCCGCGAAAACCCGAAATAAAGCCGCTTTCCGTTGATTCGTTACTAATTGATTCGCCTATTCGCTAGTATACGCCGCAAAGCTTTGGGAAAACTT
This sequence comes from Chrysops caecutiens, assembly GCA_963971475.1. Classification (NCBI taxonomy): domain Eukaryota; kingdom Metazoa; phylum Arthropoda; class Insecta; order Diptera; family Tabanidae; genus Chrysops; species Chrysops caecutiens. Next base: position 75,278,742 of record OZ020567.1, read on the forward strand.
TTAACAATATATAAACTATACATATATATATATATAAATTTATTTAATTTCGTTTTTCTTAGTTTTATTTTAATTTAATTCAATCGCTAACTTCTCATTTTTTCTCAATTTCCTCAGAATTTTCTTTTGTTTCACACCAATTCCTTCACCATTTCAACGATTTCAACGATTTCAACGATTTCAACGATTTGTACGAATTGAACGAATTGTAGGTGGAAAATCAAAGTTGTATTTAAGAATATTTTCTTTCGGGAAAACTTTATTTTAAATGTTACACACATCTACAAATATTTTCATATATATCTATGTATTTGATCATTATTATGTACATCTATGAATTCCTCCGGAAAATGTTCGGAAAATCTACACACATCTGTCGATGATCTTGGGGATCGGTGTGATCCAAAAAATTTTATATTGAAATCGGTAAATAATTCAATTACAAGCAGAAACATAATCAATTATATAAAATTTTAATTATATTTCATTTAATCAATTCATCTTCTGACACCTGTCATCAAATTCGAAAATTTTCACTATTGAAATTTTCACGCCCAGGAAATGTGTTGATCTGGCGTCACGTAATGAATGTTTTAAAAATAAATTCAACAAAATATATATTTTTATTATTTTTATTTAAATACATTTAGGTACACATCAAATAAAAGACCCTGGCCTACAAGAAAATTCATTTTCTTATTTTATTTAAATTTTCTTTGAGATGATACCTATGTGTGTGTGTTCTGCAAGATCCATTAATCAATTGATTTTTATTTTTAATAACAACATTTTCTCGAAAGTAATTGAAATCGAAAGTATACATGAACAGATCACCTCCTGTCTAATTGCCAATCAGCAGGTGTTGTGTTTTTGGGAAAATTTTCTTAATTGAAGCGCCACATCAATGCGGAAATTTCATTTTGTTAAAGACTTGTTGAATCATAATAAATATCATAATAATTGATTCGGTGATTTTAGTTTTCAAGTTGGCATTCTGGGCACAACTTATTTTCGAATCTGTTACATTTGAAGAAATTTTAATTTCGAAACCTGTTTGAAGCCAAATCTGTCAACGTTCTTAACAGAATACCTGTTAACTTTTGCCACCAGAATACCGATTTTCGAAATCCAACAACAAAATGCATGGAACGTCAAATTAATAAAGGTGCGAACAAATCACATTCCAACATGGCTGCCTGCCTGCAAAGTGAACTTTGGAATTGAACTTATTTTAATTGCAAAAATAAACAACATTTAATCCTGTCAAACACGATTACTACATGTTGACACATCATAATACATGAATTTTTTCCTATTTAACATAAAATAAACATTATATTATGGTAAAACGCATAAACAGTCATTCGACTTATCAACTCAATTTGTGGGAACATGAAAAACGAAATAAAAATAAAATTTTAATCATTCCATTACGCATAGGTTTTTAATAATTCAAGGTAAATATGATGAATTCTTTGATAAATTCTTGAATTCATTCTGAAATTTCATGGCACGCTGCTCGTTTCTATTTCTATTTACCATAAATGTCTAAAGTTCAACGAGTGCGAATCACTCGATTATTCGTATTTTGATAAAACATATTTTCGATCAATGGACGGAGAAATTGAAAGAGAATAAATATGAAAATGGCGATTTGAACTGGTTTGAGTCGGTTTCGATTGAACGATCGATTAGTTGATCGATTGTTGATTGACTTTTCGATTAATCACGATTGATTGCAGAGGCTTTGAGCCGCTGCACGCTGGTTTTCCAGTTCAATGGCAGTGTACTTATGTGTATCTTTGACAGTTTTCACCACGCTGTATATATGATTTATTTATTTATATTTAAAGCAAACTAAACTGTTTGGTAACCTGCGTAACAAACCAGTTCCTGACTTGTTACCGACCAGGCTCCACACACGAAGCTACTCATGCAAAACCCACTAGAAATTTCAGATGCTAAGTTTGAAGCATTCTACAGAATGTCCAAAGAAAGTTGTAAACTTTGTCGTAAGCGACTTGACATGCCAGTCCGCAGGTGACTGTTTACAAATTGTAAGACAACTGTCAACTCTTTAGCAGCTCTAATAGACATCGCTAAGGGTGTGTTCTATGAGTTATTCACAGTTTTTTCTCATCTCAGCCACAAAAAAATAATTCAGTTTTGTAACTGTCAACTAGTTCTTATATATGTGACAGGTCGTCTTCGTTTTGATTTCGAAAATATGTATTTACACTGGATTCCAGAACTGCATGTACAATCTGTGAAATGTCACATAGTAACTTAAATGTCAAATAGTTCTACCAGTATTGACAGTTCATGTTAATACTTCAAATTTTGAAAATACTTAAGGTGGGTTTTATGACTCCGTCACAGCTATGTAAATGTCAGATAACTGTCTATCATAGAATAACTGAGAACCCTTACCTTTCAAATGGTTCTAATATATGCGACAGCTCATCTTCATTTCGCTTTCGAACATATTAAAGCAGAATCCCACGAGTCCATCAAAAGTTCATGGATAGATATGTCAAAAAGAAATCAATGTGTCTAGTATTAAACTTTCGAATGTCAAAGAATAACTGACAACTGTCAACTGTCAAATAGTTCATACAATTATGACAGCTCATCTTTGTTCTTGTTCAAACTAAAAAATGATAATGAACGCCACAAAAATAAACCGCGTCTATTTTTAAGGCAATATTTTTCCTTTTGCCAATGTGTTCCTATTTACTTAGGATCACGGAACGTTCGTTGAGGACAATTTTAAATTTTTCAAAAAACAATGTCCTGCATTCCCATTTGTCCCATGCCCAAAGCAACTGATTAGTGACTCGAATTAGTAACCAGTTTCCTTTGAATCACTTCCCATATAAACAAATGGGACGCCACACACTGCGTTACTGTTTGCAAACTGGTCTGTCATTCCTGGAAACCGGTTTGTAATCAGTCACCAGCGGACTGGCATGTCGAGTCGCTTACGACAAAGTTTACAACTTTCTTTGGACACTCCCTAGAATGCTGCAAACTTAGCATCTGAAATTTCTAATCAGTTTTGGATGAGTGGCTGCGGGCCTGGTTGCTTACAAGTCAGGAACTGGTTTCCTATTAGGAGCCCCGTTTGCGGAGGGCATTAAATCGAATTGGAGTCCTTCATAGAAGCGTGATTAATAGTGAATTTTAAAGCAATCAAAGTGCAAAAGTCAGACGAATTACTTTCAAAGATTTTGACGTCCTTAATTCGATCACACCGAAGATGCATTTAGGAGAACTACGAGTGCCAGATTTCAGTCTAATCATCTCAGTGATCCGCTAATAATTTCGATTATCACCAAGTACAACTGCTATAATGAAAAACTGCTTAATTTCACGCTTTTGATCCCATGAACACCGCTGTCTTGTAAGGAAAACCGCTCTCTTCCTTTGGCCCTTACAAAACTTTGCTACGGTGCAACTGCGACATTAAGATCCCTCAGTGTTGTAAAGAAAACAGCTCCCTTCGGCTTTAGAAGATATCAAACATCCTAGTTAGCCGGAAAATGCAGCACGATTCTATCACTGGTATCCATAAGTCCTTTACAGTTATGTAAATGTCAGAATCAAAAAGAATGTAACCAATCACAGCTTCATGTAAATGCCAAGAAGAAATCAATCTGTCAAATACGAATCAATCTGTCAAAGCGAACGACCTAATCAAGTTATCATGTACTGGAGTGAATTGCATTTGAATCAAACATCAATTAAGAGCATAAATTGAATTGATCGTTAGTAAACGAGCATACCCAAGTTGATCAACATGTTCCTCATGATTGGATTCATCTTCGTAAAAGTAAAAATAAATCCGTGTCCAGCTCCAGTGTCCAATGTCCAGACTTTCATGTGCTCCTCAACTGTCGCAGTTTCATATTCCGCGTCATGGATGTACACATGACATTGGTGTCATTTGAGAGAATACAGTATTGGGTATATATAAATGAAAATAAAACGAACAAATATAAAAATTTTATTTGATATTTTCTCATATTTTTTGTCATTTTTAATAAAATGCACGAAGATTTACAACTACTAAATGGAAAAAACGCGATGAAAACCAAAAATGGACTTTGCATTCTTCATGTTTTTATTCATTAAAAGGTATTTATTTATTTCTAGCAAATATTAACTTGTTGACACACAGCTATAATTTACAGTGGACTTAAACCTATGCCGATATTACGTTTGTTAGATAAGAAAAAATAAAATAAAATTCAAGAACAGCAGTAACAGCATTTCGGTGTGTTTGTTATTTGCAACGAATAAAAAATAACATGAGAAAATTAAATAATTCATAATTAATATTTCGATTCGTCGTTGTCAGCGAATTATTTGAGAATTTCAAAATTGATTACTACAATTAAAAACAAAAATCATAACAATCATTTGTTCTTATTAGGTACCTACTATTCTTAACATTATTATTCTTATTGTTATTTCAATTGGCATTTTCAATTTCAATAAAAATTGATCATTGATCAAGATCCACCACGATCGGATAAGAATCACACTGCGTTGATGAACCTCCCAACGAAAACGGCGTATATGCATATACACTCGCGAGCACATCACACGGGATAGTGTTAGTCTTACATGCTATACGTACATGATCGGTACATATATATATACGCATGTGGTTCAGGGAAAAAAAGTAGTTAGAAGAAGTTTAGATATAAAAATCAGTAAGAGCTATGAAATCGCCAAATTCGGATGTTTACTCCGGACACAATCGTATATTTTAGTTATTGTTTGATTCTGGTTTTGATGTGTTAAATAATAACAATTTGTGTGGAAATATTATTAACAAAATAATCAATTAATTTTACATATAAATATTTTAAATGCTATGTGGTTATTATTCAATATCAGTCGAATACCATCGAGTTTAGTGCAAACAATTGGAACTTGTAAAGTGAATCGTAATAAGGAAACGAAAATAAATAGATACATATTAATATCATATGAATTTTTATAGTATTCTACATTTAGTATGATATATATTATAAGTAATATTGAAAAACAGTACGTTCACCAGTTATATGCAAAAGTATCGATCTCAATAATCATATCAAAATTGAGGCATAAATTATCGTAGTATTATTATTATTGAAAATCAAATCAATATCATCACATTAATATACAAACAAACATGGCAAAATTAATTATATCCTTATTAATATTTATTTATATTATAATTAAGTTGAACAATTCAAACGTATTCGTCGCATCCAGTACGTTACCATTAAACAGACATTTGAATCATCCTAGACGATGTCCAGTACATCATAAACATCCTTTATGTAATCGTTATAATAATAATAATAATAATAATAATAATAATCATGTTCAATCATTTATTAAAACATTTAAAAAATCTCAGAAATTAAATGATAATTTACCACGAAACATTATTTATTATTCGAACGATAATGATAATAATAATCCAAATAATAATAATCATCATATAAGACATCATAAGCATATTAATAATAATAATCATTTGAATCAAACACATAGTGATGATCATAAGAATCATATTGACAGTGTTGTATGTCAGAAATGTGCTCGTGCTAACAAAGTTCATGTAACTGAAGAGCAGTTAACTGAATTACGAATCGAATTTGTTAAGAAGCAAATTCTGGAAAAGTTACGTTTAAAGGAACGTCCTAAGATATCAGTTGACAGTTTACCTCAACCACTATATCAGGGTGCAACAATATTGAATCATCGTAAAGCCGAACATCGTCATTTAGATGATTACTATGCAAGGACAAATCAGCGATTCATATTTCTTGAAGAAGGTAATGTACCTACAATACGATTATATTTATGTTTAGTTGTTATCTGCAAGAGAAGCTATTAAAATATCTATTAAAAGTTAATAATTAATACAAATCTGTCTCTTTGACATTTCGACATCTTCATTGTGCAATGACTATCAACTTCAGACTGATTCATTTCATGTCGAACTTCCTCAATGTTCGATTCGTCACTTTTACTTCGACCAATCGGAAAATTTCGTTCAAATTTGAATTTTCTCGGAACGATTTCGAACAAAGTGACGTTCCTTCTGAGGTGGAATTGAATTTGACAGATGAATTCGATTCACGTCATCATCATGTCACAATTACGATTTGGGTATAATCAAGTAACGCTGCAAAGTACTATGTAATTGAATTGAAAGATTCATTCAACACAAATGTCAACTAGAATGAAAGGTTTCAATTCAATTCAAATTCAATATTTTTGCATAATTTCTTATTATTTTAGATAAACAAATTTTGTTTTCCATTTAACTAACAATAAGTAAACAACAACAAAGTCGTTAAGGAAATATTTGTAAAAGTCAATTCCACAAAATTCACACTTTTGGAACGTGATAATGGTTTTGTTGAATATCATGTATGTACAAGCGTTTTCCACGGAAGGGATCAAATATTCACTCAAGATAAGAGGCACACGCATGTTTTAGATAAAAAATCTTTGAGAATCTTTGAAACTTCTCTTCCTGTTCACGTTCGTATCACGTGCAACACGAGTGCGATCAAAGTCCATGGACCGAAATTGATGTATGTACGATCAGTGATCAGTGATCACAATCCGGAGTGATCTACCCTTAACCTACTAAAACTTTTATTAGTTATTATTGTTAACAAATCAACAATATATTGAAGGTTAAATAATGGATGATGCTTCTGCTTTTAATGGACGTGTAATTTGTGACTGCAGTCACGTTGACAACGAATTCTTTCGTTTCAATTCAGGGAAATGTTTTCAGTTTCAGCTCATCAAACAGATGAATCAATTAAAATCAATGTTAAATATTTTATTTACTGATCTTCATTTCGATGATGATAAACTTCATGTTCATATGTGAGAATTCGCACGTGCCACCACTGGTGGTTTTTATTATTGACTTTATTTGCATTTTTTGATAATTAATGTTTTGAATTTCAGAAAATGAAGAATGCCGTGGTGTCAAGCAAGGACCATCAATGTGTTTCTCATTCAACACAAATGATGATCTCGATCATATCGATGTTGCAACAGCTGAATTATGGGCATATAGACAAGCTGATAATAATACTGATCCGAAACGAATGCAAATGTACGTGGTTTCGGAGTTAAGTCAGAAATTAAGTGAAAAATATTTGCCAAAAGTTAAGCCGATTGCTATTAATTCATCAGGAGTTCCAGGTAAATTTGAGTTTTTATCGAATCATCTTGCAAAAATTAATTCAAATTATCAACAATCTGTCAAATTGCATCTACTACTGACATGTGTCATTGCAACTCCAGCCGTGTTACATTCGCTGCTTTGCTTATGAGCAGATCAACTTTTATATGAGGAACAACAACTATTTCTGAGCAATCCTGCAATCCAATATACTGTGCCCAGGGTTGGTGAATTTATGATTTCACTGTTTTCGTATTTGGCCAGAAACGTGCATAACATAACATTATATAAAACGTGAACTCAAAATTCGACAATTTCCTCAACTACTTCAAAATGTCAAAATTTCAACAGGTTAACCAACCGTTGATAATTAGATTTTGTGCGTTCCATTCGCAAACGGCTCTGCTCATGAACAGAGAAATCGCTGTCACCAACCTGTATGATCACCATGTTTAAAAATATTGGGTCTGTTCACGTACTTGCTCGAAATTGGTGTATTTGTACTCGCTAGAAAAATGGTTTTGAGAGAATTTAACGAAAAGCAACGGTGGGGAAATATGCTGGAAAGTGCTAGATGTTACTCGAGAAAATTGCGCAGGTAACTTCAAGCTACTAGGAAAATGCGGTTCAGTTGACAATGTCAAATTTGTTTATGTTCGCTTATGAAGTTGCTCGAGGTTACTGAAACGCGTTTTTGTACTATTTCTCTATAACGAGAGAGAACTAAGAAAAATCCTTAACTCTAGTAAACTCAAGCAGTACGTGAACAGACCTATTATGCTTTTCATGTACCTAGTAAGAAAACGGAAAATTTCGTTACACAAAACAAACAGATATGACAGATTGATGGAATGAGTAGCATTCCTATACATATATCCATTCCCACATACAAATACTGGAGTCTTAACCAATCAAAACAGTTGATTTGAAAACATGATGACTGCTGCTGCTGAAGACACAGAAATGATAGTGGACATCTTTTTTGTTATTATTTCAGCCATACAAGAACTAGTTCCTATGATTTCTAGAAACAGCTTAATTGTCAACGGCAAAAATTTCCAAAATTGAAATTCAAAAGTTGTTCCTGTCACTTGCCTTTCGTCGCCATTATGCAAACAGGAAGAAATAAAAATAAAATTCCTCCCAAACGGAAATTCGAAAAAGAAAAAGAAAAAAAAAAATGAAATTTTCAAAAAAGAGTTAACTTTAAAAATGTCATCATGACGAGAGAATTAAATGAAAAACAAAATTTTAGCTTTCTCTCTTAATTGTATACGTTATATGTTCATATTATGCTACAATATATAAATATTTAGTTATAAAAATTTATTTTGAAATTTCTCATTCTAAAGTTTCACCAAATCCTGGTGTGAGACGGGCAGTGAGACGTGCCAATGGCGGCATATCAAATATTTCGAATGTTTTTTGGGAAGTTTTTTAAATTTAGAACGAACGACTACGAAATTCTTAAAATAAAAATCATGTCAAAAAATAAATAAAAAAAAAAAAATGTTTTCGTTCGTGATTTGTCCGCCATTTTGTTGTAGTTCAATGCTTTCCTCAAAAGATGGCATTTGACGGTTATTAAATTTTTATTGATTTTAAATTGCAAGTCGGAGTGTCGTTAAAAATAAACATATTTTATTTATTTTATTTTATTTTATTTTGACAATTACAGAGGGATGGATAAAAATCGACATTGTGTGGCCAATAAAGAACAGAATTCTGCATATATCGTGTCCGTCATGTGAGGAGAACTCTGACAAAGCCCTATTCTCGACAGAGAAGTTCCATAGACCTTTCATTGTGCTTGACACAAGGAACAGACAGAAGCAGAGACGTCAGAAACGCAGTGTGAACTGCTCGGCTGGTGTGACTGAGTGCTGTCGAGAGAAGTTGTATATATCGTTTGCTGAAATCGGTTGGGACGATTGGATCCTCCATCCGGCTGGATATGATGCTTACTTTTGCAGAGGATCATGCTCCACTGCTGCAACTGTCGCCATGAGCAACACACCGCACAGCTCTATTTTGAGAGTAAGACACGCACCTCTCTCTAACTGTCTCACATTCTCTGTAACTCTATTCTCTCTCTTTACAGAAATACATGTACCAAAGAGAATCGAATGGGAAGCGACAACCGCTTGAATTGACACCCTGCTGCACGGCAAAACAGTTCTCCTCTCTTGAACTACTCTATATGGACAGCAATCGGACTGGAACTGTCAAAACTCTTCCAAATATGATCATTGAAGCGTGTGGCTGCATGTGAGAGTTTTGTAAAGAGAAAATGATGCTACTTAAACGCGGACACTCTGTAAAATTCTTAAGATTGCCATAGTAATACCTTATTTCATTTTTATTTTTGTACAATTCTCTCAATTTTATTGTTATTATATTACACAAGAGATAAACGCATTTTTACATTTTAAAAACGATTTGACGTTTTATTTGACACAATTTTCAGCGGAAATGTGAGCAACTAGGGGAGCGTTTCTCACAAGAGACAAAAACCTGCGATTAACGCCAGGTTCTTGTGTCACTAAAGTGACAGATAACCTTGTGACAAGCTGTCAGAATCTGAAGGGATGCGTCTCATGGGAGAGAAAGAGCTGCGAGTGACGTCATGTTCTAGAGTGACTGTAGAGAGAAGTGAGAGATTCTCTTGTGAGTCGAAGAGAACGAGTTGAACTGAAGTGACAGGCCATCTTGTGAATGTCAATGTAGGAAGTTGTGACAGATTCTCTTCTGAAGAGCTGTCAGAATTTGGTGGAGTGCATCTCATGTGAGGGAAAGAGCTGCGAATAACGTCATGCTCTAGAGTGACTCTAGAGAGAAGTGACAGATTCTTTTGTGAGCTGTCAGAATCTGGAGGAATGCGTTTCATGGGAGAGAAAGCTGTGAGTAACGTGATGTTTTAGTGTCAATGGAGACAAAACTGACAGACTCTATTGGGAGAATCTAGTAGACCGTGTCTCACAGAAGAGAGAGAGTTGAACTGAAGTGATCGATTTTGGTGGAGTGCGTCTCACGGGAGGGAAAGAGCTGCAAGTGACGTCATGTTGTAGAGTGATTCTAGAGAGAAGTGACAGATTATTTTGTGAGAATCTAGCAGACTGAACTGACAGAGTAGTGAGTAGTGTCAATGAAGCAAGAAGTGGCAGATTTCTTGTGAAGAGCTGTCAGAATCTGTAGGTATGCGTCTCACAAGAGAGAAAGAGCTGCGAGTGGCGTCATGTTCTACAGTGACTGTAGAGAGAAGTGAGAGATTCTCTTGCGAGTCGAAGAGAAAGAGTTGAACTGAAGTGAAAGGCCTTCTTGTGAATGTCAATGAAGGAAGTAGTGACAGATTCTCTTCTGAAGAGCTGTCAAAATTTGGTGGAGTGCATCTCACGTAAGGGAAAGAGATGCGAATAACGTCATGTTCTAGAGTGACTCTAGAGAGAAGTGACAGATTCTTTTGTGAGCTGTCAGAAACTGGAGGAATGCGTCTCATGGGAGAGAAAGACGTAATGTTTTAGTGTCAATGGAGACAAAACTGACAGATTCTCTTGGGAGAATCTAGTAGACCGTGTCTCACAGAAAAGAGAGAGTTGAACTGAAGTGACAGATTCTCTTGTGAGTAGTGTCAATCAAGGAAGACGTGACAGATTCTCTTGTGAAGAGCTGTCAGAATTTGGTGGAGTGCGTTTCACGTGAGGAAAAAAGTTGCAGTGACAAATTGTCTTGTTAGGAGCCGTCAGAATCTAGTGGAGTGCACCTCACAGTAGAGAACGAGCTGTATGTGACATCATGTCCTATTGTCAGCGAAGAGAGAAGTGACAGATTCTCTTGGACTTGTCAGAATCTGGAGTACTACGTCTCTTGGGAGAGAAAGAGCTGGGAATGAAGAACTGTCAAAATCTAGAGTCACGTTGCTCATAAGAGAGAAAGAGTTGCGAGTGACTATTCTCTTGTCAATTAATTCAGAAGTGACACATTAAAGATTCTCTTGTGAATCAGCATTTTGACGTTTAATTTTTGGCGGATTCTGTCGCTCGAAACTGCCCATGACATCATCTGGCCATACCACATTCACACTACAGTGCCAGTGTGAATTCCTCAGAGGGGTCTTGAATAAAAATAAATTAAAATAAATTATACAAAAAACAAAGACGATTAATTATTTTATTTTTTTTTGTTTCCCAAAGAAAAGAAAAATTCAGTTTTTGTTTTATTTCGAAAAACTAAACTTGAGAGCTTTTGGTTACGTTACTAAAGTTAATTTTAGCATGGAAATACTATATAATTTAAAATTATATAATTTCAGAAGTTCGCAGACAGGAAGAAAATTGAGGAATTTCATAAAATCTGTTTTAAATTTTCATTTTCTCGAATTAATGTTGACTTCATGTTTCTGACGGCTTCAGAGGAAAATTTATTGAGAATTAATTTTGAAAATTCCAGCAATTACAGGGCGTAATGGATGTTTATTTAATATTTTATTTATTGAAAGGTATTTTCAATTTATTTATTGCTGTCAAATTATCATTAATTGCGATCGTGAACGTCGGATTGCTGGAGACGTCGGGAAAGTGAAGAGCACACCAGCACACAGACAAGTAATCAGATATCCCGTTGCCCTACATGCGTCTTGGATCGAAAGTTTCAAACTAGCAGACAAGAAGCTTTTACTCAGAATTCTTTTGTTCCTTTAAGGTGCGTTTCCAACGCCAGCTTGGAGTGGAGTGTGTTGAAGCTGACTCTGGCACTCGTTTCCAATACCAGAGTGGATTGATTTCACATCCATCTGTCGAGCATAATTTCAATCGTTTTTAATTATCAAAATTATAATATTCCTTTTCATATTTGAAGTATTACGTCTTTAATACATTAAGACTGAATAATATTTTTCCAGTTTTACTAAAAAACACAAAAATTTATCGCATATTTCAACTGATCTCGTCGTGGCCACCTGTTTGAATCGATCCGAAATAAAGCTTTTTGCCACTCCAGAGGGGAAATAGAAATAGATCCTATCGTGAACAGATTGCACAAGAGGCACGTATGGTGTAGTGCGTGGTTGTGACAAGAGGAGAACCTGTAAGCCTCTCCACTCCACTCCAATGAACTCCACTCTGGCCTGGGAAACGCGCATTTACTCTCCTTCAGAGAACAAGAGCACAAATGTGCTCTGCGAGTAGAATTCGAACACTCCAGTCTGAGTTGGTGTCGGTTAGTCATCGGCTACTGAGGACAAACAAACTTTGTCCGAATTATTCGGTAATGGTGAGTGGATGAAAATTTTGAATTTTGTGATATTTTCAATATCTCCTCTCAATATCTCTTTCAATATATATTCGGAGTAGCAGATTGAGATCCACTGGTTCGGAATCGGACCAATACAAGATTAAACTCGGACCAAAGAAGTTATTCGGTAATCTCTGACAAATTCGGAATTGATTTATTATCTTGATTTTCCAATATCTCCGAAAATATTCGGAGTACCAGACTGAGACTAAATGATTCTGATTTGGGACAATTCAAGCTTTAGTTTCAGATGCAGATAGAAAATTCGGACAAAATACACTCACCGGACACCTATGGAAAGTTTCGGAAATGATCAATTTTGTTGTTACAATATTTCCGAAAATATTCGGAATAGCAGAGTGAAATCAAACATTTCAGATTAGGAAAAACTCAAGCTATCGTTTGAGATGCAGGACCTCATTCGGACAAAATGAAAAATTCTTAAGAAAATTCGGAAATAATTACTTTATTTGTTATTTCAGTATCTCCGAAAATACTCCGAGTAGCAAAGTGAAAATAACTTTATCGGATTCATAAAAAATCAAGCTTTTATTTGAGATATAAAGCCCAATTCGGAGAAAGTAAGTTTTTCGGAAATCTTTCAAGAAATTCGGAAATTAATAATTTTATTCTTTTCCCAATATCTCCGCAAATATTCGGAGTAGCCTGGTTAAACAAACTTTATCGGATGCGGAAAAATTCAAACTTTTGTTTGAGATATAAGAGTATATTCGGAGAAAGAAAGTTTTTCGGAAATCTTTTAAGAAATTCGGAAATTAATAATTTTACTTTTTTCTCAATATCTCCGAAAATATTCGGAGAAGCCTGGTTAAACAAACTTTATCGGATGCGGAAAAATTCAAACTTTTGTTTGAGATATAAGAGTATATTCGGAGAAAGAAAGTTTTTCGGAAATCTTTTAAGAAATTCGGAAATTAATAATTTTACTTTTTTCCCAATATCTCCGCAAATATTCGGAGTAGCCTGGTTAAACAAACTTTATCGGATGCGGAAAAATTCAAGCTTTTGTTTGAGATAAAAGAGTATATTCGGAGAGAGTAAGTTTTTCGGAAACCTTTTAAGACATTCGGAAATGTTTAATTTTATTCTTTTCCCAATATTTCCGAAAATATTTGGAGTAGCCTGGTGAAATAAATTTTATCGAATTCGGAAAAGTTCAAGCTTTTGTTTGAGATATAAGGGTATATTCGGACAAAATAAGTTTTTCGGAAATCTTTTAAGACATTCGGAAATGTTTAATTTTATATTCCGAAAATATTCGGAGTAGCCTGGTCAAACAAACTTTGTTGGATTAGGAAAAGTTCAAGCTTTTGTTTGAGATATAAAACCCAATTCGGAGAAAGTAAGATTTTCGGAAATCGTTCAAGAAATTCGGAAATCAAAAATTTTACTCTTTTCTCAATATCTCCGAAAATATTCGGAGTAGCCTGGTGAAACAAACTTAATTGGATTCGGAAAAGTTCAAGCTTTTGTTTGAGATATAAGAGTATATTAGGAGAAAATAGGTAAATTTTTCCAATGTCTCCGAAAATATTCGGAGTAGCAGAGTGAAAGAAAAATCATATTTAAGCATTCAATGTTTTATTAAAGTCTCAATTTAATTTGATTCTACAAAAAGGAACGAACAAACAATAATCAAAAAGAACCAAAAAACAACTTCTCATCTTTGGTGTCGTTTATGCATACAATTAATTAATTATTTAAATTTTTCCCTTAATTTTTAATCTCATATTCCGATTCCTTAACTCTAGTTCATTCATGAATTGTAAATTATTCGTATTTCTCACTAAATATGCATTTCTCAGTATTAGCAAAACGAATAAAATTTTGAATTTTTTCGTAAAAACGTTGCAATATTATATAATTTTATTTAATTTGTTTACAAACGATGCAGGTATATGTGTATATGATATATGGCTTATATCACGTTCAAGCGAAATACATTATTTACTTTTATTGTTACAATATTACTTTAATATAATTTAATTTAATTTAATTCAATTTAATTTTATTTTATTTCATAAAATAAAACTTCTGTAACAGAAATGATTTTCATTTTGATATATGACGCTGTTTTGTAACGTTTTAAAAATTTCCAAAAAATTATTTAGTACAAGATATTGGAAGCGTGCGTCTTCGTTATATGATTTGAGGGAAGAATTCAATACCGATTGGGCGTAAAATCAATAAAGTAAAATTAAATTTATATATTTTTATAATTATTTATTTAATTTCTTATAGTTTTGTTAAATGAAAATGATTTTCAAATTAAATTATTAATTTCAATGACAGTTCGCTATGAAACGTGAAAATATATTCACGGAAAACAAATTGATTTGACACGCTCAATCGATTTTGTAACGCCACATCACTCATGGATTCGTGGAAATTTCCCCTCGTTGGAAACAAGTTCATTTGAATTTCTCCATTATTTTTGTCTACACACAATTTCAAAGTCTACCCTCTGCACAGATACTCGCATGTCTGTCTTGTGTGGAAACAGATAATTTCGAAATTTCGATTTTTTGCTTTTAATTTCAATTGGAAGCACATTCCAGGATATTATTTTTATTATAATTATTATTGTTATTAATTCGTCTGATAAAATTTGAAACTCTGCTCGTTGAAATGTAGTAGATGTCACTACATCAAGTTGTGTTGCTCGTATTCGTGTATACCTTGCGCTAACGAGAAACGTCAAAAATTTTGTATAATTAATTTTGAATATTCAATTACTACAATTAATAATTTTCTTAACATTATTACTATTATTACTATTTAATTTTCTTTGATAAATTCACTACAATATCGTTTTGGAATAGCTGCAGATACTTCAAGTGTAAAAAAATTGATTGATTTCCAGCTACTATACGTCTTCGTTAACTGATGCTAAAAATTAATTAAAAATATTATTTTAATTTATTTGTCATTTACATATTATAATTAACAAATATTTTTCTATACTCGTATTTTTGTTAAATGTTGTGTTTTACAATATTATTTAGTTTTCTTCAATATCTAGAAAGATGGTGTTTCATTTTCAAATTTTATACCGTGTATACGTGTAAAAAAAGTTTCTTATATTTGTTGTTTCTGTATATTATTCATTTTGCTTTTATTAACTTATTAATTAATTAATTAATTAATTATTGTTTTCGGTATTTGTTTTCTTCTTTTGAAGAGAAAATCATTATCACTACGATTTAAATTTGAAAAATTTCCGTTTTTTTTAATATACTATATGTATGCATTAACTATTATTTTTGATTTAATTCAAATGACGTGTCTTCTTTCGCTGATGTTTTTATAAATTTAATGATTTAAGCTTATATATTATCACTTACATGCACAAGATTGTATCTACTCTAAATTTACAATAATTGCCATGCTGTAGCATATCTGTACGTGTTATTCTCTTGCATTTGTATGTACATAAAATGAAAATTCAATTAATTTCAGTGAATAGAAAAGAAACGAAAAAACATTTCTGATTCTGTGTGGGTGTGTGTGTGTGTGTGTGTGTGCATGTGTATCAATTGCATTTGTTAGCATAACATAAATGAAAATTTCTATTTCTCGCATTACGTTTTCAATGATACAATATTTTGATTTGAAATTTCCTGTCTATTCATTTCGTAATTAAATTGAATTTACGGAATATGAAGCATTTAATGATGAACCTTATAGAATAACATCATCTTTACAAATATTGTTATAATATAAATTACTGTAAAAAGTAGTACAAAAACGATGGGGTGGGATTTACTTGTCTCACAATGAAGACTTTGTCTTTAAGCACTTTCTTATAAATAATATTATACACTGTACAAGGAAATGCAGTTAATATTAGTATGTGGATGATATTATCAATAAAAAGTCTCATCATTTTAATGTATATGTCGAGTTGAAATTTATATATATTATATATATTCTATTACATACCATACATGCAACTCAAATATGCTATATGTATCTATTGTATATTATCTACGAATACAATAATCTAATATAAATTTTCGCTAATAATAATTGTTAGTTATTATTGATTTGTTAATTTTTTATTTAGCTTTTAAACATTGAAAATAAATTAATTAGATAAATACATATATGGTAAGCAGCTGCCTCACGACGTTAGTTACATACCTTCATACATATATTAATACATATGAGAACATTTATGCATTTACAATATAATATGGTATAATAGTTTAAAAAATGTTCATTTATTTTGAATTAAAACGAAATATTCAAATTGAAATAAACATAAGCTCAAAAATTTTCTTTATGTGTTACATACATTATTGCAATTTCATTCATTATACTCGTATTAATAACATAATAACATAAATTCTTTTTCAAATTTATAAATTTCACATCAAAATCGATTGTATGCATATATTCTAATGATTATTATTGTTACTAATTTATCTACAACGTTTAATTAATATATGTATATAATTTTCAATTTAAATACTTTATTTACGAGTATGTTTTAATTATTATTTCTCAATAAATTGACTTAAATTGCAGTCTTGAATTTGTGTAAACAACTAGTAGGATTTTATTTTATAATTATAATTATTTTATTGCATTCATATTATATATTCATTCAATGAAATTAAATGAAATGATTAAATAGATTCCATTTGTTCAGTTAATTCTAATATTGGACTTTCGCTTAATGGTTGCATTGGGGGCGAAAGTGGATGACTTGCATGTGGCCATGGTGGGGCGTAGAGAGACGTTGTTGCCTGAAAATGTGTATGAAATTAATGAAATAATTTACTTTTAAGTAAAAATTGTAAATGAAAATTGAGTAAATTGAGTAATTTTTCGAAAATTCTCTACAAAGCTGCATATTATACTAACAAATTTTGCAATTATATGAAAATTTAATTAATTTTTTAATTAATTGCATAAGAAATTTACTTACTTACCTTTGAAATACGCGAATTTCCTCAATCCAAATCGAAAAATCGAATTTTGAAAATTTCATATGAAAAACGTGTGAATACATTGCGCCATCTGTTAGCGACTAACCTGAATCAAAGACACTAGTTCATTCGACTACTTTCCATGTAGTTTCATTCGATGAACAGTGTGTAGTGTCTTTGCTAAACCGAACAAATGTTCTCGTGGTTTTGACATTTGCATGGATTTTCACATTTTATTCGAATTTTCTTGAATTTTCTTGAATTTATCCATTGAAATATGGAAATTACTCAGGAAAATATAAAAATTCATTGAATTTTAACATTTGAATAATGTTGCTTTTCATCTTTTTCCTTATGTTTTCATCAAATATTAATTGAAAAACTTACATGCGTTTCGAGGTGATTTCAAACGACAATCGAACCGTGGTATTACTAATATCTACTAAATTAAATTTAAGCAGTTGTTAATACGAATAATAATATAAACAAATCAATTATTCATTATAATCTAGTGCAAATGTAAGTGAGAACATATTTCTAATTTAATTTTACTCAAAATTCGTGAAATAAAATTGCTTTTTGTTCGCATTATTGTTATTAATTATTTCAAATGTATATTTAAAGTGATATCAAGTGAATATTGTTAATAATTTCATATATAAAAACATACTAAAGCTATAATTAAGCTTGTTCATTTCAATAATATACAAGCAAATGCATTTAAGTTTATGAATTTATTAAAAATAATTTTTGACGTGATAACGTCTAATAAATCGATGACCGGCTGCACAAATGAAAAATCGTGACTCATTGTCACGTTCCGCCTGAGCTGGGCGGACGAATGAGAGATTCGTACATTAGTTTGGATTCATGAGAGAAGAATCTCAACTAATGCGCGTATGAGATTGGATTCATGAGAGATTCGTTCATACGCGTATTAGTGTGGATTCAAGAATCTCTCATGAATCCAAACTTATACGCGTATGTACGAATAAATAAATTGTTAATACATAGCATATTGTTACTTATAATTAATCTGCATAATTTAAGTAAAAACATTTATTGAAAAAATTTACATTTTCAATTAGCTCCTCCTTTGTATTATACAAAATAATGATAATTCAGTGAAAATAATTGAATCAGTTCATAAAAGAAGGCAATTTTTTATCAATCTTTTCTTATGACGTTTTCACGTAAAATTATCGTCCGTAAACCGACTTTACAGACAACCAATGTTTTTTTACTTAATTTCAATGACAACCATTTTACACATTTTTCATTTTATAATTAATTTAACTAATATTTATTAAATACAACTAAATTAAACATTCTCTGTCTTATCTACACATGTTATTTAATTTAATTTTATCGAATTTTTAACAAAATAAGATGCAAATCATTTAATCAAGCTTCAAGTTTATAATTTATTTCGAATTCAACTGAAACACAAACATTAACATAACATTAACTACTAACAATAACAATGAAAATGTTTTTAAATTTAAATAAATAAATGAATGAATTTCGCAATTTTTCATTTTTGATTAACTTAAAAAACAATACTCAGTACAAAAGTGGTTTTTAACAACTAAATGATATCAAAATGCATTCTAACATAATTGTAAATGATAATAAATTAACAATTAATCAGGTTTTTAATTTTTAATTTAACAATTATTTTCAATGGAAATCATAAAGAATGAATATTAAAAAATAATTAAAAATGCATGCTTACATGAAAATAAAAACATTCTCATTAAACGAATGTCGAAATGAACAAATAAAAATGAATTTAAATTTAAATTTTAATTATAATTATGATTTTAATTTTAATTTTACTTTTTATTAAAAAATCAGTCAAGTGCATCATTGAGATTTTTCAAAATTATAAAACAATAAGAGACAGGAACAAATTTTTAATTTAATTTTATAATTTTTAACATTACTACTTAGGTAAATGAAGAAGTGTGGGAAGAGCCATTCTCACTGTCATTAGAACTGTCAAAATAAAAATTCTAGAACTGTCTACTGGCTGGTCGTTGTAAATACCTGGAAGAGTGGCGGATGCTGGGTGGTCCAGCTGTCAAGTGACAGAGCTCCATCGCTTATTTGACAGGTTTGCATTGAGCCGGGTAGGGTGTTCCAGCAGTCAGCGGGGGTTTTATTGGAATTTGACGTATTGGAATTGTGTCCAGTGGTGGCGGTGCCAGTAGGGGTGGCAGCTACGATCGGTTGGTTTTGTGGTGATTGCTGCTGAATGTTGGGATTCGATGCTGAATTGACTGGTGTTGCTGGTGTCGTCTGGGATTGGGATTCAGGGACAGGTTGTTGCTGCTGTTGTGGTTGCTGTTGTTGTTGCTGTTGTGGTTGCTGTTGTGGTTGCTGTTGGATATGAGATGTCTTCATCATTTTAGGTGAACCAGTTGCTGAGGGTGTTGGTGATGGATTCGAGGTTCCCGAACTAATTGGATTGATAGAATTGCCCTCGACAATAGCTTGGAATGCGAGTAAATCTTCAGATTCGCTTTCGCTCAAAGGTAGCGGAGGTAGGATTTGAGTTTGTTGGGCAATTTTGTAACTTTGCTGACGCAGCATTTGTCGTCGACTCAAACTAGTTTCGAGAGCGATTTGCTTTTGGAATATTTGACGTTTCTGTTGGAGTAAACGATGTTGCATCAATTGCTGTTGCAATGGTGGCTTCTGTAGCTGTTGTGCTGCAGCAGATCCACTCACTCCACCAGTTGGAGTTTGTCCTGACGGATCCTTAAAGTCACGTTCGTGCTTATTCATGTCACCTTTAATGTAGTTGATGAAGGATGTCATGTCGTTGTTTTTGGACGTCAAATAATCGGCCTGCTTCAAATTGTGATACAATACATTGATATCCATTCCAGGCTTATTTGGATTTATCACATGGAATTGACTGTGCTGTATTTGACGGACGGTCATTTCATCATGAGGAACATTTGACTGATATTGAGTTTTTAGTTGGGCTGCTTCTTTCTGCAACACATGCAGTTCTAGAACTCCTTTAGCTTTGCATGCTTCATGCAATCTTTGACTGTTAAACGCTACTACTGAATTCAATGGATGTTCCGAATGTGAATGAGAGATTCCTTGGGCTACAAGACCATCACTAGCTCGTCTTCCTTCTCTACAAATTGATAAATAAAAATTAACATTTACAAACACTGTCACAATGACATATCGTCGCTTAGCTAACAATACCGCGTAAGTCAGATTTGCTTAGTTTTCAGGAGAGACGAAAAACTGCATTACTTGTACAGTGGGCGGCCATGTTATTAGAGCCAGTCGAACTTTTTTCAACATGGAAGAAATGTCTTGTGAAATATACGCGTTCCTTAAACCTTTACTTATTATGTAATAGTAACTATATTTAATAAACCAAAGTTAAACTGGAAATATTAGCTTGTTGCCAGATAGTCAGAATCATGATGATGCGGTTACACTGTTATATTTAATATACTAAAAGCTATTCGCAGAATATTCTTTTTATGGAGGCAAAACCTATCTCAATGATTGAACATTATATTCATCACTTTAAATTGTTCGGAATATATCGGATAAAAGTTTGCATAGTAATAGAGAGAGCCATAAGTACCGTCTGAACCAGAGCTAGAAATCTACAAAAATCCTAAGACATGAAAGTGGTTCTAATAAGTTGGCCACCCACTGTACATGTGCAATGTGTATAAAACGTCAAATGGCAAATTTTCGACTTACAGGGTGTTGTTAGCTATATGTATATGTAACTCACCGGAAATCAACTGGACTACGTGTTATACCACGACATCTCTTTGTGCCATGTTGATGTTGATGATTTCCAATTGGATTATGTCGTGAAAATGAACATGGCGACTTTGCTGACATTGACACGTATACACAAGGATGTAGTACAGACGAACTGATCACTGTACTCGAATCGGTTTCTGTTGCTGTTGTTGAACTAGTTGCACATGACGGTAGACTACCAGCTAAATCGCTGCAATCTGATAAATTCAAGTCCAAACTTTCAAATGTTGAAAAATTACTCCTTGATGATTCACAACTCAAATTCTGGCTTAAACTTTTCGAGTGAAAATTTGTCACAACACCACTGGATGAACTGCTGCTAGCATATGAATTCAATCGCTGCATTTGCATCGTAACTGTGGGAGGTGCGTCGTCCATTTCTGAATTATTTAATTAAAAAACAAAACAAAAAGAAAAAAACAATACTTTTCTGTGTCTTTATGTATTTCTTTGATTGTATTAGTTGTTGTGATTGTATTAAGCAAGCAAACATTTCATTTAATTAAGGGTGAAAAATGTGCATATTAAAAATGAATTTAAATTAATGTATTTATTTATTTTAATTAAATTTGATATTATGAATTTGATGAAGAATTTTTGTGTTTTTTCTTGTGATCAAAAATAAAGAAATAATAAAAAGCTTTCATTTCGCTTCAATTCAATAATTACATAATTAATTTTCAAATATATTGTTTTAATTGAAGCGAAAATAAAAATTTGCAAAAACAACAAACTTGCATTGTTGAAAAATTCAAAATAAGAAAACTGCAAAACGTAAAAACTTCGAATGAGGAAATGAAGGAGTGGAGAAACAGAATTGAACGAAAACGGTTTGTTGCTATCTCAAAAATATTCTTTCAACAATGCAAGCTTTGCGGACAAATGTCAAATTTGGAATTTTCATTTCGCGCTACAACAGCAACTGCATGTTGTAATTTGAAAATTTTCCAAATTTTTCGATTTTGAAAAAATGATTTTTTGTTAAATACAAATCGCATTCACCTTTTAACTTACCTCCGTGGTCAGTGTCACAGCCTTCGTCTGTACTGGAGCTATACTGTTGTGTAATTTGTGAGTAGCGGGGTTGTAGGGACGATGGGCCATCGTTTTCGAGGGCATGAAGGTAACCGTAATTTGGTAAATTATTTACATATTCTTTGTATTGTAATTGTGAGTTGCGTGGCAGTTCTCTGTAAGAGAAATTTTCTTTTAAAATATTAAAATTAAATTAAATTATTTTCCTTACACAAAACTTTGTAATTTGTCTTTTCCATGCCCTGGAGTTCCACCAATCAGTGTGTCATTGTGCCTCTGCTCGGTGAGATCTTTCAAACCATACAAATGTGCTTGATTCGCTTGTCCTATATATCTGCTCGGTGGCTCAATGCTTCGTCCCTAATCCAAATGGATTTAATAAGGATAATTTCATTTTAAAATTACCGCCATATTTACATCAGCTGTTGTCAATGGCAATGGACTTTGTTGAAGCGTATAGAATAGTCTCGATGCCTCGGCTGACATTTGAAATCCACTCGTTGGGAAATTATTTGGTAAATTTGATTTTGAATCGAAACTGTTCGATGACGTTAGAATTCTTGATGGTTGGCCAACTGATGAACTTTGACCGATATCCATTGGATTCACTGACGTCGAGGTCACGTGACGTGTTGGATCCGATATTGCTGTTGCCTGAAATAAGATTTAGATTTGATGGCTGATTTTGTGGAATATGTACTTTCGAACAGTTTCAATTCTATTACATATGTATAAATATGTAATTTTGCGAATGGCTAATAGATGGCTTTGAATAAGGTTGAAAGACTTGAAAGACATGCACATGTACATAAGCCGTATTCTTTTGGCAATCGCTATCGAGTGCAAATGAAAGTAAGTGAAAGTTTTGAAGAAACTGTAATTTTATGGAATATTTTTCATATATAAAAAACTAATGGCCGTGAAGCAGAAAATTCATTTTATGTAGATCAAACACAAAATGAATTTCATTGACAGGAGAATTGGATTCACTCTCTGAAAGCGGGGAAAATTAATTTTATGTAGATCAAACACAAAATGAATTTCATTCACCCGAGAATGGGATTCACTCTCTGAAATTCAAATTCATTTTATGTAGATCAAACACAGAATGAATTTCATTCAATAGAGAATGGGATTCACTTTCTGAAAGCGGGGAAAATTCATTTCATGTAGATCAAACACAAAATGAATTTCATTGACAGGAGAATTGGATTCACTCTCTGAAATTCAAATTCATTTTATGTAGATCAAACACAGAATGAATTTCATTCACCAGAGAATGGGATTCATTCTCTGAAAGCGGGGAAAATTCATTTTATGTAGAACAAACACAGAAAGAATTTCATTCACCGGAGAATGGGATTCACTCTCTGAAATTCAAATTCATTTTATGTAGATCAAACACAAAATGAATTTCATTCACCCGAGAATGGGATTCACTCTCTGAAATTCAAATTCATTTTATGTAGAACAAACACAGAAAGAATTTCTCTCCGCTTTCTGGAAATGAATTTCATTCACCGGAGAATGGGATTCACTCAAGAGGGGCAAATTCATTTTCTACACGACGTCATAAATATCTATAAATTTTTATTTTTTAAACTCGCGGCAAGGAAAATGAACCATGCCGCCATCTGGTCTAGCGCAACTATTTATCGAGTAGAGTAATTAATATCCAGTTATTATCGAGAACTAACTTGCTCTGAATAAATGTATGGGATTTGACAGTTCTGCTCCACTGGAGTGACCAAAAGAATATAACTGTTATGAATCTCTGTTGTGTATACAATCGTACCTGCTGTAGAAGCCTTCGGCAATCTTCAGTGCTCTGTTTCAGGATTCTCTGATCCAAACCGCAGGACAACAGACGGCTTGACGGTACTCGATGTGAAACATCACGTGCTAAATAGACACTGCTCTCCCTTAAACCAGGATGAGGAGGATTTGGATTTGTGGCGGATGGTGTAACATTGGAATTATTTAAATATGGCGAACTGCATTCACGTTCACGACTGAGAAATGTCGATGATGAAATGCCAGTTGTTTTAATATTACTTGTACAATTTGTGTTGGCAGCATTGCAATTGCCAGTACCAGTGTTGACAGTATTCGAATTTGAATGATTATTATATATTGAGGAACCGCGAAAATATTGTGCGCTACTGTCACGTATTAATGTTGCAGTGGAATCACGTATATTCGTATCACGTAATTGAATTGTAGATGGCAGTGGTGGTGTTGGGATCATTGCATGATCATAGGCGCCAATCATAATGCTGCCACCACTCAAACGATCAGATACATTTATCGATGTATGATGACGTGGTGACAATGGAGGATCACGTCCAAGGCTACCGATAGCAGCAGTTGTTCCTAATCCTAATTTTCTCATTGCTTGTTCTGCTATTGTACTTGGCCGTCTACGTTGTGATTCTAGCGATGGATGCTTTGTCGCTGTGACTGGATTCGTTGTTTGCGATCCGCTACCGGTGTGACACAAACTGGCACTGTCTTGTGACAATGATCTTGTTCGCACACGATCGTGCAGTAACAGATAAATCGCAGCAATGTGATCGTAACTATTTAACTGAAAGATCAAAATTGTTAATTAATCAATCAATTAATTTACAAATACTACCATACCTTTAAACTCTCCCTTGTCTTTTGAGGATCAATACCAACAAATTCCGCCATTATTCTTAGGATATCTTCGTTCGGCTCAAACGATGACGTCCCGCCTGGATGATTCGCTGATATTTCTGTCACAACCGGTGTCTCCATGACTTCGGCCATCATCCATCTGTGACGTTTTATTTGATCGATCGTGTAACGTCGTGTGGGGTCGAGCACCAACATTTTCCGAATTAGATTCTCGCAATCTGTAAGTGAGTAAGTGAGAATTGAAATCCGTGCAACGCCATCTATTCGCGAAAATATTTTAGTGAATTTGCCGGAGGACATTCGACCCAAATCCTGTCGAATTCGTATCCTTCACAACAAAATATGTTAATTGTTAATTAACTACACAAAATAATTGTTTATCAAATTCAAATATCGCCCAGAGTGACTCCCCGTTTTGACAGTTGCCATCTGGTGTGTAGGAGTGGGTTGGGTATCCAATATATATCACCTCAAACTCAAGACACAAGAGAGCTTTCACGTGCCCATATACCAGTATGTAGGTATACCTGAATGTACATGTTTATATTGGATATGACAAAACATTTTCTGGGGATGATTTTCTACTTTTCGCCCCCACACACTTACAGCATTTGTCTTTATCCCCCGTCAACGACAAGTGAACTTTTTTACGTGACTACATGCGAATATATGGTAGTCCTTGTCGATACTTGACGATAACCTAACGAAGGCATTACGGCCGAATGACGTCAACAGGATACATTCGAGATAAGGTAATGTTTAGGTTCCGTTATGACGTCAATGGCGAAATGTTGTATACAGTGGGATGGCGCAAGGACATCAAGGGATGATTGGTGGAAAGTTATTACTTCAAGTCGATAATAATGTTAGTTAAGGAAATGGTTTTGTTGTTCTTTAAGCAAATGTCTGGCAACAGATGGCGTTAATTGTGGGAATTTTTCATTTTTGTTTTGTCAAAAATGGAAATTTATGTAATGGCGGCAATGCAGCTCCATCATTTCCAGGATAAATTTGTGACTGCCTGAAATTTTATTTTTCATCCAAAATTATTCTGTGAAACTTTTGTTTCACTAACTCCGAAAATATTCGGAGTAGTAGAGTAAAATGAGCAGATTCGGATTTGGACATATTCATCCTTTTATTTGACATAATACACTGAATTCGGAGCAACATAAGTTTGTCGGAAATGTGAAAAATTCGGAAATAATTGATTTTATTCATTTCTAAATAACTCCGAAAATATTCGGAATAGAAGATAAGGTCAAATTAACAAATTCGGATTTGGACAGATTCAAGCTTTCCTTTGAGATACAAGACTGAATTCGGATCAGTTAAAATTTTTCGGAAATTTGAAAAAAAATCGGAATGGTAGAGTCAAAGGAACAAATTCGGATAACGACAGATTCATCCTTTTATTTGAGATACAAGATCGAATTCGGACAAATTATGTTGAAATTTGAAACAAAAAATTCGGAATATATTAATTTTCAAATTTTTTAATATCTTTAGAAATATTCGGAGTAGGAAAGACTGAAATCAACAAATTCGGATTCGGAATGATTCATTCTTTCGTTTGAGGTACAAGACTGAATTTAGAGAACCATAAGTTTTTCGGAAATGTGAAAAAATTCGGAATGTATTAATTTTCTTATTTTCACAATAACTCCGAAAATATTCGGTGTAGTAAAGTGAATTTCTATCTTTCAGATACGAGATCATATTCGCGCAAACTATGCATTTTAGAAATTGTTAAAAAATTCGGAAAATATAAATTTTTTAATTTTTCTATAAATCCGAAAATATTCGGAGTAACAAAGTGTGAAACCATTATTTGGAAAGATTTGAGCTTCCGTTTGAGATAGAAAACTGAGTTCGGATCAGGATAAGTTTTACGGAAATCTGAAAAAATTCGGAAACGATTAATTTTCTTAATTCCTCAATAACTCTGAAAATATTCGGAGTAGTAAAGTGAAACTAACAAATTTGGATTCGGAGAGATTCTAGCTTTTGTTTGAGATAGAAAACTCAGTTCAGATCGGCATAAGTTTTTCGGAAATTTGAAAAATTCGGAAATAATTATTTTTATTACTTTCTAAATAACTCCGAAAATATTCGGAGTAACCAAGAGTGAAACCAACAAATTCAAATTCGGAAAAATTCATCCTTTCGTTTGAGATACAAGACTGAATTCGGACAGTATGAGTTTTTCGGAAATCTAAAAAAAAATTCGGAAACAATCAATTTTCTTATTTTCTCAATAACTCCGAAAATATTCGGAGTAGTAAAGTGAAACTAGCATATTCGGATTCGAAAAGATTCATCCTTTCGGAAATAATTAATTTTCTTATTTTCTCAATAACTCCGAAAATATTCGGAGTAATAGAGTCAAATGAACAAATTCGGATTCGGACAGATTCATCCTTAATTCGTTTGAGATAAAAATCTTACAGAAATTGTAAATTTTAATTTTTTTGTCCGAATTTTCGCCTATGCAAAAGGCACAGGATCAAAGACATATAATCCGAAATTCTGCTTAAATTTAATTCAAGAAAATATTCTTTTCAGCATTAGAAAGCAATTTAAAAGGTAGCCGTATGTCCTTCCTGGTCAAAGGGAATCCTTGAGAATGTGATTTTCCGAAATTAAGGACAACCTGATGAATTTTTGAATAAATATTTCTTTATGAATTAAAAAGGGAATGCAAGTTCACAAGGACATCTGATATGTAAAGTTGAATTTCATGATTTCATCAAAATATCCTTGCTCCTTGCTCCACCAAATCCGATTAAATCCGATTAATTGAAAGTGAACGTTTTTATCGAGGGAATTGCCATGGGAACAAGTCGTCCATGATTGTTTTCGGAATTTCCTCGATTCGTCCTTCGTAAACAAGTGTACCTACTTGTCAAGGATATGAGTTAATATTTCCCGTGTTTGACAAGATGGGATTGTACTAATTGTCAATTAAAGGGTAATTTTCATTTGAAGGACACTACAAAATGGCGTTTAATGAAAGTATCCTTACAGGACATGAAATTTGATTGAATAGATTAATTCGGATTCATTAATCAAAGTTCGTTGAACCACGCTGATAAAATGTTGATGACACTTTCACAATTTCCACATTCAATTAAGGACGAATTCATTCTTATTTAAGGACAT
The DNA here is from genome assembly GCA_963971475.1 of Chrysops caecutiens. Taxonomy (NCBI): domain Eukaryota; kingdom Metazoa; phylum Arthropoda; class Insecta; order Diptera; family Tabanidae; genus Chrysops; species Chrysops caecutiens. The sequence goes on from OZ020567.1 coordinate 75,306,870, forward strand.
TTTTATATTTTCATCACGATGATGTTGCAAACTTTCGTTCTTCGGGCGAATGTCGCTTGTTGCTGTCATTAAAAATGTCTAGTTGCATTTCACAAGATGGCCGCTTGCACTAATTGCAATCAAATGTCATTTGTTGTTGCAGCTGTCAACACTTTGTGAAAATTTGAAATGTCTACCTATTATGGTTCAAGAGATACAGTCCTGTGACAGACCGACAAACAGCGAAGTCATATTAATAGGGTTCCGTTATCACGCTTTGGGTACGAAACAGTATAATTTGTTGTTACAGCGGTCATAACAGTACACACTTTGTGAAAATTTGAAATGTCTATCTATTCTGGTTCAAGCGATACAGCCCTGTGACAGACGGACGGACAGCGAAGTCATATTAATAGGGTTCCGTTATCACTCTTTGGGTACGAAACAGTATAATTTGTTGTTACAGCGGCCATAACAGTACACACTTGTGAAAATTTGAAATGTCTACCTATTATGGTTCAAGAGATACAGTCCTGTGACAGACGGACGGACAGCGAAGTCATATTAATAGGGCCCCGGAATCTTAAAAATGAAAAACGAAAACTTTCCGTGATAAAGAATCGATGTCAGTGCCGCCATTGCTGAGGTCATTTGTTAAATATAACAAAATACAACATGAATGAAATGCCAAATGTTGACGTGACAGAACCTTTTTCGCCTAACCCTGGACTCATTAAATCCAATAAAACAAAATCCCACATGCAAACTGAAGGAAAATAAAATGATTTCTTAGAAATTTCATTCGTATTCCATGAATGACAGGTTGTAGCCGCCATTTTGTATTTATTGTCATTCACACGAAATCGAAAACAATTTGCATTCAATTGATGCCGACACGGACAAGAGAAAGGATCAAATGCCCAAAAGTTATTTGTTGTCCTTTAGCATTTTGGAAATTTTCAATAAATAAATATCAAACAAAACATGGCTGCCATTGAAGGACAATTTACGAAAATTCATTGTTTTGTCTTGTGAATGAAATAAAAATTTTATTTTCGTCCTTAGGCGCATCCCATAACCCCGACAACCTTGATGTCTTTCTCAGGATTTTGTGGAAAATGTTGATCCTTTCCCACACGAAACGTAGTTATCCTGGAAGTCCTTCTTGACATATTTTCATTTGTTGAATTTATCAAGAAAATTATATATAGAAAATGATTTTATTTGTTGCAAGGATTCTCGGTAGTTACGTTATACAGGATGTATGGTAGGCGGCGGTGGTGTCGTAGGAATAAAAATTCAATTTAAAATTTATTTTAAGGACTTTCTAATTTCTTCAATCTCGTTATCTGCAACAGTATCCTTTAAGACGTATTTAAACTAAAACTCAACGACATTTTCGAATAAATGTAATATATTGTAGGTACAAGGATTTCTCTCATTTTAACCATCCTGAATTGTTAATGAGCTTCATTTGAGCTTAATACGTATTCACAATTTATAAAAGATCCTTTCCGGAAAAAGGGATGACAGCATACAAGGAGTTGTTATAAATTCAAAGGATATTTCGAAAATCATTCAAAGGTCAGAAACCCAATGAACCTGGGCTGGAGCTGGAACTGGAGTTAGTCAGAGGGTGGTTTTCGTCCTGTTTCAATTCGACAACACATACTCGTATACGCAATAAAATCGAAATTGTGTACTACTACAAGTAAGTGGTGTGACGTCAAAGGAGGATTTTTCCTTGCAAAATTAATGGCCGTCAGTTTGGTAATGTTTTTCTATTAAAATCTGCCTCATAAAATGGGTGCCAAGCCACAGGACAAAAACAGGAATGAGTTCATGTTCAAATCAAGGTGCATGTCCTTCTGCTCTACGGACCAGGAGCACATTTCCTTTCCTCATGTTCCATTTACATGTTGAGTCGCATAACAACGCTCCTACAGAGACATCTGTTGCACGAAACAGAACATTCATTCAATCAAAAGTGGAATTGAGACTGTGTGCTATTTCGAGTCATTTCAATGACAGTTTCAAAACAAAATAGAAACGTCACGTGAATGCAGCAGCAAAAGACGTTTATTAACTTTTTTCTGTTCAAGTAACAAGCCAGGCTATCAAATGTCAAAAACATTTCGAAATGAAATGCTTGGTTTCAAAGAAAAACATGTTTTCGTACATAAAATTCAGGATTGGCCCATGAAAATATGGTGAATTCATGAGGAATTTCGAATAATTAAATGCAGGACGCATTTTTAAAGGAAAATTTAAAATAAATTTCGTCAAAATCGGTGCATTTTCATGGAAATTCGGTAAAAAAGTAAAATTGTCCATCGAACACCATGAGAAATGTCATACGAGGATCGAGTTGTTCTAGTCGCCCTCCAACTGTCGGTGAATGGATTCATTTACACCAGTTGCACTCAAAAATTTATTTTTATTTTTAAATTTCCGAAATTTTGTAAAAATTTTAAAAATAATTAAATTCAAAATGTAACTCACCTGATGACATAAAGAACGGAATACGAAATCGTCCAGATAGCACCCGGTCACGTAACGATTGCAAGGTGGATCCGTCAAATGGAAGTGCTCCGCACACAAGGACGTACAGCACAACGCCGAGAGACTGCACAGGACGATGTTGTGGTTGAGGAAATGAAAGCGGAAAGAAAACAATTGAAAATTTAATTAAAATTAATAAATCATGAAATTCATTTTTAGTATTATTTCCTGAAATCTGTTAATCTCAAATCTGTCAAGGTGAATCGATGTGCCACAAGGACATGTACTTAAAAACGTCCTTTCAAGTTCAAGAACGTCACAGAACGAGAAGGAGATGACGTTTTATTGTGTGTGTTCTGCAACAAAACGTTCCAAAGGACATTCTCTTTAAGACGCCATTAACACTTTTTACAACGGAAAAAATCCCATGATAAATGCATCCTTGACAGCGAAATGGGGTGACACTGACACAGGAAACGTAGTACGAGCGAAATGACATTTTACATAAAGGAAACGAACAAAATAATTTCCTCAACCTTCCGCCATTTTGCGCGTTGGCGTTTATTTGTTTTGTAGATACAATCAAGGACTCAAGGATAATGAATTTTCAATTGAATAAATATTTGCGGTCGCCATTTTGTAGTGGATGAAATTGAATGATTAACGTCACACCATTATTGCTGAATCAGTAATTAAGACAAATAACTTGAGATTTCTAACGACGAGTCCTTTTGTCGTGTCGTGGAGACGTTGAGCTGGAAGGACACTCGAAGACATACGTGCATGTCAAATGTAATTGTATGAAGGATTGACGTAGAACAGTCATTCGGGAGGTGCGTGATCGGCAGGCATCTTGAATTTCAATGATCCTCTTGATTCTGAGTGACAGAGTCGCCATGTTTCTATTGACACGCGACATTTGGGGCAGAAGGGCATCTTTGATTTCGAGGAATCCCAACTTTCGGTACAAGCCGCCATGTTTCTATCGGCGCCGAGCACTCGGAACTGGTTGACATCTTGGTACAAGCCGCCATTTTTCTATCGGTGCCGAGCACTCGGAACTGGTTGACGTCTTGGATTGACATCTTGGTACAAGCCGCCATTTTTCTATCGATGCCGGGCACTCGGAACTGGTTGACGTCTTGGATATCGAGAAATCACTTGTTTATGGGACGGTTGACATCTTGGGTTTCACGGATTCAAGTGGCTTTGAGTCACATTCGCCATGTTTGATTCAAGTAGTCCTGCGTGACAGCTGTCATGATTCTATTGATGATTCGATGCGTGGCACTTGGGAACAGGTTGACATCTTGGCTTTCCCGGATTCAATTGGTTTTGAGTCAGAGCCGTCATGTTTCTGTAGACACGGGGCACTTGGGGCAGAAGGGCATATTTGATTCAAGTGGTCCTGCGTGACAGCTGTCAAGATTCTGTCGACGCGTGGCACTCAGGAACAGGTTGACAACTTGGATCTCAAGAATTCACATAATTCTGAGCGAGACCGCCATGTTTCTATAAACACAAGCCCCTCCGGGATTGGTGGAAATCTTCTATTTCAAGGAACCACCTGATCACGGCTACCAGCCGCCATGTTTCTATCAACGCAAGTCACTCGGCGGCAGGTGTGGCTCTTCAATTTTAAGTAAGTTCTTGATTCTGTGCCTGGACACTTGGGGCAGAAGGTCATCTTCGATTACAGAACTCACTGTTGCTATCAGCTTCTTCCAGCCCCGCCATGTGTCCCCCTAATTTCCCAAGGATTAATATTTGTTTTTCATTGGAAACGAAACTTCCAGAAACTCACCACTCGATTCCAGGAAAAAGGATTCGCATGTAATTTCCAAGTTTGTGTCCTGATTCACCAGAACTCCCCATAATCTTTCCCCCAATTCAAATAATTGTGACTCACGTCACGTCAGCAACAAGGATCCAAAATGGTAGAATGTTTCAAAAATGGAAGTCAATAAAATTTCTCTGACGTATCCCCGCACATCGACTTGTCGAATATCCTTTTCCCCACTGTTCTGTATCACGGTACATTTACGTAATAAAACGCACACAAACGCTGTGGCAAGGACTCACAGAAGAATCCCAAAGGATTTAAAACTTTTCCTTGAATATTATTTAAAAGGATTAAGGATCAAACTAAGTTCTTGTTGATTTCATCCTTTTTTGTGGATTTCAAAGTTGCGTCACAGGACCTACTCCACATGGAAACCATTTTTTTGGCCTGGCCTCACATATTGTTTTGAAACTTTTATATCGCAGGACACACGGCATGAAAGTCCTTAATTCAGGACGACAGAAGTTTTCCTTTTTCTTTTTTCCACTAAACCTTAGGCTGGACTTTGTGTAGGAGGCGGAATGAGCCGCTTAAGGTGCAAGGACGAATAAATCTGGTTGGGGGAAACCAACAAAAATTCCTGACGTCATGCGAGCGTGAATCCTTGCGGCATCGACGTCAGAAGTTAAGTGAAAGTTTTACAACAGAAAAGAAAACGATTGCTAGTCCTTAAACGCCATCGAGGGACAATTTGGGCCCACACGAAACTGGCTTTTGCTGGTGGGTTTCAATCGCATTCCAGACAAATTCACACCGTGACCCTGACGTCAGAAAGTGCTTTCTCGCTACGATCCTCTTGACAAACATTCGTGGGGACAATTACGGACAATCGCGAGTCAGTGTCATGATTCAAGTACCTGCGTACCCAAAATGTCTTCCGAAATTTTTTATCCATTTGACGTCACTGTCTTACGTCAAACCCCCAAAATGACGTCAAAAACCGCGAACAAATCGAATTCCCGAATAATTCCAAGTTGATGACGTCCATTTTCGTTTTATTTATAAATTCGCGTGACGCCATTCGAAAGAATTTCGCTTGCTGTCACAATTTCTTGACTTCTTGAATTCTAATTGGATCAGTGCCTTCAATTGGATTATCGAAAAATTCTGTTTTGATGAATTTCAATTCCTCATTTTCAATTCCTCTAACGACCAACAGATGGCGTCGATGCGAATTGCTTGCTAGACAGATGCTCTAACCACATACATATGTAGCTACGATCATGTTGAACTGTAAAACTTGAATTTCTCATTTCTCCTCCAACGACCAACAGATGGTGCCGGTGTGAAACGTCAAAAATATCTACTATGCGAAAGGAAAAAATTTGACACTCACCCAAACATCGATCTCCGGCCCAGTGTACTTCTTCCCTTCGAACACTTCCGGTGCTGCATACGGCGGTGAGCCACACCACGTGGCAAGAAGTTCGCCACGTTTGTACATGTTCGAGAACCCGAAGTCGGCAATTTTGATGTTCATGTTCGAGTCTAGCAGAAGATTTTCGGCCTGAAATAAGAAGAAGAAAAAGAGAAATATTATTAAAATGTTTTTCTAAATTTTTGTCCGCCATTTTGTTCATTGAAAACTGTGAAATTAAAAAAAAAAATATTTCCGTTCGCCAGAAGTAAACACTTAAGCTGGATTCATTGGCACGTTCGGCGCGTGCAGAACTGTTTTTTTCGTATGGAAATTTGACAACTCTCATGCTGAATTCATTTTGCGGCGAACCAACTTCAACTTTCGTGCGGAAGATTTTCGTTTTCACCGTGAATGTGTTCCGCGTTGCGTCGTTCAATTTGTGGATTGTTTCAAAAAGTGCGGCAGATTCACGACGAAGGAATGAATCATGAGCAAAGATACTCTCTTCGCGACGGACTAGTTCTGCATGCGCCGAATGTACCAATGAATCCAACTTTAGACTGTGTGCCACTTCGCATCATTTCAGTACTAATGTTCATTTCAAATGTCGAAAAGGTTTGTGACAGTTTCAAAACAAACAGGAAACGTCACTTGAATCCAGCCTATATGAAATAATATAAGTTTATTAACTTTTTTCTGTTTTAGTAACAACCGAATGTCAAATGTCAAAAACAATTCGAGATGAAATGATTTGACACAGTCTTAATTTAACACGAGTTTGGACGTTTATTTCATCGACGATTGCAACCAATCACTAGAAGTGAGAGAGAGAAGAGAATAAACTGAAGAACTGTAACTGAAAGTGCTGCCAACTGCATTAAACCTTCGGAAGACGATCAAATGAATTGTTAAATTGTCAAATCGCAACAACTTCCTTCCATCACGGATTCAGGGAAATTTTAAGAAGAATTCAATTTTGAAAATAAAACAAAACAAAATGGCGTCTTAAGATGTCTGCATGGGAAATATGAAGTTCTACAACATTTGAATCCTTGCAAAACGGATCTCATTCGGTTATTCACCTGCATTTGCATGTTTCGAAAAAATATCCTGGAAATATCCTGCGCTTCAGAATGAATTTATTATAATGATAAAGGATAAAATAAAAACAAAAACCAAAATGGCCTCGTGTTCTATTGGAACAGGAAGTACAAAGTCATGGACTTGTCGTTCCTTTATTCCTGGCTTTCGTCCTGTTTCAAGGATTTAAATGCATTCAACGAGATAATAACAACGAAAAAAAACAGGAGAAGCAACAGAAACATCCTGCACCGATCCTTTATTCAGGATTTGTTGTTGTTGTTTTTTTTTTTCAAAATGATATCCTTGTTGAGAAAAATCTCATTGGCAGGATAATAAAGCGATAAGCTCTGCAGGAAGTTAATGAATTTTAAAATGCCGCCATTAATGCCGGCAACGACAACAACAACCGTCACCACATTGGCTGCAGGAAGAAAAACACAAAACAAAATGGCGACTTTCGAACAAAACACAAAACTAGAAACTTCGAGGAGTCATTCAAGTTCCTTGTCACATAAAAATGGATTCTGCAGGAGATGCACACGTCGAGGAGTGGCAGAAGGATAAGGAAGTTCATCGTCTCAAGTATGTTAATATGTTTATGTGACCACACACATAATGGCGGTGGCAGGAGGACGGTAAGATGGTATGAAGAATACATACATGTATACATATGTCCTTTATCCTTTTATCCTTTAAGGAGCTGCACACACTTGACGCAAGCAGAAAATTCCTCTCCACATAATATTCATTTAATTGCATTTCCGCCATCTTAGAAAATTGTGGCTTCTGTGTAACTCAAGAAAATATCCTTTATTTTCAATATGAAAGAATTATGCAAAATTAACTTCCTCGTTCCATTGTAGGAAGAATAAAGGATACAAAGGACACAGTTTTTCTCGTTAACTCGAACAATAACCAGCTGAAGGATCGTTTTCTGTGATGTTTGAAGACGTTCCAAAGGACGGACATGACAGATTGAGTATTTTCAATTTTTACATACAGGGTGTCCCGTACTTGAGTACATTAAGTTGGAGGAACGATTCCTTATAAGAACATAAATGTAAGACTGTCAATTGACAGTTGTCAAATGCAAAAGAAACTTGCAGCCAGTAAATCAATAACAACAGGAAAGGCGAAAAATCATTTTCGTCTGTGGGTATCGTACAATTATACATTATCCTTTGGCAAGTAGTCACGGAGAAAAGTGAGAAAAGTGAGAAAATTTAAGACGACGACGAACAACATTGAACACTTTTTTACTCCTAAACGGTGTATATTGACACCAAGAATACAATTTTTTACCCTCCTGTGTCAAGGAATCATTCCTCCAATTCAATGTACTCAAGTACGGGACATTGTGTATGAAATGAAAGACTGTCAATTGACAGTTGTCAAATGGTTATGGGAGAACAGAAGAACATAAATGCAAGACTGTCAATTGACAGTTGTCAAATGCAAAAGAAACTTGCAGCCAGTAAATCAATAACAACAGGAAAGGCGAAAAATCATTTTCGTCTGTGGGTTTCGTACAATTATACATTATCCTTTGGCAAGTAGTCACGGAGAAAAGTGAGAAAATATAAGACGACGACGAACAACATTGAACATTTTGTAACTCCTAAACGGTGTATATTGCCAATACCAATACAATTTTTTACTCTCCTTGTGTCAACGAATTGTTCCTCCAATTTAATGTACTCAAGACACCCTGTATACAATGAAAGACTGTTAATTGACAGTTGTCAAATGGTTGTGGGAGAACAGAAGAACATAAATGCAAGACTGTCAGTTGTCAAATGTGAAAGGAACATGCAACTAGTAAATCAATACCAACAGGAAAGGCGGAAAATCATTTCCCTCCATGGGTTTCATACAATTATTCACTATCCTTTGACAAGTACTTACGGAGATATGTAAGTAATAAAATTGAACACCCTGTAACTACGAAACGGTGCATATTCTAATACAATTATTTACTCCCCTTGTGTCAACGAATCGTTCCTCCAATTTAATGTACTCACGTACGGGACACCCTGTACATCCTTTTGAAAATGACGGAACAAAACATACTTTGACATGCGCTAGGTACTATCTAATAAATGAAGTTAATAAATAAATGTGTTTTCTTAATAATTACAAATTTATTAGTTGGGCTTCTAATAATAAACGTAAAGTGCATGAGCCTCGACCGCCGACCACACAAAATCTATGCCAAGCGAAACGTCAACATCAACGTCAAGAGATGATGGCCGCCAGTGTTGAGCTTGAGGGTCACGGTCAAGTTGATTCACCCGATCGAATCGAATTAAATCGAATCGAATCGAATCGGGTCACGGTCTATTTTTGACAGCTAGCCAACGTCATCACGGCCATGATGGCGGATTAAATCAAACATGAAGTTGTTCGAATTTCACAGCGAATTGTTACATTTCACCCAATTCGCCTTGTACTCGGCAAATTTATCCGCTTATGAAATTCCAATTGGATGAGTCTTTGACGTTTCGGCTTTAATTTTAATTTTAGAAGACGTGTCGCTTCTGAACTTGAATTTTTCATTCTAAATTTAAACTGTCACATTTGATCTGTTTCGGTTGAAGTTGTTGAGCTTTTGTTGGAGATTAAATTAAGAATTTCATTTGAAAGAGCTTTGCATGGAGTATTTTTGTTTTTTAATTTTATTAATTTCTTTAATTACAATTACATACCTTCAAATCACGATGCACAATCCCACGATTGTGACAGTATTCTACAGCTGACAGAATTTGCCAGAACTTGAAACGTGCCGCTCGCTCGGACATTCGTCCACATCTGGCGATGTAGTCTGCAAGTGAGGAAATTAATTAGAGAAAATCAAAGAAAATTAGGTAAACAATTAATTTATCATGTTGTTCCAGATATTTTATGAAAAATCACATCACGTCGTTCGTGACTCCAATGTGACGTCAATTCAGAATTTGAAAGCGAACCAGGATATTTTGGTAACGGTCTACTACCATTACAAACTGTTAGAAGCTTAACAAGTCGCTACGAATCACTTAGAATTGTTCACAATGTGAGAGAGCACCGGATGGTGTCACAAAAATCGACAATCCAGAATGAGGGGTTCCGTACCACCGAACAAAAAAAATTGCATTTTTTTATTATTTGTTGTTGTAGCGGTCATAATAGTACACACTTTGTGAAAATTTGAAATGTCTACCTATTATGGTTCAAGAGATACAGTCCTGTGACAGACGAACGGACAGCGAAGTCATATTAATAGGGTTCCGTTATCACTCTTTGGGTACGAAACAGTATAGTTTGTTGTTACAGCGGCCACTTTGTGGAAATTTGAAATGTCTACCTATTATGGTTCAAGAGATACAGTCCTGTGACAGACGGACGGACAGCGAAGTCATATTAATAGGGTTCCGTTATCACTCTTTGGGTACGAAACAGTATAGTTTGTTGTTACAGCGGCCACTTTGTGGAAATTTGAAATGTCTACCTATTATGGTTCAAGAGATACAGTCCTGTGACACACGGACGGACAACGAAGTCATATTGATAGGGTTCCGTTATCACTCTTTGGGTACGAAACAGTATAATTTGTTGTTACAGCGGCCACTTTGTGAAAATTTTAAATGTCTACCTATTATGGTTCAAGAGATACAGTCCTGTGACAGACGGACGGACAACGAAGTCATATTAAAAGGGTTCCGTTATCACTCTTTGGGTACGAAACAGTATAATTTGTTGTTACAGCGGTCATAACAGTACACACTTTGTGAAAATTTGAAATGTCTTCCTATTATGGTTCAAGAGATACAGTCCTGTGACAGACGGACGGACAGTAAAGTCTTATTACAAAAAAACCGACTTGTTTCCTAGGAGTTCCACGCAATCTGTGCGCCATTTTTGTTGACATTTGCAATCACTGAATCGTCCTTGACTATTTCGAGTGGAAGTACCTTGAGTCGCTTCACATTTCCTCCGACAATTTGTAATTTTGTCCGCACCCCATTTGACGTTTAGCTTATCTCAAAGAATTTTTAATTTCTCCCCTCTGTGCCACCTAAAATTGACATAGTGACGTCTCACTGTCACTCAAATATTTGTGACTCGTTTCTGTGCAATTTGCACGCCATTTTGATTCATACATTTTAAGTAAACACGATGGAAAATTTATTTAGTTTTTCTCCAACGCAATTGCGTGACGTTCGTCATTCATGGTACGTCTCGGCGTTTTTCTACGTTTTCCGACGTTTTTCTAGTTTGACGTCATTTGAATATTTGATTCGTTTAAAATTTTCCAATTAATTACGTCAAATTGGTGAAGAAAATTAATGAAAATCGAGGATTGAACACTGGTGATTTTGTCTGCACGCATTTAGCCGCCATTTTGAATGGAACAGTGACGCCATTTTGTTTATAAATCCTAGGGATTTCTAGAGAATCCTAGAAATGAAGAATGAAACGATCGCAAACGGAGCAATTTCTCATTTCGCCGCCATTTTGAATTGCATTTATCTGTCATTTCACCGACATTTTGTTAATAAGTCCACCTGACGCTATTTTTCCACTCAGATTTCATTCACTTATTAGTTAATAAATTAATAATTATTAATGAAACAACATGGATTCCGACGAAAGAAATTTATTGAGGTCAGATTTGACGTTTATCAAATGCACCAGTCCTGGCCGCATTCGACTAGGATCTGTCAAGACGTCTGACACTTCCGACGAATTGGACAGCGTCGTTGCCGACGACAGCGAAGAAGAAGGGGTGGTCCACTTTGAATTGTTGGACCCTCCTGTGAGTGGCTGATGTAGATCGAGCACCAGCGAGGAGAGCTGAAATTTCCGCAAGTGACTGAGTGAAATTGAGGAGCTCGGAGAGTGGTTACCTGTGGCAGCAGCGGCCGTTGTGCCGCGTTCATCGACCTCGAAGAAAGCCTTATGGAGGGCAGAGTCTACTTTCAGTTGTTCGCGAGTCTTCACCAGATAAGGCAATTCAGCGCAGTCAGAGAAGACCCGTTTGACACCAAGCTGGAAGAGGAGGATTTGAGGCAACTAGAGGACAACAATTCAAGGGCATCGACGTCATTACCTTTGGCAAAACTTTGGTCAGGTCGACAGAGAACTCAACTTTGAATTTCGGGAGAGACAGTTGGACTGTCCTCTCGGAGAGTTGGTCGACGAGGTCCAATAGATTGACGCGAGGTAGCTTCCGTTCGAGATGGTCAAGACCGTTGACACTGTCGGGCAGGAGAAGAACCAATGACAGGTTGGAGTTCCGGTATGGCAATGCCGCTACTTGGGCTTTCAAAAGTCCATTGTAGCCCCATTGAACGGGAGTGAGACTGTGCAGGAATTGCGCTTTCACAGACTTATGCTGGCTTGTCCAGAAGCGTCCGCGTCTAGTGTCCTGCTTCCTGAACGGATGCTTCCATTGTGCCTTGAAGTAAACCGCATTGACGAGAGCCAAACGTGTTTTCTTGCTGAGTTGTCTGGGATTGACTAAATGTCTAACTTTGTTCCTTGTTTGACGGGCTACCCATCTGTTCATTTGACGCGCCGCCTGGTGTCTGCGGGAGAAGTTGACTCTGCCAACGCTGGAATAGAAGTATTTCTTTGCGAGGCTTCTGAACTGTGGATTCAGACGGAATCCTTTCTTAACGTAGAGCCTGTTGGCAACGCGCAGGGTCTGGCCGCCCCTGTACTGCTTCAGTAGTCCCTTGAAGTGTTTCGCTAGTTCTCGCCGATTGTGTGACCGCAGACGCAAACCATCGACCAGCTGTGATGCTGTCGCACCGTCTGATCCCAGCAAGAGCATTCCGAACCCGACTTGCACTGACAGCGGTGACACAACGACATTTGTTCGCGGCCGGAGACTGTGCACCTTCCCGTAGAAATCGAGGGCAAACTGGTCTGACTCACACAGACGTCTGTCACATGCCAGAGACCCCGAAATTACCACAAACACAACCAACAGGCAGTTCCCTTAAAATGAAAAAACAAAATGGCGGACACAATTCAACAGATTTCTCTTGACACAAGCCTTACTCATAACAAACATGGCCGGTAGCTGCTACCACTGTTCGAGGAGATATCACAAACAGAACATCCCTTGAATGGTTGGCCGTCGCCATTTTATATCGGCCCAGTGACAATTAAATGGGAAATTTAATAATTTCTTTAATTTTTACGATTTCACGATACTCGACACTGCACGACAATCAAACTGAGCACGTGAATCACGAGGAGTTCCCATCCAAAATGGCTGCATGTCTCAATTTTGACAGTTCAAGATGCGGAAATTTTCAAACAATTTCGATGGTTTCTACAGCTGGCATACAGTTGTCAAATTTTGATAGAGATGTGACATGTGACATGAATTCGAGAAATGTCAAAGTCGAAATCAATCGGATTGACACAAGTCCAGTGGGAATCTAACGGGAATCTTCAGTTCAGTTTAAAATTCTCTGGTGACATTTAGTTCAAAATGGCGTCGTTTAAATGACTTCAATGACGTTTCATTGGTTTTGCGAGAATTGACAGATCGGAGACTTCTCAAGTTTGACAGATCATACTTCACGTTGTTTTTATTTTGTGGTTCTCAAATGTCGGTGACAGCTAATTCAAAATGGCGACGTTTTAATGACTTCGATGACGTTTCATTGGTTTTGCGACAATTGACAGATCAGAAACTTTTTAAATTTGACAGATCATACTTGACGTCGTCATGTCACGTTGTTTTTGTTTTGTAGTTTATAAATGTCGGTGACAGGTTATTCAAAATGGCAACGTTTTAATGACTTCAATGACGTTTCATTGGTTTTACGACAATTGGCACATCAGTAACGTTCCAAATTTGACAATGTCGGTGACAGTTAATTCAAAATGGCGTCGTTTAAATGACACTAGTCAAGATATTTTGCTTCCCCGAAAATTGACAGATAAGAAACTTGTTAAATTGGGCAAATCAAACTTGACTATATAATTTCTTGTTTTGTGCCTCAAATGTCAAACTCACCGAATATCTCGCCCTGGCTCGCGTACTCCGACACGATGTAAATCATGTTCTTGGTTTCCATGACCTGCAGAGGAGCAAACAGAAAAAAGAGTTTTGTTTAATTTTAAAATTTCATAAAAATTTACTAAAAAATCTATTTACAAAAAGAAAGTCAATCACGAATTCCGCCATCTTGAAATGTGCTAATTGTTTGTGTCAGTAAATATTCGATCCAGACAAAATAAGAGAAAAAAATCTCGTGGCAGTGTCAAAAATTCCGTGTGTCATTCATGTTAGCATGCACGCCTCAAATCAATATGGCGTCTGAAACGGTTATTCAATGGAATTAACGCAATTAGTGGGTTTTACGCAGTGGCGTAACTGACAACGAGCTGCTGGACGAGTTAGTGTTGCCAGAGTGAGGATTCACTTCGAAGGTAGTCACGGTTCGCGCCTTGTACGTAGAGTCTAGCTTCTAGTTTCGTCTCGCAAATGATGTATCCCGAGCACATTTACTTTTCTTCCATGTTCCCACATATATAAAAATGGAATCAAATCGAGTTAAACTGTCACGTGGTAATTTTGACGTTTGTGGCCTACTTGTGACTCACGTAGAATCAAGCCCAACCAATGTTACATGCGGCCTCTCATTCCTCTGATGTCTGGGATCCATCCTCAAGGTTTTTCAAGAGGGTGACCTGTTTCTATTTGTAAATGACTGAATTCTTCTTAATTTATTAGTCATAGTTATCAGTAATAATTGTGAGACAACTAGAAACTCATTAATTCCCGCCAGTAATTGCGCTGTTATCAGTGAATTTCGTTCTTGTTTTGAGTTGTTATCAAAACCCCTCTTGTCGGCACGCATTTGTTTCATTCGTCTTGCATCACTCATGAAAATGGCGGGTGACAGATACGTCATCGGCGACACAAAATTAAATTCTATTTTTAAATTAAATTTTTATCACTGATTAAATACAAACAAATAGTATGGAGTTGTGCGAATTGTCACGAGCACACTTCTATCTCAAGATGGCGGCTTGCATTCGAATCACGAATGACAGTTCAACTCACCTGATACAGCTTTATTATGTGCGGGTGGTCTAGTCGCTTCATGATGTCCACTTCGCGATAGACCTTCTGAAGGTTACCAGCGTCCAGTTGCGATTTGTCTATGATTTTTATGGCGACCTGAAACGAAATTCATTATTAATTTCAAATTAATTCGATTAAAACTTCTATTGAGAATCTCGCGTGACGCCATTTTGCCTAAACAAATCCAAAGGAATGCAATGAAAATAATGTAACAAGTCGATCTGCATCAAACACATTCAGAGAAATACAGAAAATGTTGAGTGCTTCGTGACCGGGAATCGACACATTCCCGTTTGACAGTTGGTACCACCGGTGATTTTCGGTTGCATACACAAAGGTTGACAAGATTTGCTTCACTCGTGCACAGTATGGATGTAGGTTAGGGACATTCCATTCCATTCGAGCACATTTTCTTTTCCTTCCATGTTCCCACATATTCGAGTCGCTACACACTTGCTCTAACTAGCGCCATCTGCCAGACAAGGAACGAAGTAGAAGTATGCAGCGATTGACAATTTTCTGTCAAAATGATTATGAACCAAAACAAAATGGCTGACACAAGGTCATCGCACTCGTTGTTGTTTTGACGTCACACTCGTTCACTCGTCTAGTATTTTGTGTACCATTCATTTTTTGAATTCGATTAAAATTATTTTCAATTCAAAAAAAAAACAGAAAAAAAATTGGAGCGGAGCGACAAGCGGTAACACAATGAAAATACTTGAAAAGCCCCTCTTTGTGATGAATGCAAGTAATTCGGGGCGAGTGGTTTGGCCTACATCTAGCCAAATCAATTATTAAGGTCAACATACTCGACCGAATGACGCACGCTCGGCCCACGCGGGGAAAATTGTTTCTTTTTTGTTTCAAAATTCAAAATTCAAAATTCAAAATAAGAAAATGGCGTCATTGCGCGTCGGTTAAAACCGGCTAATTGGTCTATTTACCTCAGCGCGTAATAAATTGCCACGTCAATGAATGAAAAATTGTTCAATTTATGCTGAGCGCTCGCTCGGTAAGTGGACAAATTCAATTGACAATCAAGTGAGATGCGTTCACAGGCTGACAGAGTGTCCACCATTTTCCACGTCAGTGTGGCGTAAATTGAAATTGAATTGGAAAAAAAAATAGCAAAAATAATCCTCGACTCGAGCACGTGATCAGTTTGAACTGTCACAAGGACATCAGTGACAGTTTATGGTGAATGTGACGATAGAGAAACGGTTTCCCACAAAATGGCGGTTGTGTAATTGCCATGAACGTCATGTGACAACGCCGAGTGTCACAGAAACAACCATCACAATGACACTTGATGACTCAGCAAAGGTTAAATCACGCGCATCTTTGTGAGGCAACCATGTTTTATTGTTGTTTATGCGTCAAGTATCAGCTTTAGTCGACGTGATGCCATGCGAGACGTTGAATGTGACGCATGGGATTGAGAAAAATGTCGACAAAGACCTGATACGAACAACTGATAATGCACTTGTCTCGACGAGTGTTGACGTCAAGCCGAGTTGTGCTTACAAAAGTTTTTCGGGGACAAAGATTTGATTGACAAATAAATGGAGGAAAAATTTAACAAAATTCCGCAACGAAAATGATCAACGCAAACGTCAAAATGAAATTGCGAAAAATGTCCGTATATACTTGTGACAAACGGAAAAATGGAGGAAATCCGTCACAATGATGAGTTGTATCAAAAGGAATGGGAAGTAGAATCGTCTACAAAGAGGAATTTGACAGAATGAACGCTAAAAGAAGTGAACTTTTGTTTTATCAATAATTTATTTATTTATTTATTACAATAACTCTTTCGTAAGCGAGCAGCTCAATAGACGTCGTTCAGAACTTTAACACCAGCTACTGCAAGTGCCTTAAGGAATCCACCATCAACGAAATCTCGGCCGAAGTCCTCCAAGTAGACACCATATTTCTCTAGAAGATGTCCCCAAACGTTTCGAGCAAGATCGAGGAAAAGTGGCAATACAGCCCTTGACAAAGTTGACAGTTGAGTCAGTGGAGAGTTGAATGGGACGGGATAGGCGTTGAGGACATTTTGTCCGCATGCTTGACGTTCAAATAGTTATTAGTGATTTTTACAAGTATGATTAATAAATAAATGAATTTACCGATTCCGCAGAGACCAACAAGAACTGCCAAAGTAAGGAACTTCATTTTTGTTTATTTTTGTTTATTGCTGTGTCCGTGCTCGTTACAGGCAGTTGCTGAACTGTGTACCTTGTAACGAGACGAATTTGTTTTTAAAGACATTCCAGGGACCTGCTCGCCGGTTTATGCTTCAATTACAAAAAAACACTGATAACTGTCACACGATTTTCAAATTATCGTGCTGAAATAATATTTTTTTTTAATTTGTACCGGTAGTTAAGGCAAGTCAATGCCATTTTAACGAGCCGCCACTCAAGACTCCATATGTCACTCAGGACATAACAGACGCCATATTGGACTGGTCAAGGTGTCAGTCCCACTGATGTGGTTGCATCAGTCCAAGAACTTTCCGCAACATTTCAATGATTTTATCCAAATTATGAGCCGCCACTCAAGACGCCATATGTCACTCAGGACATAACAGACGCCATATTGGACTGGTCAAGGTGTCAGTCCCACAGATGTGGTTGCATCAGTTTCAGAACTTTCTTAATCCTGTCCAAACTCCTTCCTTTCATCTTTCAAACTTCTGCCGATGCACGATCCCGTGCTTTACATCATGGGTATCGGATACTGCCTTAATCTTTAAGGGAATCAAATTATTTTCGAAACTACAAGATTCCAAGCCTCTGAACGAGGCCAATTTATTTGACGTTTGGAAATAAATACTCGAAATGCAGTTCCTGTATTCTTTAGTTAAATGGAAACATTTTTAATTGGACACAGTGTCTGGTGGAGGCGCATAAGCATCGTTAGGGGATAGAATTCAACATGTCTACCCTGTAGACGAACATGAGAACATGGAAGAGAAACTGTGCTCGTGATAGTTCAGTGGTCAGAGCATCTGCTCGGAAAGCGAAAGGTCCCGAATTCGATTCCTGGTCACGAGCATTCAACATTTTCTCTTGTCATGTTCCGCAACTCAATTACTCACACCACCATCTGCGTCTGTCAGCTCTTGAATTTCACTTCACTGCCTCTGTAAATTGAACAATCTGAGTTGGTACGTCAAAACAAACGTCAAATGGATTCGCAGAGATGGTGTTCTTTGAAACAAAACATAGCGATGCTGACAAATGTCTAAAATAAAATTCGGAACATTGGCCATCTTCATTTCATTATTGTTGTCTCTGTCTGTCATTCCTTCTTACTCTTCACATCGTTTCCTGTTACTCTTTCCGAATTAAAGTGAAACACGGAAATGAGTGCATACTCCGCTATTCTGTGAGTACAGGATTGATCACTCTCACGATCTTGGTATCTATCTGCCGTTCCCTGCCACTCTCTACAGCCTGAGATAGACCTAGCCTCATCTCCATTCGCTCAACACCACTCGCAACTCAAGTATACACACTCCTGTCAAATTTACATCTGTCACTCGGCCATAGTGCCAGGGCAGGATTGACCATTGTGGTGCTAACCATTTATCAAACAGGAATATCTGGTTTTCAATATTCTGTCTGTCATTCTAAGGGAACATTCACATCCCAGCGTCAACGTGAAAGTGATTTCTTGTTTCTTTCTCACATATGGAGTGATGCATCACTCGTACTCTTTTCGCCGGAATTGAAAGTGGAAAAGTATTCACTTTGTCCGCTTCCACTTTTACAAAGAAAAGTCCATATTCTTGTTTTCTAACAGAAAAAGTAGTTCTTGAAAAATCCAACAAATGGATCAGAGCTTTCATTTTCCACTTTGAATGGAATCACACTCATGATTCATGCACACACAATCCTGTCAGTCCTACATACATATCTCCCCTACTGACGGTAAAACGAGAACAATCACATCATTTCCACTAACTCAGGGATGAAATTTTACCACTGAGGTATCGATACTTTTACTCGATACAGTATCGGTTGTAAGGTATGAAAAGTGTTGATACCAAAAGTACTTGGTATCGGAAGGAAAGTACAGTACAGTACAGGAACGGCCGGACCGAAACCTCCATGGACAGTTTTCTTCTATTCGGCGAAAAAGGCAAAGACCAGTGAAGAGAAAAGCTGTGACTACTATTAAGCATACACTAAATGCATACATGCATAGCATTTAAGTGACGAAAATACAAATACACTTACGAAATTGACATACGAGCAAGATTACGGAACGAATTATGCGAGCATGTACTTGTATTCACTAACACCGTTTCATGCCAACTCTGACTCTTCACTCTCTCACCTCATTGCAATGAATCATTGCACTTTGTGACTTGACGTTTATCAAGTAATGAAATGTCATCTTTTAAACGGAATAAATAAACTTTATTGTGAATTTTCGTCAATTGAAATAATTTCTTTTAATTTTATTTAATTCTAGTGGACGAAATTCTGCAAGTAGGTTTGGTATGCTAAGAGTAAGGCTTGCTTCAATCCAACGGCTGGCAGTTGGCTTCCGAATGTCCTTAATGTCATTCCGAGTAGGGTAAGGAACTTTCCGACAACGTCATTGAAGATGAACCGGAACAATCGGAAGTTTCGCCGAATGAAGACGGACTGGTCAAGTGTCAAACCTTGATTGTTTGAATTTATCACTGGTGGAGTGAATTCAACCGTGAACGCACTGCTGTATTCAATGGCTGAATGAGAGGGATGGAATTATAATTAAATTTTTGATTTATTTAAATTTGTTTACCCAAAGCAAAGACGAGGAAAGCACCAAATCCAAGGATGACAGCTCTCATTTTGACAGTTTGAAGTTGTTGTTGTTTTTAGAATGGAATTCAACGTTGAGCTATGGTTCGTCTGTCAAATCAATGACTGTGGCTTCTATTTAAGGGGATTCATATTTTAAAGGTGAATTTGTCGTGAGGTGGTATTCAGCACTCAAAATGGCGCTATTAGTTCTAGAAACGTGACGTCTATCGCCATTAATTCAGTTTTTATTGATTTGCCGAGGCAGTGAACGGTGGATTTGATGCCCTTGGCGTGATCCGAGGCCGGGGAACTTTAATTTGTTGGAAAAACTCAAAATTTTCTTCTTCGAAATCCTGAGTGTTTTCCATGAATCATATATACTCGTATAGTACTACTGGATTTCTCAGAGTTGAAAGGACACCTTCCGTGCTGGCGTAGGACGAGTTTTCGGGGAATCGTCACTATGTTGAAATGTCAGATTCTGGGGAAAACGTGTCGGAAACGGAAATGAATGAAATTTTCCATGGCGTCTGTGATGCCATAAATAAATAAAAATGGCGGAATTGTGCCGCCCGCCATTTTGCCACGTCCAGCCTTCAAAGTTTTATGACACGAATGGTCGTCCATCTGCGAAAAGTTTCCTCCGAAACAAGGACGATTTCCTCCTCCGCCAATAATTCAATCGTCCCTCGGTACATGGGAAGACTTTGAAAAGGATGTTTGGTCCTTGTTCGAGTTTCATCATTCAACAGGAAGTGATTATCGCGTCGAGGAATTGATTGGATTTATTGGAATGGATTTTCCTTCGTCGGTAGATGGCGCCATTTTGTCATTAAAAATTTGAAGCCTTCCTTCAATTATCTCGAGCTGAATAAGTTTTGCACGGCCCATGGTCGTGGTCTAATCTTTATTCAAGTGGAACACGAGGCTGCTTGTCAATTCAGCACTAGCTGAATGTCTACTTCCGAATAGTATCAGCGTTGTTAGCAAAAATAACTAAAATTCGAATGAAATATATGCAGCTGAATGCATCAACTCCACTTTGTGGGGCTAGTGGAGCAAATTTCTTTCCATCTCGAAAATATCAAACTGAAATTCAATATTCAGCAGATATGCTGAATGACGTTCACATGTGCTGAATAAGTTCCTTAACAATGCAGAACAATAATTTTCATGTTTATATCGATTTCCAGCTTAATAATGCAATAAAAGCCCAATTCAGCTGAAATTGTGAGAACACTGCTGGTGACCAAATGCTGATTTTCACTTCATTACCAAGCAGTTGATGCCACTGCAATTAAGTTCAGCAGAAAGACAAAAACGAATTGTGCTGAATAAATATGTGCAAGTCGGGATATTATTCAGCGCTTTAACTAATGGTGCGATTGCTTTGGCGATTTCCAGAAAATCGATTCAGTAGAAGTCTGAGACACTTTGATCGCAATTGGTGATGTGCTGAATAGTAGGGATATTATTCAGCACCTCAACTGAAGATTTTCATACTCTTTTAACCAGCTAAAAGTCACTACAGTACAAATCTAGAAATGCTGAATAGATGTTTTGGTGAAGGAAATGTATTCAGCGCTTGAAATGAAGACTTTCATGGACTCCCGACTGACTAAAAGTGAATTCAGCACAAGGATCTTACTGATCGCATAAATTTCCATGCACTCTCGGCCCGTTAAAAGTGGATTCGCCACAAATTCCGAACATTCAATGATGGGATTTTATTCAGCACATCATCAGCGAGTCAACTGAAGATTTGTATGCACTTCAAACCTGCTAAAAGTCAATTCAGCAAAAATCTTGAAGACTTTATTGGCTACATGACGTGCTGAATAGATGGTTTGGTGAAGGACTTGTATTCAGCGCTTGAAATTAGGACTTTAATGGGGTGAAAGTGAATTCAGCACAAGGATCTTACTGATCGCGTCAATTTCCATGCACTCTCTGTCCGTTAAAAGTGAATTCGCCGCAAATCCCGAACATTCAATGCTGAGATTTTATTCAGCACATCAATTTCAGTACCACAATGGCCTCTAAGAGCCTCTTCTTCCGGTTGTGACATACCTACAATTCATCACGACGCAAATGAAAACCGAGCAACAGGAAAAAACAAATGGCTTCCGCCATTCAATTACGATTCAGCAAAACCGTCAACCGACCACCGGCCTTCCTTCAAATGCAAATTTCAAGTTCACGAAAACAGATGAAAAAGAAAACAACCCAGAAAATAAAAACAAAATGTCCGCCTCTAATTGAATTTGAAAGAGAAGCAGCGAAATAAACGAATGTACAAGTAGAAAAACAACAAAATCTATAGATCTATCGGATCTATGCTCTTTACGTCAGCAATTCCGTCAATTCAATCGTTGAAAGCAACGACACTAATTTATTATGCAACTGCAACTGCAACGGCATGCACCTACGTAAGCGAATTCTGATGCAATTGGATATTATTGCATGTATCCGGAGTTAAAAATGCATTTAATTTATGTAGAGATGGATTATGGTGGAAATCGTGTCGAATAGATTGTGTAGAATCTTCTACTTTCAATTATTTTCGCTTCCATTCACACGGAACGGTCGCATTCAATGAAAGTTGAATGGAAATTGAATCGTTCGTTTCCGTGTTTTTCTCACTTTTCTTGTTTTCTTCGTTTCTTTGGTTGGAATGTGATCTTTCACAATGGTGACAAATGGAGGTGAGTGTCCTTGCTGACTACCATGGTTGTGCTGATTTGTCAATGGTACCGTTGCACTGTAGTCGCTAAATTTGACATTTTGTAATTTTTCACAAAAGTTAATTGTCAAATTGAATCAATTGTTCGTTCGTTTTCTTGTTTTCACCTTTTCTTTGGTTGGAATGTGATCGTTCACAATAGTGACAAATAGGGGTTTGTGTCCTCGTTGAATTGCATGACGGCTATGCTGATTTGTAATTACCATTGGTAGTCGATAAATTTGAAATTTTGTAATTTTTCACAAAAGTTATTTGTCAAGTTGAATGGAAATTGAATCGTTCGTTATCTTGTTTTTCTCTTTTTCTTTGGTTGGCATGTGATCTTTCACAATGGTAACAAATGGAGGTGAGTGTCTTTGCTGCCTTGCACCATGGTTGTGCTGATTTGTCAATGGTACCGTTGCGCTGTAGTCGGTAAATTTGACATTTTGTAATTTTTCACAAAAGTTAATTGTCAAATTGAATGTAAATTGAATCGTTCCTTTTCTTGTTTTCTCTTTTTCTTTGGTTGGAATGTGATCTTTCACAATGGTAACAAATAGGGGTTTGTGTCCTTGTTGAATTGCACCATGGTTGTGCTGATTTGTCATTAGCACTGGTAGTCAATAAATTTGAAATTTTGTAATTTTTCACAAAATTTAATTGTCAAATTAAAGAAGGTGAAAGAAATAATACGGAGCTCCCCTTCATTTTGAATGACAATTGAACTTGACTGACAGTTGAAGCGATGACAGATTTGTGTCAGGTCAAGTGTACTCCACACGAATGATGGAAAAACAGACACACAGAGGGGAATAAAATAAAGTTCCCTTTGTGTTGCCAACCATTTTGTTTTTGCAACGACTCCATTTTGTGTGGAAATTTACACGATTCAAATTCACACGGAAATACCTCTTGAGGCTCCACTCGAAGCCATTCGTGAGCTCCTCAACAGCACAAGTGGACGGGTTGTCATACTGTCATATTCACATATCGTATGCCGGCAGTGGGGTACAAAATGGAAGCCAAGCCAACCACTATGACAACAATGTGGACAAAGTTTTGGTTGATTTTTTTGTTCCAATTAGTTCCAACTGGAATATATTTTAGGTCACACAATCAATTTTTTTCTCTTTCAACATGTTTCAAAATGGCCGCCAACCTGCGATTCAGGACGTTTCCTTCGCAAATCATTTGAAATTTGACACTCTCCATTTAAAGTCCTGGAAAAGTGTAAATTTTTACAGTTTCTACGAAAAGGATATGTCATCCTGACGATTTTCCTTGGACAGGATGTGTACTTTTTGTATACCCACAAAAGGTGAATGTACACTGGCAGCGTAACGGCGCGTGTGCCGTTCCAATTTCCCCGGAATTGTTCGTAGAATGGGGGGGGGGGAACTTGATTTTAACAAATCCTTCAGCTTTTAAAAAGACTCCCTGTCTTCCTGGATGTCTTGAAACACAAATTTTGTGTCACATTTGACGTTAAACACAAACACGTGCAATAGAACTAAAATTACATGGATCGGGTAGTTCGTGATTTTAAATTTTTCGCTTCCAGGAAATGTTTTTGTCAAGGTGTCAATGATCCAAATTTGGGGGCACGATGCCAGAGGTACGAAGCGTGACACGAGGAATTCAATTTCGTACGAATGAAAAATACCTGGAATGCATTACGCACGCAGAATGCGAAGATTCAGGAAAACTGTAAGTACTAGGCATAAACAAAATGGCGGGTTTGAATTTTGATTTTTTTTAATTTGTCCAACAGATGGCGTTATTGGAATAAAATTTTTACTTAAAGAAATTTTGCACTTTACCTCATTCTTGGTGATCCTGTGCCTTGCCAATTTGACAACAGCGAAGTTGCCTTTGCCGATTGTCCGTTCTATGTCATAGAACCCAACACGAATGGGACCTTTGCCTTTGACACTACTGCTGCCGCTGCAACTAACACTGGACACACCACCGCCTACACTACCGCCGCCAGTGCCACTGCCGCTGGATGTGATGTTACTGCCAACGCCGATGCAACCGTTTGCCGAAGCTCGGACAGGTCCGACAACGCCATTGCTGAGAATCGCCATGGAAGCAGTGCCGCACATGGGACCAGTGTTGCCACCGTTCACTGTGGCACAACTAGCATGTGAAAGAACCGATGATGAGGGTTGTGGATGCAATGGCGTCGCTGGTGTTACCACACCCACTCCTCCACCACCTCCACCTCCACCACTGATACTGCTATTTGCTAAACCGTTACATAGTGTCACTGTACTCGCAGCTACAACTGTATGTGGGCCACCCATGTTGGTATTGACACGTTCACACATTTTGTCACTTAGTTGTTATAATAAATTTGTTATACTTTCTGTTATAAATATTTAAATTTAAATTTATTGATATTTTTCTTTTTACTTTTATCACACTTTGGACGTTTTTAAACAAACTTTTGATATAATTTACCTAATTACTGTCTTTCGTTGAAATGACCAAAAATAATAATTAATTTAATTATTTTCCATAGTTATTTGTCCATTCATTTTGTTCAAATTGCCCGTAAATCGAAAAACGGAAAAAGAAATTTTTCATTCGAATTTGTCACGCGGTTCATCTGGCAACACTAAATTCATTGTGTCGGCCATTTTGAATACCTTTACGTATCACTAATAATTATTGCTATTTTATTTAGTTATGACAACTCTTTAGAATTACTTAATTCATTTCACATTTAAGTCAAGTTACGAAGCACGTGTTTTTATTTTCAACATGGCGTCAGATGTCCTTATGTCACTTTGACGTTTCTTCAGCTGAAAGAAAAGAGAAGAAAACATTAATTTTCTCATAATTATGATTCATGACAAAGCTAGGAGGAGAATTAATAAGGGAAATTTTACCAAAGATGGCCGCCTGTCAAACGTCAGAAATAGGCACTAACGCTACGTACAGACATTTCATTCAAGTGATTCTCGAGTGGACCATTTAAATTTCGTACAAACAATGAAAAGTAGGCAATGAAAAAGGACTGCTTCAATTTCCTTCCTGAAAAAATCAAAGATGGCCGCCTGTCAAACGCCAAAATAGGTACTAAAGTAGCGTGCAGACAAGTGATTCTCGAGTGGACCATTTAAATTTCGTACAAACAATGGAAAATGACAACGGATTTCTTCAATTTTCTTCATGATAAAATCAAAGATGGCCGCCTGTCATACGTCAGAAAAAGGTTCTAAGATATCGTGCAGCCAAGTTATTCTCGAGTGGACCATTTAAATTTTGTAGAGATAATAGAAAATGGAAACGGATTTCTTCAATTTCCTTCCTGAAAAAATCAAAGATGGCCGCCTGTCAAACATCGTGACTTGAAAATCAAATAGCAAGGAGTGTCTCAATACGTCACATCTGTTCTAAATGTAGAACCAGACCAAGCTGATGGAAGGTAATTGTTCAGTGCCACTGGCAAATTTGACAGACACGATTTCATGACATCCGGGTACGCTGCAAGTGAGCAACGCCATTTTTCCGCCTTATCGACAGAAAGTCAAGGACCCGTGCTAGGCAATTAATGGCGTCTTATTGTTTAGTTGAATTTCGTCGCCACGATCGCCATTTTGTTTTTCTGTCTTCCATTTTTTAGATAATACTTTTAAGTGTGCACTAAAAGAAGCTTTTAGTTAAACAATAACGAGCTTTTCGCCACCACAAATCGCGATATAAAAGCGTGAATTTGAAATGTTTCCAAGGGATAATTTTTAAGTGTGTGAAGTCACATTGGTCTTAAATTAAAAAAACAAAATGGCGAATAAACTTTTAATAGCTCAAATAGTGATTGGTAACGTTTGCGCTTATCTGCGTGAATGCTTTTTGTAGCGTTCTTTATATTTTAGTAGCTACGGTTTTAATAGCTTCCGCGCAATCACAACTGACGTCTTCTAGTTATGACAGTGAGGGGTCACTTATTGTGTTCCTGCGTGCGTTCAAGGACATCCTTGACGGATCCATTGGAACTGGAACATTCAGGAAACTAGTATTTTACGTCCTTAGGCGTTTAGGTTTGACAATGACGGAGATATTACGAACTGTTTGACAGCTCGTCAATTTTCAGGTATTCCTATTCATCCTCGTCAACCAATTCCCTTTGGCAGTGCCGCCACTGGACAGTCGCATTGCTTCAGGAACAACGGAGACCTCTACTGCATCCGGACTTAGTACACAGCTTCGAGCGATGGCCGCTAGATCGATGGCAAAGTTTTTGCCTTTTGTTTTATGTTTTAAGCATTCACTAATAAATCGTCTCTGTAATAGTCAAATGGTCTAAAACTGATTCGTCATTGCAGTGATACCGATACTCTAGTGATAGGTATTCAATTAGACCAGTAACCTCTGACGTTGTGTCGCAACAAAAAATTTCATTCCAAGTTTCGACCAATAAATGGTCTAAAACTGATTTGTCCTTGTAGTGATACCGATAATCTAGTGATAGTTATTCAATTAGACCAGTAACCTCTGACGTTGTGCCGCAACAAAAAATTTCATTCCAAGTTTCGACCAATAAATGGTCTAAAACTGATTCGTCTTTGTTGTGATACCGATACTCTAATAATTTTTATTCAATTAGACCAGTAACCTATGACGTTGTGCCGAAACAAACAATCTCATTCCAACTTTCGACCAATAAATGGTCTAAAACTGATTCGTCTTTGTTGTGATACCGATACTCTAATAATTGTTATTCAATTAGACCAGTAACCTATGACGTTGTTGAAGTTTCGATCAATCCCTGTAGGAACTCGATTTCGACGAATCCAAACGGTCTAAACCTTATTTTATTTTAGACCAATCACACTAGTTTTATTTTTTTCCAATATCCTGTAAATATTCGGAGTAGATGAGTGAAACTAACAGATTCGGAATCAGAAATCGTCACCCTTTCGTTCGAGATGCAAATTTAAATTCGGATAGATTGAATTTTTCGGAAACACAAAAAAATTCGGAAATAATAAATTTTCTGCTTATTTTTCCAATATCTCCGAAAATATTCGGAGCAGCTAAATGAAATTAATAGGATCCGATTTAAAAACATTCCGAATTTCGTTTGAGATATGAACTTCATTCGATTCGGAAAGATTAAAATTTTCGGAAATCCTTAGAAACATTCGGAAATGATTGATTGACTTTCTTGTTTTTCCAATATTTCTGAAAATATTCGGAGTAGCTAACTGAAACTAACAGATTCGGATTTGACCAAATTCAGCTTTTCGTTTGAGATGCGAAATTAAATTCGGAAAGATTCGGATTTTCGGAATAATTCATTTCTGGTTATTTTTCCAATATCTCCGAAAATATTCGGTGTTTTTGAGGGAAACTAATAGATTTCGATTCAATTCGGAAAAATTTGACTTTTCGGAAATCTGAAAAAATCGGTTGTCATTTTTTTTCTTTTTGTCCAATACCTCTATAAATATTCGGAATAACTGAATGAAACCAACATATTCGGATTTCCCGCGGGTTCATTGACCGATTCTCTAAACCCAATAAAACCGCCATTTTCTTTTTTCCCCCCAGCAAACAAAAACCGATTAACGACATTTTGATTTTTAACGAGACAAATTTAACAGCCCCGGCGTGTGTCACATAAACAGGTAATTTGTATAAAAGTGAATTTCGACCATTCGCAGGTTGATACATCGAGCAGCACTCGGCGAATATTCACATTAAAATATCATGAAAT
Organism: Chrysops caecutiens; assembly: GCA_963971475.1. Classification (NCBI taxonomy): domain Eukaryota; kingdom Metazoa; phylum Arthropoda; class Insecta; order Diptera; family Tabanidae; genus Chrysops; species Chrysops caecutiens. The sequence continues at coordinate 75,334,981 of OZ020567.1, forward strand.
CGTCGACTTTGTTTTTTATTTTATGTCTCGGTGAGTTTTGACAGCCAGCTGTCAGTTGATTGAGAACAAATAAATTTTTCATTTTCTTTTTAAAGCCACCATCGTTGTTGTGGCGACAGCATCGCCATTGTCACTTCCGCCACCTGTTGGGAAAGATGGTGACCTCGTTGAAATCCTTCGGCACGTGAAGGTAGTCGTCGATGACCTGCTGGGTTCTGGTGTGTTCCTGAAACTAGTAGTTCTTTTCCTCCTGCTTGTGCTGCACAAATAATTATTGTTCTAATACATTAATAAATTGATAATTAATAAACACAAATCACACTCGACCAGAGATTCGTTTTCTTTCCGCCAGTCACCCTCAAAGTTAATTGTATGAAACGTCAAAATGACAGATTGGATTTTCTCCCAACAGTTAGGCACTGATCTACCGAAAAGAAAATGATTAGTGACTCGAACCAGTTGCAACCAGTTTCCCTTGAGTCACTTCCCATATACACAAATGGGATGCTGCACACGGCGCTACCGTTTGCAAACTGGTTTGTGATTCCTGGAAACTGGTTTGTAATCAGTCACCAGCGGACTTGCATGTCGAGTCACTTACGAAAAAGTTTGCTACATTTTTGTTTTGAGAAAATGCAGAATCAGGAATTTAACGTTTGCTTGCCGCGGAAGGTGGAAAATGTGGCCTGCGTTGGCCTGTGTTATATAATTTTCAGCTTCCAGGGTATTGAAAACAACTTGAATAGTAATTTGAATAATTTAATTGAGTTTTGAGGGTAACTTGAGTTTCGGATGAGTAGCTTCGTGTGCGGAGCCTAGTCGCTAACAAGCCAGGAACTGGTTTGTAACGCAAGTTACCAACCAGTTTAGTTTGTCATTAGTAGCTCCGTGTGCGGAGGGCCTTATTCTCAAGTTTTTGATCACCAGGCACTGAGGCACACTCAAACTTCAGTTCAAAAGGTCGTCCTCGAACTACGAATTGTTCGACAGCTCCCACACGAAACGTCAAATTGAAGACGATCCGCAGCAAAATACTGCCTGCCACGTTCTTCATCAGTTTCCCTCAATTTTGAGTTTTCTGAACAGAATTTGAGAAAAAATTTCAAAATGACATTTGAGAAAAAACAAAATGGCCGCTCACGAATGCATCAAATTTGAATATCTCTACACAAAAAATCGCAGTACTCCGTCTCTTAGGGGTTTTTGTGAGGGACTTTTAGATTTTTAGTCAACTACAAAATGACAGCAGAACATTTGACAGCGGAAAATTTGACAGCAGTACATTTGACAGCAGTACATTTGACAGCAGAACATCTGACAGCGGAGAAGATGACAGATCGACGTTCGCACTGTCGCTAGAAATAGATAGTTACACATGCTTGAACTCTTCCCCCGAAAATTTTTCAAAATGGCGTCTGTGTCAAGGAAAAGGACAAACAGTCATATTGAATTTGAAAGTTTTTTATTTTATTTTAGCCCTGTACATGCAATAAATAAAGGCTACGATCCTTTTCAAAAAGTTAGAACATCTAGAGTGGTGCCAAAAACGTTGCGTGTGGCTCCTCGTCCCAAAATTGAATCGAGAAACCTCTCAAGTGTGACAAGGAGCGTTTTCAATTCGTTGACATTTTCAAATTGTGTTGGTGCCCTTGTCAGAATGCTGTATACCTGAGACCCAGTCAATTTGGTTCCATAAGCATTTGACTCTGGCAGGGATGTCAAAACGAGCAGGACTAAAAAAAGAGAAATGTCACAAAATTTAGTGCGTCATGAGTGCGCTGCGTGTTTCGTTGTATCACCTGCTATAACTACTAACGTCAATGTGTATTTGCTCATGTCTCTACTTTTTTTTTGTTGTAAACCTTCAATCGACTAACTTGTCCAAACACTTGGCGCGCTTTTATGAAGCCATTTATAAATTTTTATCATCAAAAGTCGTGACAGTTTGTCACAATTCCGGGCGGTTCTTTTAACGCGCGACTTGGCACGCTTCTTTTTATTACGACGTGTTGGGCGATAACGATATGCTGCAATGGCAGTGGGACTCCTGGCCACAGACGGGTCTTTCAAAATGCAACGCGCAGCTGTCAACTGCAGACGCAAGTTCGATGTCACATCTAGCATTATTCAGATATCTCAATCAATATCACGTGATATTAGAAGCAGAAGCAGGCAAACAATACTAGGACTCGTTATACATAAAGTGTTATACCTAAAACATCTTCAATAGCATGTGATATTGGAAGCAGGTGGCAGAAATCTCGAGATCCGAAAAGTGTTATACATAAAACATCTTCAATAGCATGTGATATTAAAAACAGAAGACAGAAATCTCGAGATCCGCTAAGTGTTATACCTAAAACATCTTCAATAGCATGTGATATTGGAAGCAGGTGGCAGAAATCTCGAGATCCGATAAGTGTTATACATAAAAAATCTTCAATAGTATGTGATATTAGAAGCAGCTGGCAGAAATCTCGAGATTCGAGAAGTGTTATACCTAAAACATCTTCAATAGCATGTGATATTGGAAGCAGGTGGCAGAAATCTCGAGATCCGATAAGTGTTATACATAAAAAATCTTCAATAGTATGTGATATTAGAAGCAGCTGGCAGAAATCTCGAGATCCGAGAAGTGTTATACCTAAAACATCTTCAATAGCATGTGATATTGGAAGCAGGTGGCAGAAATCTCGAGATCCGATAAGTGTTATACATAAAAAATCTTCAATAGTATGTGATATTAGAAGCAGCTGGCAGAAATCTCGAGATCCGATTAGTGTTATACCGAAAACATCTTCAATAGCACGTGATATTGGAAATAGAAGACAGAAATTTCGAGATCCGCTTAGTGTTATACACAGAATGTCTTCTATACCACATGATAATGGAAGGAGGTGGCAGAAAAATGCAAATCGCTTAAGTGTTATACCTCAAACATCTTCAATAGCTTGTGATATTGGAAGCAGGTGGCATAAATCTCGAGATCCGATAAGTGTTATACATAAAACATCTTCAATAGCATGTGATATTGGAAATAGAAGACAGAAATCTCGAGATCCGCTAAGTGTTATACCTAAAACATCTTCAATAGCATGTTATATTGGAAATAGAAGACAGAAATTTCGAGATCCGCTAAGTGTTATACACAGAATGTCTTCTATACCACATGATAATGGAAGGAGGTGGCAGAAAAATGCAAATCGCTTAAGTGTTATACACAAAATATCTTCAATAGCATGTGATATTCGATGGATAAAGCACAAATTTTGGGATTCCAACAGCAAAGTGTTATACATTCAATATGTGCAAAAACACGTCGAATTGACGGACGAATTCCGAACACTGAAAGCACGCCACAAAGTGTTATATAGAAAATTATTTCAATATCATGTGTTATACATTAAGTGTTATACATAGGTATACCACGCCACGTGGCCATTTCTAGCAAATTAAAAAATGTTCATTAAGTTGTGTCCTACATTAAGTTGACATTCACCACTTTTAACTGTTATACACATACCCCATCACATATCACATCTTGTACTTTGAATAATTTAAAGTGTTATACATCCTATGTTGATTAATTTTTTTAAGAAATATCTTTGAACTGTTATATTTCGTCAAATATTACATGAGAAAAACTGTTATACAGATATTTCAGCAACTGGCAAGTGATTCCGCACGAGATTTCGAGGTTCATAAAAAGGGAGTTCAGTGTGTATTGAAGCTTGCACTCCTTTTTTATGGACTTCAAAATGGCGGCATCATCTAGCATTCAACAGATGACAGGTGGATAAGCAAAATATGACTTTTGACAGAATCTGTCAAGGAGTTTTAACGTGAGTACCTGCTGTGAAGGCTTCATCCCACGAGGAGGCCTATCTGAAACCTCTACCTTTCTATGAGTCAGGCATCCGGCCGTAGTCCGACTACGCAACATGACTTTTGACAATATGAAATTGAATACAGAAATAAAATAATTTTGTCCGCACTGAAAAGGTTTTTGTATTTTTCAACCCTCGATTCCGTGATACCCGCCATGTTGAAATTTGCACTTGTCAAGAAATGCAGCTTACGACCGCTTCACTTTAGGTATCGATATACTTCAAGCTCTGAGAACAGTTTGATGCCGTATGGGACGACATCATGGTAGCTCGGTGTCGAGCAGCCTCCGAAGGTTTGAGACTTCGAGCAAACGACCTATCCCGACACAACGAATGCAACAACAGACCGCCACCTTTGTCGGTCGCAACTACAACGCCATCTAGACCTCCTCACTACATCGTCCTCTCTCTCTCGTAATGAAATACACGGAGATAATTTTTTTCACATTTTATTTTGTAAACTCTTAATACTATCGGCGCCATTTTATTCCTGTAGCGCTTGAGATAAATTAAAAATAAATAAAGTGGCCGTATAACCAAAGTCCGAAAGAGATTCGGACAGACACTAGCTAAAGAAAGACGTTAAAGATGGACGCTAAAGATGGACGTTAAAGATGGAGAAATTTATTTCAGAAATTTGGCGAAATGTCGGAGAATCCGCTGTCACCCTCGAGTCGTGACGGGACGTCAAGGGGGCGCGTTGAGGAAATTCCCAGAGAAGACGGAATTTCTAGAGACGGCGATGGTGAGACATCGAAATTAACATCTACTGCTGATAGTCCCGCATCTGGCTCCATCATGCCGAGTGATTGGTCTAAGCCATTTGAAAACTGAGTGTCTGGCGCTAGCGTCGCCATGGACGCACTTGCATCAGGGAGAACTGGCAGGGCAAGCAAATCTGGATTCAGTGTTGATGCTGAGAAGCTTGCTGGTGACGGTAATGCAGTCCCTTCCTGGCTGAAGGCGCTTGGGATGGACGGCGAGGCGAATGGGAGCTGTATTGTCGACGCCGATAGGCTTGGTGCCGTGGGGAAAGCTTCCATATCGTCGGGTGGCTCAAGCGTCGAGGCCGAGAAACTTGAGTCAGTTGATACAGGTAGCACGAGCAAACTGTCGTCTGGCGGAAGAGACGGTAACGGACCAAAGCCGGTTACATAGTCGTCGGAGATGTGAGACGGAAGAGACTCGTCTGATTTCGGTGGCAGTGTCGCTGGTGTCCGGACGGTGCTAGCGAATTCTGGAAACTCTGCTGTAGGCTGAGGTGTGGCTTGAGCAGTGAAGATGTTGGAAACGGACGTCTGGACAAGATCGCCAAATAGTGATGATGCCTGCGTCGTCACGGGAACAGGAACTGTGGGCAGGTCCAAGGGCAGTGGGGGAATCGAGAGACTTGGCTCAAGCAGTGTCGGTCGTGGTGTCGTTACAAGTGGCACGTATGTGGCCATGGTCGGAGTAGTGAAGGATTGTGGCGTCGGTGTCGGCCGGTATCGGTGACGAATCAGTTTGGCGAGGAATTCCGGCAGAAAGAATTCTCCAACTTTGACGTAACGAGACGACACTCTCGGTGTTGGCCGCAATACATGGAGAGGTCCTTCAGTACTGCCGACGATGCGAGTGTGTAACTTCGGCACGACGAGGTTGCTGCCCGGCGGCTTCCCGCTCGTATATTCTGGCGAAATCGTGTGCTTCAAATATGGTAGGTAGTTGCGCGGTCTGACAATGGTTTGAGGTCGTGGCGTTGTGATTCGCTTGACGATGAGCCGTGACAGCCATTTTGGAAGGATGATTTGCGAAGTGCTCAAATTCAATTTTCCGCTAGTCGTGGCGCTCGTGGTGTACCGGGATTTCTGTGTCGTATACTTCACCGGGTAACGCTTAATTGTGACGTGTAGCCTGGAGCGTGGCACAATCGTCCTGGAACCGACAATTCTGTATCTCCTGCCTTTGTATCCATAGCTATAGAGACGTGATGATGCCCTCGCAGCCGCTTCGATGCGCTGTCGTCGACGGAAGGTAGTGTGGACTGTCACAGGCACTGCCGTTGTTGTCGGCCAGATTTTGATGATGCCGCCGTGTCTTGTCGGATACGGACGCTTCGTTGAGACGTAACGCCTGATTCCGTAGACACGAGGTTTAACCGTTACTACGAGCTTGCTCCTGGTCACCTTTGTTCGGGTGCGTACAGTCAACTTCGTTAGTCTTGTCACCTTAGACCTCAGCTTCAGAGATGGCGTTGGGCGTACTTTCGGTTTATATGTCGGCTTGTAGGTTGGTTTGTATGTTGGTTTATATGTTGGTTTATATGGCTGTTTCGGGTTTTGCGGATATTTTGGGGATTCCGAGTACGGTCGGACTGTGCTGACTACAAGATTTGATGTTTGACTCAGCACAAGTCTCGGGGTCAGCTTATACTGATCCGTGGCATAGTTAGGCTTCGCGTACACTTGCGGATGCGGTTTTGAATAAGGCTTGACGTACACTTGTGAACGCGGTTTTGGATAGGGCTTGGCGTACACAGGTGGATGCAGCCTTGGCTGAGGCTTGACGTACACTGGCGGATGTGGTCTTGGATGAGGCTTGACGTACACTGGCGGATGCGGTTTTGGATGAGGTTTCACGTACACTGGCCGATGTGGTTTGACATACACATGGGGATGTGGTCTTGGATGAGGATTCACGTACACTGCCGGATGCGGTCTTGGATGAGGTTTCACGTACACTGGCGGATGTGGTTTGACGTACACATGGGGACGGGGTCTTGGGTGAGGCCTGACGTACGCTGGCGGATGCGGTCTTGGATGAGGTTTCACGTACACTGGCGGATGCGGTTTCACGTACACTGGCGGATGCGGTTTCACGTACACTGGCGGAAGTGGTCTTGGATGAGGCTTCACGTACACTGGCCGATACGGTCTTGGATGCGGTTTCACGTACACTGGCGGATGCGGTTTCACGTACACTGGCGGATACGGTCTGGGCTGAGGCTTGACGTACACTGGCGGATGCGGTTTGACATACACATGGGGATGTGGTCTTGGGTGAGGCCTGACGTATACTGGCGGATGCGGTCTTGGATGCGGTTTCACGTACACTGGCGGATGTGGTTTGACATATACATGGGATCGGGGTCTTGTGTGAGGCTTGACGTACACTGGCCGATATGGTCTTGGATGAGGCTTGACATACACGGGTAGATGTGGTCTTGCATGAGGCTTAACGTACACCGGATGATGAGGCTTGACGTACACTGGCCGATACGGTCTTGGATGAGGCTTGGCATACACGCGTGGATGAGGTCTTGGGTGAGGCTTAACGTGCACCGTATGATGAGGCTTGACGTACACTAGTGGATGCCGCCTTGGATGGGGCTTGACATACACATGTGGATGTGGTCTTGAATATGGCTTCACGTGCAGTGGCGGATGTGTTCTGGGTCGAGGCTTCACGTACACCGGATGATGAGGCTTCACGTACACCGGATGATGAGGCTTGACGTACACTGCCGGATGCGGTCCTGGGTGGGGCTTGACGTACGCTGGAGGATGCGGCTTGACATACACATGTGGACGTGGTCTTGGATAAGGCTTCACGTACACTGGCGGATGTGGTCTTGGATGAGGCTTCACGTACACTGGCGGATGTGGTCTTGGATGAGGCTTCACGTACACTGGCGGATGTGGTTTGACATACACATGGGGATGTGGTCTTGGATGAGGCTTGACGTATACTGGCGGATGCGGTCTTGGATGAGGTTTCACGTACACTGGCGGATGCGGTTTCACGTATACTGGCGGATGTGGTTTGGCATACACATGGGGACGGGGTCTTGGGTGAGGCCTGACGTACACTGGCGGATACGGTCTTGGATGAGGCTTCACGTACACTGGCGGATGTGGTTTGGCATATACATGTGGGCGGGGTCTTGGATGATGCTTGGCGTACACTGGTGGATGCGGCCTTGGATGGGGTTTAACATACACATGTGGATGTGGTCTTGGACGAGGCTTCACGTGCAGTGGCAGATGTGTTCTAGGTCGAGGCTTCACGTACACCGGATGATGAGGCTTCACGTACACTCGCGGATGCGGTTTTGAATGAGGCTTCACGTACACCGGATGATGAGGCTTGACGTACACTGGCGGATGCGGTCCTGGGTGGGGCTTGACGTACGCTGGAGGATGTGGCTTGACATACACATGTGGACGTGGTCTTGGATAAGGCTTGCGATACGAATGGGGCACTGTATACTGCTTGACGAACGGTAACGAATGCGGTTTTATGTAGGCAGACGAATGTAGCTTAGCATAAGGCTTCCTGTATGACAGTTTGCCATGTGACTTTTTGACGTATTTCCTGTATGACGTACGAATCTTCACCTTGGCACGTAGCTTCGTGTATTTCCTTGTGTAGCCTTGTGTTACATGATGTCTCGGATGTCCATGAAGAGAATATGGCGTTGGGACAACGCCAACGTTTCCTCTATAGCGCTCCACTTTCTTGTACCGTGCGGTCGTCGATGAAATCCTTGTTCGTGAAGCATATCCCGATGTCGGATGCGTTTTGACAATTACAGTTGGAAGGATATTTGGGACCTTGTGTTTGTATAAGATGTGTGGATACCGTGGTAGGATCCTCAGAACTTTCGTTTTGATTTTTCTGTATGGCAGTGACGCAGAATAGACGCTGGATCTTTGAGGGCCGGATTTAATCATTTTGTAGTACCCACCTAGCCCATGTTTCACCAGTATCTTCTTGTAAGGCCTTGAGTAACGGTAGGTTTTGATGAATTGCTTTTTCAGTTTTTGTTTGAAAGTGTGCGCACGTTGCTTCTTCACTGTAATTTTTATCAGTTTAGCACCATGTCGCTGTGATAATCGCGTTCCAATTTTCCGAGATCGGTATGTTGACGTTACACGCTGCCGGATAAGGACGCGTCGCGTCGGAAGCCTGTACACCCTCACGGTGGGCCTACCAGTTACACTGATCCTAGTTTTTCCATATCTTCGGAATACAGTTGGGCCTGTCACAACGATTCTTCGCGTTGGCTGTGTGACTCTGAACACATTGGAGCCACTTCGTCGTGAGACCACACGTTTACCGTTCACTGTCACCACAGTCTTGCCAAGCTCAAAGGCTGTACCAGGGCCACGTACTGGGACTGGTGTCACCACTACTTTCCGAAAGACAGTTGATCGCGTTGGGCCTGTCACAAATATTCTCCGTCCCGGCTGTGTGACTCTGAACACATTGGAGCCACCTCGTCGAGAGACCACACGTTTACCGTTCACTGTCACCACAGTCTTGCCAAGCTCAAAGGCTGTACCAGGGCCACGTACTGGGACTGGTGTCACCACTACTTTCCGAAAAACAGTTGATCGCGTTGGGCCTGTCACAAATATTCTCCGTCCCGGCTGTGTGACTCTGAACACATTGGAGCCACCTCGTCGAGAGACCACACGTTTACCGTTCACTGTCACCACAGTCTTGCCAAGCTCAAAGGCTGTACCAGGGCCACGTACTGGAACTGGTGTCACCACTACTTTCCGAAAGACAGTTGATCGCGTTGGGCCTGTCACAAACATTCTCCGTCCCGGCTGTGTGACTCTGAATACATTGGAGCCACCGCGTCGTGAGACCACACGTTTACCGTTCACTGTCACCACAGTCTTGCCAAGCTCAAAGGCTGTACCAGGGCCACGTACTGGGACTGGTGTCACCACTACTTTCCGAAAGACAGTTGATCGCGTTGGGCCTGTCACAAATATTCTCCGTCCCGGCTGTGTGACTCTGAACACATTGGAGCCACCTCGTCGAGAGACCACACGTTTACCGTTCACTGTCACCACAGTCTTGCCAAGCTCAAAGGCTGTACCAGGTCCACGTACTGGGACTGGTGTCACCACTACTTTCCGGAAGACTGATGATCGCGTTGGACCTGTCAAAATGATTCTCCGTCCCGGCTGCGTCACTCTGAAAACTGTGCTACCCCTTCTCGGTACGACACGTCGACCATTCACTGTCACCACAGTCTTGCCAAGCTCAAAGGCTGTACCCGGACCACGGATAAAAATCCTCCTCGTCCGTCCCGGAAATGTCTTAACGACTCCACCTCCATCTTGCACGACAAATGACGGACGCAGCGTCTGAACAAAAGTCCTCCTGACTGGCAATCTGAAAACTCTCGTCCTCACTCTCCTTGTTGGCTGTGTCCCTCGAACACCCCTCCCATCAATCGCCGGAGGACGTATCGTCGTTCGCACGAACCCAGTAACACGTGGTACAGTCCCAGTGCGAACTGTTCGAAAAGTCTCAGCTCGACTTACATTCTGTGTGTGACATATTACTAGAAAAACTGAAAAAAGAAAATGGCCGCCGTTTTTAAAACGTGTCAATCACGTCGAATCAACATCATTTCATTTTTATTCCATACCAACCACTAAAAATCTAGTAATATTCCCCAATTTCATTTGAATTTGCCACTAACATATACGACAAATTAAAAAACAAAAAATTTTCCCGAATATTCCTTTTATACATTTTATTGTATAATTAAAAAATTTTCATTTATTTTATAATTTTTCTTCTGCACGACATGTTCGAAAATAAAGTAAATTTTTATTTCTTTCGAAATTTTATAACTTTTTGTTTTCGAACAAACCGAAAATCATGACAGTGACATTTTATGTGTCTTGCTTTGACAGTTAAAGTCGAAATTAAAAATCAATTAAATGTCACTTGGTGAATTTGTTTAATTAAATTTAACATAATTATTTTAATTATTTTCGCACGAAGTTCGTTTGTCTGCTGGACACATTCCCCAGACTTCTGACGGGAATTCTTCGAATGAAATTTGTTTTCGAAAATGTCTCACGTTTTTCGCAAGAAAGTAAACACATCGGCGACAGGTACACGCGTCTTTCGAACATCTGAATCAACAATTCTCTGTTTGCTTCGTGTTACAGGCGGCCAGTGCTGGCGACAACGTCAATTCGAAGTTTCGAAGTTTCGAATCGAGAGGATGAGCAACAATTCGAATCCTTCGAATTGACAGATAAAGTTCGAATCTCGGCTGTAGGCTTCAAAGTGCGAGAACTCGGTTTGAGTCCCGGCTCTTGTTACGGTCAGCACGGGGAGGAGATGGACAATTCATTGGCTTCGAAATAAACTTGTATTTGACTAGTTTGCAAGGGTTGCTCACTTGTCAGATCTGTTTTATCTAGCACTCGATGACACTTGACAGGTTTGCAAACGTTTCCTACTTGATTCATAGTACAAGCTAGAAGATTTCAGGCAACCTGTCAATGATCAACCCCAGCGAAACACTTTCCGAACATCATGGGAAGAAAAAGAACAAGAATGCATTGGTAACAGGTTTGGAAGGATCGGCCTCTGCTACTGTCAGTCACACTGATACATGTGGAACACTTTTCAATCTTGCATATCGTCTAGCATGAAGCTGTTCTCCTGGAAGAACATGTTTCTTGAATTGGGAAACACTAGAATCGTTGAATGGTGGTCGTTGAGTGGTGCAACTGTAAACCCGTTATGAGGAAGATTTGACAGATGCACTGCACTCACTACTGTGCGATGCAAGTTTTATTTTCTCTGATTCAGCTGTCAAAGAAGAATTGAGAAAGTAGGCAAGTTGTAGCGACCACAGTAGTACACACTTTGTGAAATTTTGACGTATCTATTATGAGACACAGCCCTGTGACAGACGGACGGACAGTGAACCCTTTGGGAAATACATTGCAACACTAGCGCAGGACAGAGAACAGAGTTCAAGTTCATGACGAAACTTCGAAAATCAATCGACTTCCAGCACAAGGAAGTGGTCGCACTCAATTCATTCGAACTCGGAAAATTCGTGTTTTCCACATTTTCACATCTAAATATATTTCAGATATAAATGTTTTTTAATAAATTTCACAAGAAAATCCAAAACATTTCATATAAAATATTTTTATTTTTATTTACTATACATATTCCTGACGTCTTGTATCGTAGGAAGAAAGTCAGCCTGTTGTAGATAAGAGAATTTTATTTTTAGAAATTGAAAATTTTTACACATTTCGAATATTTTCATTTTTATCTCGAAACGTCACAATGAAATTTGATGTCCGCGAATTATTCTGATTTTGTTCATAAAAATAAAAGGAGTATTGAAAACTCAGAATGTTCACCCTCGAATTCTTGACGTGACACCCACAGCCACAACGAAAACCACATTCCGCCATGACACTTTTGGCCTTTGTGCCAATCGGAGTCATTTCAGTACAAATGTTCATTTCAGTGAATTTCCAATTTCGAAAAGTTTTCTTCTGAGGAACTCTGAGGAATTGACACTTCAATGTTCATTTCAGTGACAGTGTGAAAACAAAATGGAGATGTTAAATGAATACGGCCGAAGACTTTATTGAGTTTATTAACTTTTTTCTGTTAGCAAATGTCAAAATACATTCGACATAAAGCTGATCCACAAGACACACCAGAAGTCTAGACCTTAATTGAAACTTCCGAGAAAACCGCTCCACGAACACTTGCAGTCGGCCATTTTGATTTTCTTGGAATCTGAATTTTTATTTTTCGGAGAGAAATGTCAAAATGTTTGTGGTAAAAAAAAATTGATTTATTCATTGAAATTTTATTTGAACAATTTTTAGTGGGCAAATTTCTGCAATCAAAAATGTCATTCACTATGGATCTAGGAGACTATTAATAAGTCCGTGTCTAGCTGTGACATGATCAACGACTCTGAAACCAAGCGGTACTTTTGAAAGATTAGGTCCACCACCAGGCTTCCCTCCCGAGGGTGGTACGCCACTACCAGGGTCCCCTCCCGAGGGTGGTACGCCACTACCAGGGTCCCCTCCCGGGGGTGGTACAACACCACCACCACCATCACCATCACAACCACAATCCGGATCAGGAGGGAAGTGGCCAAGGGTTAGGCCACACACTAAAATTGACAATGTTAAATTTATTATAAGAAATATTTCAAATCATACCCACAGAAAGTGACCGCTAAAATGACAGAAATCAGTCTAGACATTTTGAAATTACTGTCAAAACCACTTCAACTTGTTAGTGTTATATATTATTTAGGTGGTATTGTTTAAGTTTTCAGCAATTTACGAGTCACGACAATTCAATAGAATCGTTTCTATAAAAGTTTATCTACATAATTACGAAATGTTCTACACTGATATCATGTTGGTGGTTGGTGATATTAGAATCAGTTAAACCGTCAATCAGTCAGTTTGCATACTCGTATAACCCAATAAGATAATCCATAAGTTGGATTTTTTATCCACTAACTTTTTCTTTATCTGGTTGCTTATGTGGTTTATCTAGTTAGCTAGTTATCATAACATGTACATACATGTTATATCTTATTACTACTATTATCTTTATCTACACGATTGTTATATATAACGCCATTTGTTTTATAAGATAACGTGTTCAAGTGCTTCTGACGTCAAATGTTTTATGACGCACTCAACGGTTCCCGTGCAAATTGAGAGTTGTGGTGAATATCTTCTCGAGTCGGATGTGTTATCTGCGGTTTGTGCTAAATGATATTAGTGAAAACACTTAAAATCTCATTACCAGCTCGTTTGGAGATGTCGTTAAGTCGGTCGGGTTAGAAACGTTGCACAGATTTCCAATCGTTTTGGAGCTATTAGAGTTTTCGCAAAGTTAGCAAAACTCAAACTGACAGTTCAGTGAAATGCATCAAGCTGTCAGTCACTTCAATTAGCAGTGAGATTTTGAAGCTTCCAGAGCTAACCTTTCTGAATGACTTTGTCAAAAGTGACAGTTCAGTGAAACTCACAGGCCAGTTATCTAGCTGTCACTGATGACTTTTCAATCAGCCGCCATATTGAAAATCGGAAATTTCCGAATTTGACAAATTTACCTTCCTGAATGACTTTGTCAAAAGAGACAGTTCAGTGAAACTCACAGATGATCTAGCTGTCACTGATGACTTTTCAATCAGCCGCCATATTGAAAAATGTAAATTTCTGAATTTGACAAAGTTCTCAAGCTTTTGAAGCTTCCTGATCTTACCTTCCTGAATGACTTTTCCAACACTGACAGGTCAAGTATCTAGCTGTCACTGATGACTTTTCAATCAGCTGCCATATTGAAAATCGGAAATTTCCGAATTTGACAAATTTACCTTCCTGAATGACTTTGTCGAAAGTGACAGTTCAGTGAAACTCACAAATCCAGTATCTAGCTGTCACTGATGACTTTTCAATCAGCCGCCATATTGAAAATCGGAAATTTCCGAATTTGACAAAGTTCTCAAGCTTTTGAAGCTTCTAGAGCTAACCTTTCTGAATGACTTTGTAAAAAGTGACAGTTCAGTGAAATTCACAGGCCAGTTATCTAGCTGTCACTGATGACTTTTCAATCAGCCGCCATATTGAAAATCGGAAATTTCCGAATTTGACAAATTTACCTTCCTGAATGACTTCGTCAAAACTGACAGTTCAGTGAAACTCACTGGTCAAGTATCTAGCTGTCACTGATGACTTTTCAATCAGCCGCCATATTGAAAATCGGAAATTTCGAAATTCGACAGAGTTCTCAAGCTTTTGAACCTTCTAGAGCTTACCTTCCTGAATGATTTTTCCAACACTGACAGGTCAAGTATCTAGCTGTCACTGATGACTTTTCAATCAGCCACCATATTGAGAATCGGAAATTTCCGAATTTGACAAAGTTCTTAAGCTTTTGAAGCCTCTAGAGCTCCGTGAGTGCCTCGGCAACTGACAGTTAGTGAATTTCACAGAGCTGTCGACCTGTCATTTATGACTTTTCAATCGGTCGCCATATTGAAAATTGTTAATTTCGAAATTTTACAAGATTTTCAAGCTAACTACCCTGAATGGCTTGCAAACTGACAGTTCAGTGAATATCACAAAGCAATCATCAACCTGTCACTTTCAATCAGCCGCCATATTGAAAAATGGAAATTTTCAAATCGGACAAGCTTCTAAAGTTGCGGAAGCTCTCAAACCCTGTTACATTGAATGGCTTGTCAACTGACAGTTCAGTGAAATTCACTGATCAAGCATCAAGCTGTCACAGATGACTTTTCAATTGGCTGCCATTTAAAAATTTGACAAGCTTCTCAAGTTTAAAGGGTTCACAGCTGTATATTTGTACTATCCTTGACATTCAAAACGCTAGGTAGCCATGTTCTTTTTTGGTGACAGTCAAACTGTTGGCGGCCATATTGAAATTTGCAACGTCCTAACGACTCTCACGCTACATTGAGTCGATATCGTTTGCACATCCCCACATCGCCATGACAGTTAACTGCTGAAATTAGAAGCTAACACCAAAATGGCGTCGTTCACAAGAAACCCTGAATGAGTTTTTAATTAACACGTGGTTTAAACAAGTCTCCACAAATTGAAGATGAATTCATCTCGGCGAGAGGAGCGGCAGGGTGTGAGTGATAATCCTGAAGCTAACAACATAACGAATATCGTCTAGACTCGAGGCAATCTCTCGCATATCCACACGTCAGTGATTTCAACATATTCTAGTTCACATATGTATCCATGTGGAGTATATGCAAACTCCATTCTAAAGTCGCCGCACCCCATTCCACAAATGTCAGACAACAGTACATGCGAGTACATGGAATGAATCCTTCAGTTACAACATGCACAAGTCTAATTCAAGTGTATCCACCGTTGTCGTCCCCGTGTATGCCCCCCTGCAAGCCCCACACCATTGCATCGTGTTTTGAAATGTAATGACATGGCCCCACTTGTATGCTTCATATTAAAAAATATATGCGAGTGTGGATGTGCAGTGCATGCAACATGCAAAAATAAAAAAATTTCTCGTTACATGACACACACAGTCAGCTATGAATGGAGACGGGAGGGAAATCTCAGACCAGTTGCGCTCACCCCAAACCCTTGACTCGGCGACAGGTGAACCCGACACTTGACTCACGGCCATTGAGAGGCGGCATAAGACATAGGGGAGTCCAACACGTCACACATACTATGTCCACACGGAAGGGTTACTAGGGGTTGGAATGGGGGGAGGGGAGGCATGGTTCTGCGTTCATGACAGAATTAATGAACGGAACTCTACAAGGAAAAGGTCAGATTCGGCTTTGAGTCATGGTAATGTCGATTGGCATGGTCATTGCCATTTTCATTTTTCTTTTTCTTTTGTTGGCATTCCTGCAATTCTATTCAAACAAAATGGCGTTTTATTTGAGACGAATTCTCAAGTCTCAAGTGTCAATTCTCAAGTCACAAGTCACAGGACTTTCATTATTCAAAGATGGCGCAACAGTTTGTGTCACTTAGGCCCTCCGCACACGAAGGTGCTACAAGCAAACTAAACGGTTTGGTAACTTCCTGACTTGTTAGCGACCAGGGCTCGCACACACATTTACTCATCCAAAACTCATTAGAAATTTCAGATGCTAAGTTTGCAGCATTCTACAGAATGTCCAAAGAAAGTTGTATTCGAGTCCACTGGTGACTGATTGCAAACCGGTTTCCAGGAACCACAAATCAGTTTGCAAACAGTAGCTCTGTGTGTGGCGTCTCATTTGTTTATATGGGAAGTGATTCAAAGGAAACTGGTTACAATTCGAGTCAGATAATTTGACAGATGGTAAATGTCATATTTAGTGTCATGTAGCCATTTTGACTGAGAATCACATTTGACACATTCGTCGTTCCTTCGGAAAATTCGCGATAATGACGTCAATTTGAGCGGTGTCCATCCGTGCCACACGCGACACAAACCAATGGCATTTGTTTCGAACATAAATAGAATTGAATTATTAATAATCGACTTTTTCTAATAAGTATTCGTGTGAAATGTAATAATTATTCGACAGCAGGATATCAGCGACATCGCGTTCATGGCAATAAACGCACGAGTCACGATTTATTGACGCGCAATTCGCCATTATTCGTCGATGGAGATGGAAATAACTGCAATCGCGTTTAGTTTATAATATACACGCGAATACAGTGGCGCCATTGCTTTTAATAATTTTCAATAAATTTTTATGAATAATTCCATAATATGAAAAACAAAATTCAAATAGAGGACACGAAAAGTGTCACATTTACGTCAACTCACACCTCGGCGGGAATTTGCTACGTGCACAAGAAAAATAATTTTAATAAAATTCATAATTATGAGCAACTCCATTTTGACTGATCAAGTTGGCGTCATTCCGACTGGAATAAAGTGTGTGGGTTGCTTTCGGTTCAACCAGTTGACGTGTGCTTAACTCTTGTGACGTTTTTCACCGGTTAATGACGCTTTCAAGATGAAGCTCTTAATCGAAAATGAATTGGCGGATGTCGAATAACGGGAATCCAACCTTCAGCTTGCCGAGCAGATGCTCTAACCACTGAGATACTACTAAGCACATTTTGAAACTTGTCAAAGTGTGAGTCAACCAACACGTATTGGTCACTGTCAATTTGACAGGTGAACTTAATGGGATTCAAGATAATGGGATTCCCGAGATTGGCCTTCGCGTACTTTCTCAAGCATGATTTTTGAGAGGAAACGAGCTCGATTGGATTGGTAAAAATTCTTTCACAACTGTCAAAGTTGTCAGAGTAGAGTCTAGTAAACTCGAAAAGTACGCGAACAGACATACTGAATTTGTCCTGGTCTACGTGCACGGTAAACCACCGAAATGTCATACATGTAATTTGACATTTCATTCCGTGTCGACAGATTATTAGCGGAATTTCAGCGGCCACAGTGGCTTCGATTAAAAACGAAAACCTGCCATCAATGCCCGATAACACCTCAATCGACGTAAACCTCATTAATGTACCGTATTTAGAGTACGAGAAGTCATTTGCGTTTTTCCGTATTCCAATTGGATTATTCGGATTCCAATGAAGTCCTTATCAATCAATTACATTGTACATAGGTAAATGTCATCGGTTTAATTAGTTAGATTCGTGCAAGTCTGACATGAGAGTTTTTTCAGCAATTAATTGATTACACTAATAATTATTAATTGTCGCGGAATTTATGAATTTCCTTTTCGACGCCATTTTCTGTTCGAGTACAAGTAGGAATTTTTATAAAATTTTCTGTCAAAAACAATTCACCTTTATCAAAATGGCGACGATGTGAGTGTCAAAAATGAAATTAATTTTTTAATAAAATAAGGACATTTTCCTCATTCCTTTTTAGCAGAATCTTAATCAGGAGGAGGCAGGGAATGATTTTCTTGAGGGAAGGTAGGTAGGTACCTATGTGGAAAATTTGTCGCCATTATTGCACAACTTGTGCCTGTCAAATTTGTTATGATAAATTGCGAAATTAAGGGCATTTTTATGGCTGGCAGGATGAGGAAAATGGTTTACATTCGAGGCGATTCTGGGTGCACGTAACAGATTCTGTTCATTTGACATCCCGTATCTGCTGTCGAAATCGGTATTCTGGTGGCAAAAGTTAACAGGAATTCTGTTAAGAAAGTTGACAGATTTGGCTTCAAATAGGTTTCGAAATTGAAATTTGTGCCAACGTAACAGATTCGAAAATGAGTTGTGCCCAGTATACCCAGTTGTGCCCAATTCAGCTGAGAGTTTGATCAGGATCAGTTGCTGCGTTCCATTTACACTGGCAAAGTACTTGTTTGGTGGCAATCTACCTTTGCTCATAGATTGCCCGTGGTTGGATATTGGCACTTTATCGGAATTTGCGTTCCATTTGCCAACGAAATTATTGGGAAAAGGATCAATGTTCCGCCATTTTGAGGAGTTTTTGAAATCAGCCAATCATAATTCTTTAATCAATAATTAATTAATTAGGAAAATTCTTAATTACTCACTTGATTTTCCGGATTTCCAACGTATTATCTGCAAATCCAATGGAGAGTAACTACTCGTATTTCCTTTCAATTTGCTCACACACGAAAACAAATGCAATTAATTAAATTTGATTAATCTCTAATTATTTTCATATAAATACAATTTTTCACTAACCCAGTTACACTTTGTTAATTGTGAAATAAAAATTAATTAGAAAAAGTTTTCGTTTTGTAAATTTTTAATTAAATTTTCTTTAATTTTCTTAAATTTTCTTTAATTTTTCTTTAATTTTCATTAATTTTCACATTTTCACACGATTCAAAACCTGGAGAGATGAAATTAAAAGAATCATTTTAATTTTAACACTTTTATTTAATTTTTACGGAAAATTTCAAATAAATTTTATTCAAATTTGAAAAAGCTGACAAATGTGTGAAATACCGAAAAACAGGTAAATAAAACCTGAAGTTGTTTGTGATTTTTGTTGAGTAGGTAATTAAAAATTTCTTAATTATTTTTTAGTTTTAATAATTAACCGCAAAAACCGAACTCCTAACTTCTAACGTCACCCGAACCGAACCAATCCCAATCAAAATAATCTAACAGGAATACATGGAGATTGTGTTATCAGTGCACGTTGACAGACCAAGACCCAGACCAAGACCAAGACCAAGCGAATGAAGGTAGTGAGGAGAGGAAAAACTCGTTCGAGTTCGAGCAAGAGATGAATTAGAAGAAGAGTCCATTGACAACGACGACGATGAACATGAAAGAGAAGGAATTCAAATGTTTTCGTAACTAACACTATAGTTGAGATAAAATTTAAATAATTAAAAACAAGAAAAAATGTAAACAACATAAATTGAATTAATTCACACGCGGATATTTCGAACGATTTCAAATTCAGGTGAATCATGAAAAATTTTATTAATTAATTAATTAATTTCCCGGCTTTTCAGGCACACGAAAGTTTTCATTTTTTTAATCCAAATCCAAATCAAAATCCTGTACATATCTACATACTCCATTGCTGGTATTCGGGACGACGACGATACGAATCCTTTCCCGAATTCGAAATGAACAAATTTCAACAAATTGTTTATACCTAGTTTATAAAAGTAGTATAATATGATAGTTAATTAATTAAGTTTTTTACAATTATCATTATTCTTTTGTATCACATATAATTATTTGAATTTTCATTACCATTTCAAACAAACTTCATTTATTAGTACTATAGTAAATTTTGAATAATTATTTAATTGAATAATAACAACAATTGAAGTAATAATTATTAATTTATATTATAATTATAATTGTAATTAAAAAGGATCAGGTTATTTATGCCAGAAAACAAAGCAAAGAAAACTTATCGCAAATGACGTTTGCGACAGTCCCGTGTGGTCTAAGACCAACGGCTCACCGAATCAGACTGAAAACTTTTACGATACACAAGTTTAAGAGGAGCTTTTTATGAAGTTTAGTTAGTAGTATTATTTATTTGTTTGTTTTTCTCGATTCGATTGTACATCATCAAATTCAAAGGTGAGTTTCATCTTCTGAACAGAATCAATAATTTATTTAATTTTCAAATAAAATTTTCTTGTTTTCTTGGAAAAAATAACTTGAATTTTCTTCCAGTGATAGCATTGATAAGATTACCGAGTGAGGGTGGAACATTTTGTCTACTATTATCGAACGAAATATGTATTCATGAATACAAACAAACGCATGGAATTTTCATATTTCGAGAGTTTCATTTCATAAAGCTTAATTGAGCTTTTTCTTGATGATGCGCCTCGTGCTTGAGTTCGGTGAGAGCTTTCAGTTCGATTCGTATGTATTTGCATTCAGTAAGTTTTGGTCGTTCTATCAATCCATTTCTAGGTTCCTTCTACACACAGGAAGTAGAAACTTCATAATCACTCTCACTGCCTTAGGACTGCCTTACATGACTTCTCTCTAACTACAAGGATGTCTTTCTTATCTTAAATTTTGAACATAAATGATAAATGATTGCTAACTTGTACCTACTGGAATAGATGCCAAGTGATCACTTCTTTTCTGAGTACATGAAAGTCTACATTATATTATACATATCATCAAGTGGTCTTCATTGTATATCCAAAGAAATCTATTTAAGTATGTTAAATATGTATTCAAAATCATTACAAATCAACCATTCAACCAATAATTCAACCAAGCAAAGCTGGCACCACTCCTGGGAAGTCTGTATCCAATTCCAAATCATCATCACTGCCGTTGAGCAGCAACGGTACGAGACCACTAGGTTTTGCAGTGACCTGTGTAACACCTAGAATGCCTGTAATTTGTTTGAAATGATTCACAAATGTCATCGACTTGTTAATAATTTGATTTATTGATACCAAAAACGAACAGGATCCAAATGAGTTTCACCATTTTGTTAATGTTCCTTCAAAATCCGTCTGTTTCTGTTCGAATCCCACAGCTGTATGAGTTGATTTTGGATTTTCTAGATTTTGTAACATGAATGTTAGTCGTGACATGGAAATTCATGAGGGTAATTTCAGAAATAATAAAATTTCATGTGATATTTTAATTGATTCCTGTAAAACAAAGCATGGTTATTTCGAATGAATTTCAATAAAAATGTAATATTTACATGAATTGTGATTATTTTTAAGATAAATAACATTAATTAAATGTTAAAATTGACTTTTTCTTTGATCAGTTGATTTCCGCCACAATGAAGTTGGCCACAATTGAATTGAAACATTCACCAATTGAGAAACAGCATTAATCAACACCAATTCATTGAACTCGAATTGAATTGAATTGAATGACATCAAGAAATGCATTTGACATACGGGAACGGGAACAGGAACGACAACGGCGACAGTGACAAAGCCATCAACATTTGTTGAAATTGAAAATTGTTTGTGAATTGAATTGAATAAAATCGAAGAGAAATGGCTGATGTTGATGTTGAAAGAGTTAGTATTATTAAATCAATTTAATTGAAATGAAAATATGCATATACGATAGTCATTTCATGTAGTAATTGTAAAAATAAACTTTTAATAAATAAAATTTGATTTATTTGAATAGGATGAAGTTTTACTAGATTATAAATTACCAAAGGATGCACATTGCTCATTGGATGATTTGGAAAATGAGGATTTGTATGTTCGTTACAAGGTATGTGATTAAATGCAAATCATAGTTTCGGAACATAACCTATAAATTTTCCATAGAAACTACAAAAGACCTTAGAATTCCTGGAAGTGCAAGAGGAATACATTAAGGATGAGCAGAGGAATTTGAAGAAAGAGTATCTACATGCACAGGAAGAAGTTAAACGTATTCAATCAGTTCCATTGGTTATTGGTCAATTCCTGGAAGCAGTTGATCAAAACACTGGAATCGTTGGTTCGACAACTGGTTCAAATTACTACGTTCGAATACTTTCAACGATTGATCGTGAATTGTTGAAACCATCAGCATCGGTAGCATTGCATAAGCATAGTAATGCACTTGTTGATGTTCTACCCCCAGAAGCAGATAGTTCAATTTCAATGCTACAAGCTGATGAGAAACCCGATGTTAGTTACACTGATATCGGTGGTATGGATATGCAAAAACAAGAAATCCGTGAAGCTGTTGAACTTCCATTAACACATTTTGAATTATACAAACAAATTGGTATCGATCCACCTCGTGGTGTGCTGTTGTATGGTCCACCTGGTTGTGGT
The DNA here is from genome assembly GCA_963971475.1 of Chrysops caecutiens. Lineage (NCBI taxonomy): Eukaryota > Metazoa > Arthropoda > Insecta > Diptera > Tabanidae > Chrysops > Chrysops caecutiens. The sequence continues at coordinate 75,357,442 of OZ020567.1, forward strand.
AAAACAATGCTGGCTAAAGCAGTTGCACATCATACAACAGCAGCATTTATACGTGTTGTCGGTTCGGAGTTTGTTCAGAAATATCTTGGAGAAGGTCCACGGATGGTACGTGATGTGTTCCGTTTAGCTAAAGAGAACGCACCAGCTATTATATTTATCGATGAAATTGATGCAATTGCAACAAAACGTTTCGATGCACAAACCGGTGCTGATCGTGAAGTTCAACGTATTCTATTAGAATTATTAAATCAAATGGATGGTTTCGATCAAACAACTAATGTCAAAGTCATTATGGCAACGAATCGGGCTGATACACTCGATCCAGCATTGCTGCGTCCTGGACGTTTGGATAGAAAAATTGAATTTCCACTTCCAGATCGACGACAGAAACGTTTGATATTCTCAACAATAACGTCTAAGATGAATTTGAGTGAGGATGTTGATTTAGAAGACTTCGTTGCACGACCAGATCGGATATCTGGTGCTGACATAAATGCTATTTGCCAAGAAGCTGGTATGCATGCTGTACGGGAGAATCGTTACATTGTATTACCGAAAGATTTCGAAAAGGGTTATAAGAATAACATTAAGAAGGATGAACAGGAGCATGAATTCTATAAATAAATTAAGATCCCTCTCGATTTATATATTATTTTGAATAAAGTCATTTTTCTCTAATGTATCTTAGTTAATCACAAATCATTTTTCTTAAATTAATTAAAACATTTGAGTTAATTTGTTAAACATACAGTACAACCTTGATAAACGCAACTAAAGGAAACTGAAGCTGTTCCACTAACCAAGTAACACATTTCAATGGCTAGGAAGGAAGGAAGAAGGTGACTTAATTTTTAAGTTTTATCCAACAGCGATTACAATGGGAAACTTATATCTAACATGAATAAATTGTTATTATCTAATATACAGTCAAAGTACTCTAACTTGAAATCTCTGTTGCCACTGGAAATACTTCGAGTTAGAGGAATTTCGAGTTAATGAAAGAGCTAATGTATGTATGAAAATTTGAAGAGAGCGCCAGTCTCTTAAGAAAAATTTCAAGTTAGAGGACTTCGACTGTATATCGTACTTAGCAGCTAAGTAACTCTAACTTTATCTTAGTACCTGGGAAAATGAAGTGGTTACATTGACAGTCTCGTTTTATACATGTATTTCTGCTATCACTCTGTGTATCATGCATATACACGAGTATTTGTATTTAATTCCTTGCTAAAAAAAGTCTGAAATTTCCAACTGGGTTTCCTATCACTCTATGTGCTTGGCCACAGCTAGTTGCGTTTATCGAAGAAAAGAAAGTGACGTAGTTTTTCAGGAAAGAAAATTCAATAGAAAAGTTGAAGTAGAATGTGGAAATTAAGGGGGTAGCCAGCATGTTTTCGATAATTATTTTGGACCACGTTAATTTCTATAATTACTGCATAATAAAGTGACATTCAAAGAATATTGTCTGGTATTTTCATTAACTTTTATCGAGAAATAAGCCATTGATAGTGAATCTCCACGAACATCTCGAAAAACGAATCATTGCAGTGACCCAGATGACTCGTCACTGGATCAATTCAAATCAAAATGGTTCCATTAGTAATAAGAGGTCCGTTTGTTTTGAGTTCGGAACTGCTCCGGAATACTAAGACAGTGTGCTAATCGACGGCATAACCTTTCGAACGACATTTTGAATTGAAGTTCGAACTTTTTTGACATTTGATACCTTCGCTTGTTACTAAAACTGTGAAAAAACTATTAACTTATATAACTTCAAGAATATATTAAAATACTTATGTTTTTTCCTGCATTCATGTGACGTTTCCGTTTTGTTTTGAAACTATCCCTGAACGGAACAATAAAGTTAAATATAAAGTTGGCATTTTCGGAGACAAGAACCTTTCGAAAATGTGACTTTGATATAATGCCAATCAAAATGTCAGTTGTATGAAAGTGCCGTCGATTAGCACACAGTCTAAATGGTACTTTTAGTACTAAGTTCCGCGTTTGTTTTGAAGTTTGGTGTAGTACCAAACTGTTTCATTTTATCATGAGAAAGTACGAGAGTTTGACGATTTTGTTCTCACTTTACCCTGACGCGTTAGTTACGACGGAACAGAGTGGAACGCTAGAAGTGTCAAATTGTACTTTTTGTACAAAGTTCCACACTGTTCTGAACTCAAAAGAAACGGATCTAAAATTTTGAAATAATTTGGTAGAATCCATTCCATAACAAACCAACGGCGAATATCTGAGCAGTGAGCATAACCGTCGATGATAATAGTTGGACCTGCCATACCTAAATACCAGATAACAATTAAATTAAAAATTTCAAAAACCACCAAGGCAGCAAACTTTAAGTCACACATATGTTTGAAAGTAAAGTAAATACCCATTATACGTCTAAGATCCCTACCGCAGCTATCAAAAGTGCTGATGACATTGAAACGGCTGAACTGATTTGGATATAACAAGTCTAAGAACCATCGCCGGAAAACCTGCTTTCAAATAAAAGAAACCGCATCGAAATCGATTCACCCGTTTAAGAGCTACGGTGCCACAGACAGACACACAGAGAGACACACATACCTATCAAACTTATAACACCCCTCTTTTTGCATCGGAGGTTGAAAAATGTCTTTTCAGCCCCAAAATCCAATATTCAAGAACAAGTAAAGTAAGTCATAAGTAGTTGAGTGATCTACACGACCCCGAATACCCAAACCAAAATCTTTGCCATTCCTTGGTAGTAAATACGAAACGCTGAAGTGCACAGGATAAGGGGAATCCTACATCGTATCCGTCAAACACCAGATCGGCTGACTTCCAAAAAGATATAAAAATTGTTGTGATACAGTTTAACAACCGTCGTGATGCGTTGCGCCGGAATATTCCATGGAGTTTCAATAAATCAATTGGTTGACATGTATTTTGGTGTGAATATAAATTCGAATACCAAAGCAATAAAGAAAATGTTAAATGTTAAAGGACGAAAAACAATTACAAGTCTCCCAAAACAAACAGATACCATGGTATGTTAGGAATACAGATTTTCACAAAGATTTAACATTAGAGACAATAGACAAATCATTAAAATTAATAGAGAAAATAGACCAACATCCTAGCATATCATTAGGAATCTTGAGACAGTTGCCACAACCTAACTCGACTTACTCAGCCTCACGAAGGATAATGACTGACTAAAGGGTAAAAGTACTTAAGCACTAGCTTAAGTTAAAACATAGTTCCTAGAGAGAGAGTTAAATGTTAAATTGCATAAGAGACAGTAGACTTGAACACTTAAACAAGCAAAACCCTAAAAACTTAGAAGCCTATATATCCAAACAAAATGTCCGCAAAAATTCTACTTTCATAATGACAAAATGTACCATTTCATAATATTTTCTTTATTTCCAACATAAGATATAACAAAATTAAATACCAACGTATATCGTAAGTTTATTTACAGTCATTTATTTCGATATTTTTTATTATTTTTTACTTATTTTTTAAATTTGTTTCTTTTCAAAATATTATTCGTTCCTCTTATACAAATCCTCACAATTCTACATTTGAAAATGATCGCAATTGCCATTCATTTTTGGCCGTATGAATGTCGTTAAAAGTTGTAAATTACAACATTTGACCTGTTCCAAAGAAAAACCACATAGAATTATAATAGCTATGCCTTATTTTAATTTGTTTTTCTCTATATTAATATATATATCATATCAATAACGTCATCTCCTCCATCATAATCTGTTTGATTTCAAAGTTTAATCATTTTTATTCAAATATAATTTCATTTTATTCTTTGTACAACTAAAGAAAAGCATAATTAAGTATTTCTGTTTTTGTGTTTATAATTAAAATAGTTAGCATTCTTCTATTATTATTATTTTTAAGGGGAAAATAAAACGTAATATTGTCTTTATCATTTAACTAAGAAGAGACCACCAGGCGTTGCTAGTTCTTCGCTTTGCTGAGACTAATTGCTAGACATGAAACAAGATTCCAAAAAGATTCCAAATGAAATAAACGTTAATTTCAAATCAAATGTCAACTTTGACAGCTTGTTGATTCAATTATTCAATATGTCACACTCGTTACTAATTGTGCAAACTAAGAGAAGAAGTTATGAAGAAACTCACAAGCATACTTGTTCATTGAATCCGTTTAAAAGTTGAGAAAGAAGAGAGAACCGAGTAACTGGTTCTTATTCCCTTAGAAGATCAAGATCAATAGTAGTAGCAATACTTTAACTGCCAAATGTAAAGGACACGATCTGTCACTTGTTAATTCATGATCCAGGAGTGAGCCTATTGACAGCAATAGTAGCGTTCTTTTGGGACATCAAGTCGATATCTGTGTACAAATGTCAAATCTCATACATTTATCGAGTGCAAATTTTGAATTACACCAAGTGCATCTAGTGTTATGTAGTAGGCGCCACAAATCAACTTCTGTATCTACGGACCGCAGGAAACATAATAAAAGTCCCAAAAGAACGCGACTAATGGTTAATGGCTGACAGTTGGTTTGAAATTACGAAATAACCTTACAAAAATCACAAAATACATATTATTAAAATAATGTTTCATGTTTAGTTAGTCTCAACTTGAACTGAATTAGACTTAATATAATTTAGAACTTCACCCAATGTCTGGTTAGAGTAGTAAAGTAGAATAAATGATCGAAAATATTTAAAATTAATTTTTAAAAACCTAAACATTCAATTGATGGAAATTAAAAATTTTTATTATAAAATTAATTAGATTCTTTCGTTGTAGTTACTATTGGATAAAACATTTTTAACATTTAACATTTAAACGTGGGGGCGAACATTTTAAAAGTTTCCAGTGAGTTTGTTTTCGAAAAATGATCATCATAATTCGTTAAATTGCACAAGACACTCGGAATACTGAATAAAAAATTAAAAGAGTAAATTATTTTCAATTGTTACTATAACATATAATTAAAATTCACTTGTTAACTGTTTTAAATTTTAAAAAAGTATTTACACAATACAATATTAAAATCATTTTCGATCATTCATCTGTTACTAATATACTCAGTTGTGTTGTTATCCATGATGTATTACGTGTTTTCGTAATTGTATATATCATTTTTGTATAAAGAAATTCATTTCTCTTATATAGCTTTCAACAAAACCTTAAAAACTATTTCTCATTACTTTTACAGAAGACAAAATAATAATATTTAATAGAATTAAAAATTTATCATTCACATTCATAAGATTAAATATTTACAAACTCTTTAAAAGTAAGAATATTTTCAACGTTTCCCTTCTTTTCTCGTCTCTCAACTTATTACTTAAGCTAACCTAATAAAGTTTAATAGTTCACATTGTTTTTCATATTTTTAATTTTAATTTAATTTATAAAGAACAATAGTTTTAAATCCATTTCATTTCATTTCATTTCATTTCATTCTATTTCATTCAGAAGATTTAGTTTAGCTTGGCCGTGAAAAATAACGTCGTGTGAGGGTGTTGTGGAAGAAGGTGAATTTGTGAATCGTGAAGATGGTTTCAATTTTATTATTTCTTTATTGTCACAATACTAATTCATTCACTACTATTCATTTAATCATTTATTTATTTAAAGAATTGTTTTGTCATTCTTTACTTTATTTCTGGCTTTTATGTAGGATTAATATTATTGTTAACATTAAAACAAAATATAATAAATTCCTAAAAATATACACAAATTCATTTAACATAATATATAATAAAAATAATAGTAATAATTATAATAAATCCTCATATTATTCATTATTATTATTGACGACTGTGTAAAAGAATAAAAGTCAAGTTAGTTAATCGTAATTGTAGTTAATCATTAAGTAAATTTGTATAGAAATTAATTCATATAGTAAAATGTTAATTAATTTTAATCATATGAATTAATTGGTACACTTAAAAATTAATTCAAAATTGTTTTATTATAATATACACGGTCTGATTATTTATTTAAATTTTCTGTTTTTTATTTCCTATTAAATAAAATCATAATTCAAAAACATATTAATTAATTAATATTATGGAGAATAATAAATTCAAGTGTGTAATTAATTAATCAATTTAAAATTAATTAAGTCAAACAAAATATATTTCTTTTTAAATAAATCATACACATTTTCCTCAATTAGATCTTGTACTAATGTTTCTTTTTCGGTTTCTTCCCTTTCTGAAAAAAGAAAATAAAATAAAAATCATTCAGATATCGATCAAGCTAAACTAGAACCAGTTCGAGACACACAGTAGATGTTATTTGAAAAATATATTAAAAATAATAATTAAATTACTAACTAGACTTATATACATGTGTGTTATATAAATCTAGTTATTACATATACGTGTAAATGTTTTTATTGCTTTTATCATTAATCAATAACGCAATTACTAAATGAAATGTTTCTTGTTTTCTTTTCATCGTTATATAATTCATATGTAATATGTAATTTAGCCAATATCCAAATAGATCAGGACATTTTGTCCTTTATTCAATTATATAATTTAGCCTTCATTATTTCTATTTTATTTTTAAATGATCGTCATCTTCATCATCATCATCTTCGTCATTATCATCATCATCACTATCATTCATCGTCGTTTGATAATTCGTAATTAATTATAATAATTATAATTCCACATCCACATATGCTTACGTTTAAAAAGTTTCATATATTTCATATTTTCTCTTTCGTAATTGATAATTAATTCAATTTTAATTAATTTTAATTAAACAAGAACACATGTTCTATTTTTATTTCATCTTCTTCTTCTTCTTGTTGCTGTTATTTATTTACTTGTAAGTATATGTGTGATTTATTAATTAATTAATTTTTTTTTTTTTGTTTTTAATTATTTTATCTTTTATAAAAATATTCTTTTCATCATCTTCTTATATAAAAAATCCTATTTTCTTTTCATTTTTATGTTTTAAACAACAAAAAATAAGAAAGAAAATAATTTACTCATGGTGACTATTGTTTGGCGGCATTTGTTTTTGTTGTTGTTGTTGCTGTTGCTGTGATTGTTGCTGCTGCTGTTGTTGTTGTTGTTGTTGTTTGTTTGGTAAAAATGCTGAACCAGTATTTGATTTAACTTTCTTAGTAACACCACTACCAACATGACCACTTTTATCAGAACGTTTCGGTGGTGATGGTGATAATGATAAACCAGCATGTTTAGCTGCTGCTGATGGATCTAATTAAAATCAATTAAAATAAATTAAAATTTAATAAGAAAATAATATTGTTGAAAAAATAAAATTTTACCTTGTAACCACCTAACTTGTGTTGCTGGACCATAACCCTTATCATTTCTAGCTGCTATACGAAATATAATAGCCGGTTTTGTTGAACAATCAACATGAGCATTTGCTAATGAACCATTTGCAACAGTACATTGATTAATAGCACCACAATAAACTCGTACAAATGCTAATTGTGGTGGTGGCATTTTCTCTTTATGATTTGGTGATTTGACAGCCAAATAAACGGAATATTCATAGATTTCACCACTTTGAGCTTGTGGCGGTTCCCATGACAGATGTGCACCATCTAGTGATTTTGATATTTTAATAGCTGATGGTGCACCAGGATATCCTGGAAGACATGTTTTAAATGATGACGTCTGAAAAGCAATAAAAGTAAATTAAATTATGTTTAAAACTTAAATCAAACAAATCAATTCACCTCTCCCCATTCACTTCGTCCACATGTATTTATTGCTGCTAAACGGAATCTATATGCAGTACCTGGTTCTAGATTTATTCGAGTATATTGTGATAAATCTGGTAGATTCAATGACGTATGCCCATCAAACATTGATGAATTCCATTCGTCGTAATCAATGAAATTTGTTACTTTTTGTGATAATGTTTTAAATATACCGACAACATGCCAATTTTGACTTGTATCTGCTTTTGATGATGGCTGCAATGATTCAATTTGAATTTAATTACAAAAATGAGTTATGAATATTTTTTCAAATCTTACATCTTCCCATGATGCATCATTTTTGTGCTTTTGTCTATTAATTCTTTTAGTTACTTGTGTTGCAACAGTACCTCCTGATGGACTTGTATTACCTGCACCTCCTTGACTTATAACATTCTGTTGCTGTTGCTGTTGTTGTATATTATTTTCTGATTTAATAACATTATTTGTTGCTTGCTGCAATACCGCTGCTGATGCTAATGCATCTAAACGACCTGTTGCTCCTGTATTGTACAATTGTTTATTAACTACTACTTGCTGTTGTTGAGCTGGTGATTGTTGAGAAGTATATGATTGCAAACGTTGAGGTTGCTGCTGTTGTGGTGATGATGACGTTTGTACCAATGAAATTTGTTGTTGTGCGACTGATTGTTGTTGTTGTTGCTGTTGCTGTTGTTTCTGAAATCTTACTGGTTGAGTTTTTGTTGATAATTTCGTATTACGTCCAGGATGATATTGAATTAATTTATTAATTGATGATTGTGTATCTGTTGTTGATAAAATTTGTTGTTTCGGTGATGTTGTACTTTGTACTAATTGTTGTTGTTGATGATGTTGCCTAGTTTTAAATTAAATTAATTAATAAATTTACATAAATAATTATTCATTTTCTTACTCATCACTTTGCTGTTGCTGATGTGTTTCTACTAATGTTGCTGTTGTATGCTGTATCAATTCACCAGTTTTTATTGTCGTTAAAATATTGGCAGCTTCAGTCTCAGATGTTGTTGGAACATTGTCAAATTGTGCTTCAAACTAAAAATGATTTAAATGAATAACAGATTGAATGTAAAATTTACTTAATAATATTATTACTGTTCTCAAAATTTCCTTCTTCTCTTCACTATCATCTTTCCTATGATCGTCATCGCTCGTTGTAGAATGCATATAATCATCAACTTCGTTCGTTGTGTACTGCGTCATATGTGCATCATCAGATGATGTTCCAACAACTCCAGATGATTCAACAGATGTTTGCTGATTATCACTAACATCAATTTGATGTTGTTGCTGTTGTTCATGAATTGATTTACTTTCACTAATATCATTCGATGATTGATGTAATACATATTGATGATGATGATGATGATGATGATCAGATGTTGTTGATGATGCATTACCATGATCTGATTCGTTTTGATACGACGACATCGTTACATCTTCATCTTCTACATCACCACAATCACCATCCCCATCACCATCGCCATCTCCATCACCATCGCCATCACCTCCACCGCCGCCACCACCACCTCCATCATCATCATCATCATCTTCATTATCTTCTTCATTATCATTATCATTATTATTATTATTAGTGATATTATCAATTGTATCGTGCTCCTGTTGTTGTACATTATTCGGATTTACTTGCATAGATTCATTGTCAACCGACATATTGTTACTAGATTCATTTGTTCTACTATCAGCTGTTGTTGTTGATGTTGATGATGATGATGTTGTTATTGTTGTGGATGTTGTTGATGATGTTGCAGTTGTTGTTGATGCTGCTGTTGTTGATGTTGATGATGATGATGATGTTGCTAAACTAGGTAATGATCCACCAAATAATCCTAGTTTTGTATAACGTGGAGTGCATTTAAAGAAGAACTTCTTCTTATTAACTCCATGATAAAGCACTCTTTTCGATTTTCTATATTTCTTTCTTATTTTAGTACCTTTGGTATTAGCAATTTCATTACTATCACTATCATTATATTTTTTCTCATTCATTTCATATTTTATTTCTTTTATTTCATCAATATCATCTTCTGTTTCTGTTTCTGTTTCTTCTGATGATGATGATGATGATGATAATTGTAAACTATCATCAGCACCATCCATTTGTTGAACATCATTAGTACCATCAGTTGTACCATCATTCGAACGTAATATACCAGCATCAGCAGCTAATGCAGCTAATGTTGATTCTGTTGTACCAGAATCATCATGAATCTGTTGTTGATGTTGTTGATGATGATGTTGTTGTTGTTGTTGTTGTTGCTGCTGCTGCTGCTGTTGCTGTTGATGTTGATGTTGTTGTTGCAACTGTTGTTGATGTTGTACTGTTGATGCTGATATTGTTTGTACTGTTGTCGCTTTCTGTCCAGTCGTACCAAATAAATTAACGAAATTCTTCTTACCAGGTAATACAACAAGTTTTGGTCCTTGTGCTGTACCACCAACACTCGGTATAGTATTACCAACTGGATTAGCTGATGATACAATTGTAACAGTTTTTGGCATAACACCACCACCAACAACTGTAACTGGTTTTGTAAAATATGTTTTTGGATTTATTTGAAATATTGATGAACCAGATGCTGATTTCGGTAGATTAGCTGGTAATGTTAATGTTATAGCACGACCAGTACCACCTTGTACACCACGTATCATTTTAACATTACCACCAGGTGTTACCGTAACTGGTGTACCAGATATTGTTGATGATGTTATTGTATTTATTTGTGATGTACCAACAATTGATACTAGATTATTACCACCAGCCGATGTAACAACTCCACCACCTTGTACAGCACGTAATGTTGATGCTGTTGTTACTATTATTATTTGTTGATTTGGTCTCAATTGTCCTTGTTTATTTGTTATGAAAAATGTTTTACCAGCTGAATTTGTTCCAACTTTACCAACTTGTACTAAATTTGAATTTTTCATTAATATCTTATTACCACCAACTCCAGCTGGTGACATTAATTTAACAACATTACCAGCAACAACTGCTGTTTTAGCTGGCTGTTGTACAGTTGTCGTTGTGCCAGCTTGAACAATTTGTTGTCCAGCACCAGTTTGTCCTGGATTTTGTGTTGCTGATTTTTGTAAAACATTTATTTTTGGCACTGGCACTGTATGCACAGTCATACCGGTACTCGTTTTGACAAGTTGCAATTGTACATTTGAACCAATTGTAAATGGTTTCTGTATATAAATTTGTTTACCAGCAATTGTTGCACTACCACCACCTGCTGCTGTTACTGCTCCAGCTCCAGCTACTATTGTTGATCCTGATGATGATTGTGGTGTAACAGTTGTAATGACATTTGTTCCAACTGTACCAGAATTTGGGGTACGTATAATTGTTGCTGTCCCTGATGGATTTGTTGTTGCTAAACGTACTGTTTGACCACTTGTTAAGAAACGTACTGGTGTATTACCAGGACCAGTAAATACACGTACTGGTGGTGGTATCGGTTGTAATGGTGGTGATGCTGTAGCTGTAGCTACTGATGATGCTAATATCGGTTTGATTTGCTTATTAATAACTGTAGGTGAGGTTAATGTCTAAAAAACAAAATAAAAAATTAATTTAAATTTAATAATAATAATAGTAATAATAGTAATAACTAACCACTGCTGTTGATACTAATGTTGGTAGAGCATTTGTTGTATTTATTGATGGCACAATACCAGTTGCTGTTGCTGTTGTTGTTACAACATATGTTGTATTATTAGTAACTGCCTCAGCAACTGGAACTGGAGATGGAAGTGATGTCGAATGGACAATATTTGATGTATTCGTTAGATTTTGCTGTGGTGTTTGTTGAGTGTGGACAATTTGTTGTGTTGATGTTTGAACAGTCGTTTGAACGGGATGAACTGGTGTCGGTGCTGTTGGAGTTGTTGGCTGTGGCTGAGGTTGAATTTGTGGCTGTGGTTGAGGTTGAATTTGTGGTTGAGGCTGAGGTTGTGGTTGAGGTGTTGGTGGCGTTTGCTGTTGCTGCTGTTGTTGTTGTGCTTGATGATATGAAACATTTGGTGTTGTTGCACGAACAACTTGTACTTGTTTAATTCCTTAAAACAAAAACAAATTTTAATAAAAATCAATAATAAACAGATAACAAAATAATACTAACCTGATTGTGATATTGTATTAACTGGTTGACATGGTGTTGCTGGTGCTGTTTGATTAGCCGGTACTCTCGGCTGGACTTGTGGAACATTTTCAATTTTCTGAATTTCCAATAAATAAGCGTGTGCTGTTGGTGTCTGCGACCAACTCAATTCAAGTGAATTCGTTGAGGCACGTACAAGTGCTACTCTACAGGCTACTGGTGGAACATCAACTTCCAAATACCACAAATCTTTACAACAAACCTAGAGTTTTTTTTTTCGTTTTGTTTTTTGATTTCAAGAAAAGAAAAATAAAATATAAGTATGAAAATTGTATTATAGAATTTTCAAAATTATTTCATTTTTTGTTTATAAAAGGGTTTATTATTATACTAGAAAAAAGGGAATTCAAATAGAGGCAATCATTTATATTTTTCCTAATTGAAAATATCGAATTCATTTTGAAATTTTTGAAATTTTTATGAATCGCTATCACATAAATAGTGCCTCGCGCATTATGAGATACCCTTGTAAGCTCCTCCTTTCGAGTGAGAAACAAGAACACAGTTTGCATGTAAATAAATCAAATCAAAAAATTTTTCAAATTTCTAAAAGAACGTAAAATTGAAATGATAACGAAAACCTGCAAAACGATCAAATTAACTACACTACACAAGAAATTAAGAAAACAAATTCAAATAAATTAAATAATACTTTGGTGATTTTTGGAACAAAAATTTCATAAAAGTATGTTAACATCATACTTGAAGTTAATTAATTTTGCATAAATACTATTGTGTTTTATGCAATTTTACATAAATTACAACATAATATATGTTTTGAAAATAATTTCATACATTTATGCATATGATATGTATATACATAAATGATTTATAATCTTCTTTTTATACAATTAACAGTGTATTTACGCAACGCAACGTTTAATCCAATTTAATAAACGGGCTCACCCTAACCTGGTTGTTCCAGGCTTTTCTATAGCCATCTCGGCCAGACCAAACATATAAACGACTATGAATACCAACAGCACAATGGCCAGCTCTTGCTCTAGGTACATTTTCCTCCTCAGAATCCATAACTAGATCTTCCCAAGCCATTGTTTCTAAAAATTAATTCATTTACATATTATGGTTTAATTAAAATTAAATTAATCCTTCATTACCAAGATTAAGGCAAGCTAGCGAATTTGTGCATTTCCATTCTTTTTCATGTGGTGCTGTTTTATCATCACTAGTTACTAATGGTACCCAACCACCGAATACATACATCCGATGACCAATTAATGTTGAACTATGCAATGAACGTGGTAATGGTGTTGTACCACTTGTTGTTGGCCGTGTCCATACTTTAGAATCTTAAAAAATTTCAACATTTATTATAATGTCATTTACATATCGTCTCATCAATGTGACTGCAAAATTCCATTACATGATATATCCTGTATCATTATCCTTTATCATATTTTAACGATTTTTCTAAATAAATTTGTAAGCTACAATTGAAGAGCATTCTTTCTTAATCTTTAATGTGTAATCGAGAGCTGGAATGATTCAAGTCGATAGAACACAAGATCAATTTGAAGACGTAAGCACTCTTTAAGCAAACATTCTTAGAATCTTTGTGAACGCAGACCGTCTGTTTATACTAAAACAATTTGATAGAATATGGATAGAATGAGGATTCGCACGCTCTGGTGTCATTTAGATGAAGCTAGCAAACATTCTTATGCCTTGGACAGTTTGAACTAGTTCCTGACGTCATTATGACGTAACTAATTCAAATTTGTATGAGAGAACCAGTTCAAGACTGGACCGAAGATCCTAAAATAGAACCAGTTCAAAGTGAGTTTTGCGTCAAGTTGGCACCATCTTTTAGAAATTTGAATGAGCTTCCATTTTCTTCAAAATAGCTTTTCTCCTAACAATTAAGCTTTGCATTTCCAAATTTTTTGCTAGTAAAAAGATTCTAATTCTCGTGAAGTTTACATTTTGCTTGTGAAATCAGTAATGACACTTGTCAAAATAGTCAGGGAACATCTATCGAGTTGAACTAGTTCAAACTGTCTCGTCTGTCCAAGGCATTAGAATCTTTAAGAACGCAAACTGACAAAGAAAGAATGCTCTACATCTGGTGACACTAAAATAAGTTAGAAGTTAGGGATAGAATATTGAAGCTTTTGCAGTCGCATCGATGTCATGTATATATGTTGTATGTTTAACAAACCTGTATCTAATAACCATAGATCACCTAAGCGACAACCGCTCATACCACCGTATATAACTAAACTTGATCTATTTGTTCTTTTACACGTGTATGCAACAGCTGTATGGGATTCTCTCGGTGGTGGATTATCACCGAAAGTTACTGGTATTTCCCACTGTTGTGTATTACCACGTACTTCCAATGTGTATAAATCATTTAAATATCTAAAAGAAGAAGAAAATTGTTTTAATACATATTTTTATATTGAATGCATTCAACTCACTTCGGAATGTTGTTTTTAGCATCTTCACTTTCGTTAGCAAGACCGCCAAATAGATAAATCCTATCACCGACCATAGTGAAACTGTGCCCCAAGCGTGGACATGGTGGATAACCGTTTTGTGGAAATTCTGGATTTAGTTTACGCCATTCCCATTTAGTTGCTTGCAGCTCATACAATTCATTTGAATATTTTCCATATTCGATCATTCCACCGAATACGAATATTTTGGTTCCGTCCACAACAAAACCGTATGCAGCACATCCTGGTGGTACATCGCCTTTCATAGCCGGGACATACCATTGATTTTTAACTAAAATTATAAAAATTCATTAAATGTAATTAATTTTGTCGTAACGATAATTTTCAAATTTTCAAATTAATTCCAATTCGAACAAGTGAAGTGAAGTGAAGTGAGTGAGTGATGCGCGCACATGTAAACGCATGCAAAAATTTTCAAACACACACACACACAAACACTTTTTGACTTTTCTTTATTTGAAATTTAAAAATAATTTATGTTTAAAGATGGCGGCTTAGTTAAAAATTTCTTATTACATTAACAACTGAGTAAATAACTAACCTGTATCGTAAACATGAAGTTCATCAACAATACCCTCATTACCGCCACCAAACACAACCATCAGCTCCTTAATATTAATAGCTCTATGGCCATGCCGGGGTCGAGGCTGGGGTCCACTTGGACTCAGTACCCGTTTCCACTTGAGTGAAGAAACAGCCATTGCGACATTATTCAATTATATTAACACGAAAATAATTATGTTTGAATTGAATATAATAGAAACAGAACAAATTCAATAAAATATCTGTGAAAAAATCTCTCCTTTTCCTTTTATTTCAACTTGAAAATATAAAATATATTGCTATTATTATTATTATTATTATTATTATTTAGAACATGAATTCAAATTCACACAAATCACTTGTTTATTCATTTAATGTTTGTCACAGAAAAAAATTTCAATTTAATAAATGTCCTCCTCTTCTTCGTCTTGTTGTTGTTCCTTTCATTCCTTTTATTTATTTATTACACAAAATACAATTATTATTATTATTATTAATTCAAACAAAATTCATCTTAAAATTATACGCCGGAACTGCGGCCAACTTCCTTCTCCGGTAAACAAAATTCTTACGCGACCATCTTAACGTCAGTCCAGTATGAAAATCTGTGCATTCACAATACAACAAACATATATGTATGCGCTTGCACAAATCGTTGCGAAGTTGGCTTTGATGCGTTTCATACATTTCTTCCATCAAACAATATATCTATATATATATATGAATTTCATATATCGTTTGTGTGGTGAAAAATTTTTCTTTCATACATATATATGGCGATTGTGTATGTTCATGCACAAATTTTCATACAAATGTATGTATGTGCCATTGCGGACGACGGCTATGAATTATTTGTATAAAACCAAGATTTATTTATACTATATTATTATTTAGGTAATATATAAACATATAATGCAATTATCATTTCATTTAACATACAACTAATATCGAATATATTCAAATAAACTCACACTATTTGTTCTAACTTGAATTTTACTCTCAATCATGGATGATTTTTTCATAATACAAAAACTATTCAATTTACCATATGAAATTTATATGAATTTATAATCATTTAATACGATTTTTGATTACAATTAGTTTTTTAGAGATATTTATAAATTGAATAAATTATTTTTAACACTTTTACTACACATCGATAAATTATAAGCACCAAATTTATACTATGTACGCTTTTCAATTGAAACTTCAACAAAATTCATGGCGTCCTTACTTATCGGGTTACCACTGATACTGCAAATATGTGTGGCGGCAGAATTTTTACAAACTGTTTCTTTCAAGTGCGGCCAACTTCGTGGTGACGGCTTTTATGTAACAAAATTGCTTTAATTTTTGGGCTTCATTTACACGTTGCATCACATTTACATGTATATTGAGCAAAAGTGTCAATTCACATGTGGTGCTTGTAATGATACAATTGCATAAATTATAATTTATTTCTTATTTTAATCAATTATTATGTCAGTACCCGTACTTTTGCAATGAAAATCTGGTTCTCTCCAATTTATCTACCAAGAGCGTAATCTTCCAGTACTAGCGCAAAACTGAAAATAGTACGGGAACAGAAATGTAGTAAATGCTGTAAAAATGTCAAATTTTTATGTGGAGTATAAAGTGGAGGTCACAAAATTATACAAAAATCAATACTTTATTAGTTACTTATATCTATTTAACTAATAATGTAACAAAATACCTATATAGAGGCAAATTTAAAATCAAATAAACAACCTTCAAAATATGTCAAATGCACAAAATTTTTGCAGTCAAAAACAGTACGGAGGGAAAGTGCTCGTGGGAGCTATTTTCTCTTATACAGTAACGAAAATTCTCTCAAGTTCAGTAAAAATGAGTAAAATGCGGTAAGATATTTGAGATACCTAGTTACTCTTATTAGACAGTCTGTAATTGGTAGATATATTATATATCCTTATATACTCATGTAAAGTTTGAAGTTCATGCCAAGTTTGAGACTCTAGTTGCGTTCGGTTCTGACATCGAGTGATGTTAATAAACTGTAGTCACGTTCATATAACACTTTAGGATAAGCGTTACTTGTATAACACTTCAGTATAAAAGTTACCATATTTCGTCCAACCTTGAGGAATGACTTTGTTAAACCCTGAAAGTGACGCAATCGAAAGCAAGAGACGCGCTTTAATCAGATCTTGATAGGAAGTCGACTGAGGCACAATCCTCCAGTCCTGAGTATTCGTTTGAACGCCTTCCGATTGACACCAATCTTATAATGTGTCACGAGTAAAGTTAGATACTAATAAGGACGCTTATACCTAACTAAACAAATTGTACTTTCAAAAATACATTGAAATACTTACGTCTCTTGCTGTATTCACGTGACATTTCCATTTTGTTTTGAAACTGTCACTGAAATGAACATTGAAATGCCGATTCCAGGTTGGCATTTCACTAAAATGAAAATCAAAATGAACATTTGTACTGAAATGACTCTGATTGGCACACAGTTTGAATGCGTGTAAAGGTAAACTACCCCGTGGCAATAGGAGCAAGCATCAGACGTGTCATCTAAATTTGGTTTAATTAGAATTTTTGACAACAGCATAATGACAAGAGGTAACGACCTTCCCTCACAATTCAAAATTTACATTGCCATTAACAGTGTCCAAACGTTTATTGTCGACATATGCTGTGAAACCAATTACACAATTCTGTACTCTAGTCACTTGTATTTTGACACTTCAACATCTAAAATATAGTATACAAGAATTCACGCTAAATTTGTTTCCATTGCTCTGGGCAAATGTCAATTTCAAAGGTATGAGGATATAATATATATGAATGAATTTTCATGGTGACAATATATAAATCCCGATAAGAGTATTCACCCACACTTGTTGTTTTGACAGCTGTCACTAAGAATACAAAATTTTGGACCTGTCCACACTAGTTGCTTCGACAGCTGTGAAATGACCGTGACTACTGCTATCTTCTCCCAGTTTATTATTTAGTTTTATACTCTTGTCATTTATATGTCACCGAATAAACCTGACATAAAGTCGTGGTGACAGGACGAAATCTTGTGCTTCAGTAAGTTTTGTATCTACATATCTCGAAATCCTAAAAAGTGACAGTAAGAATTGAATGAAGAGTTGACGCTATGTTTAATATGTCAGTGCATTTTGTGATTCAGTGAACGCTCTGTGATCACTTATAACTTGGAAGCCATGGGTCCGAGTGCTCTTAAACGTGGATTTACTGAGAAAGGATAGTCTGTGCTCTTATTTTCGTTGCTCAAACCATCGGTACACGACGGATATATTCTGAGAATTCTGCACTAGGTACACTAGTGGATATTTCGCTAGGCGTCCACTCACATGACGTGCAGCGCAATACCAAGCACGTGGCGCAATTTAGTTTTCCACGAATTTCGTAAAGGAAAACCGTGGAAAATTCCAAAACTTCAATTTCAATTGAATGTAGTTGAGAGATAAAACGTTTTATTTCAGCTAAACATTTTGTTAGTGAATGAAAACGCATCAAGTGTTGTTGCGACGCTTTCAAGCATACGTGTGAATTGGTCCAACGTACATATATAAAGTTGCCATGATGTGATTACAAGTAAATCATATGCAATTAAGACATTTTGCAGTAATAAATAAATTAAATAATAAGTAATAATTTGAATGCAACGCAAAGCAGTGTAATTTGACAGAAATCACATTCGCCGATCATGACCGGCTTTTACACGAGGCCGTGTGCTCGAACAAAATGGATGCTCTATACAAAATACAGGAGTATATTATTATAAAATTGATTTAAAAATAACTTGAAACGATTTAATTCCTTCTGCTTTACCATAAATTACCATAAAACTCTTAAATTCTATTTGACAGAGTAGTATATTGACAGACATCGCCCAACAGAGGCCACACTGAGTCCAAGAAACCTGTAGCTTGTAGCTCTGTTTCTATAATTCACTTTCAAGGCACGACTACAATCTGTATGATACCAAGTCGAAGGTAAGATAGCTACAAAATGAGGAACTCAGACTGCTAATTGAATTCATTTAATTTCGAATGGAATTTCGAATTTGTTTTGACATTTCGAATGCAATTTCGAATTTGGATTGAGCAACTCTTGTTACTAGCACAGAAAATAGTCAACGCAAAACATTCGAAATTTGAAATAAACATCGAATTGCACATTTGTACTGACATGACTCGAATGAGCACACATTCTCAATATCGAAATCGAAGTAATGTTCGAAAAAGTTCATTTTGATCCAGTATCTCGAAAACCAGACGGTATATCGAAAAATTTTATCTAATAAATTCTCCTTATTTTACATCATTTTATCAAAATCAATCTTGAAAATAGTTAAAATATGGATATCGTGATATCTGTCATTATATAGGTAGCAATATCTCGAAAACCAGGTGGAATATCGAAAAATTTTGTCTTATATTTTCGTTTTATTTTATGTCAGTCTATGAGAATCCATCATGAAAGTACCAAAATTACGAACATTTTCGTTTCTCTTATTATTCGTGTAGCAATCTTTCGAAAATGAGACCAGATGTCAAAAAATTTTATATAATATTTTCGTTTCATTTTGCGTCAATTTATCAGAATCAGTCATCAAAATACCAAAATCACGGATATTTTACTGCCTTCCAATATTTGTGTGGAATTTCGAAAACGCAATGTCAAAAATTTGACAATTTACCAGAATCGATCATTGAACAACACAAATACACTTATTGTCATCTCCGACTGAAAGTGACACTTGTTATATTGAATATTTTATTTTCAGAAGTTTGACATTTAGACATTTCTATTAATTATGCAATTAATAGCAGCATTCTAGTGCAATAAAGCAAAATAATCCAAAATCGCAATCAAAATCTATGTTCGATTTTCGAAGCTGGTCACCCTGTCCGTGTTTTACCTGTATACATGAATCGTCCAAAGGTTAAGAGGCCCTCATCATACTATTATTATTATTATTATTATTAAAAGGAATTGCCTGTGATTGTTATTAATTTATTACATTTCAAACATTTATTGATTAACCAAGTGCTGTCAAAATTGGACACACAAGCCAACATGTGAATTGGTCACAAATGATTTATGATGAATACAAATTAAAGACAGGAAGAATATGATAAAAGTTTCAAATGAAAATGAAAATGAAAATTGGAAAATTGCGAAAAATTTGCATCATTTTCTTGCAAAACGTCAAACGAGTAAAATCACTCGTGTGAAACAACTCTCGTATGTTCGCAATATGGCCACTCTGGAAAATTTGTTGTGTACACAAAATAATGCAGTAGTATGAGTGATTGTTTACATGGAAATGATTAGTGTGTGAATAAATCGATTCACGCACACCATCCACCATTCGTCACATAAACATAACAAACACACGCGAAAACAATTCGTTTTCCACCCAAAAATTCAACTTCGCATTTACTCATTCGTCTCACATTCGGCTAACTTCGTGTCAAACAAGTGCTCCCATTGGCTACAGACGAAACACGAAAAACCCGACATGTTCTGTCATCTTGCATTGCATCTGGAACTGGATCTGATTCTGTTTCTGTTTCTGTTTCTGTTTCTGGTTCAATTGCTCAGCTCACCGCCGATTCAATTTTCACGACAGTCGGAGAAGACGGGTGTCCGATACAGGACTGTGATTACGTGAAAATGATTATAAATTGCGGTTAAAGTTTGTACATACTTCACATATATATTCCAAAATAAATTAATAATTGTGTGTGTTTTGTGTGAATTAAT
The DNA here is from genome assembly GCA_963971475.1 of Chrysops caecutiens. Classification (NCBI taxonomy): domain Eukaryota; kingdom Metazoa; phylum Arthropoda; class Insecta; order Diptera; family Tabanidae; genus Chrysops; species Chrysops caecutiens. Next base: position 75,378,191 of record OZ020567.1, read on the forward strand.
TAATTGCTGACAATTTGAATTCAAATCGAATAAATTCAAATTCAAATTCATGTGTTTACCTCGATGTGGTTTTCCAGAAAAAATTTTTCCAAAAATTTTCCGAAAAAAAGGATTTTGTGTTTTTGCCAGTGAATTTGAATTAATAAAATTAAATAAAATTAAATAAAATTTAATAATAATTTATTTCCCATGCAATTCATTTTCCTCTCCTTCTCCTGCTTGTCTTGTCGTGGTAACCTTGTCGTGATTGAATTTGATATTTTCAAAATTTTCCACTTATTTTCCATATAATCAAATTTTGTTTACATTTTTCAAATTAATATTTGAATTTGAATTTGATTTAAAAAATTTTTCCCTTGGTAAAAATTCATTTTTCGCATTTATCCCTACGAATTGTTTCTGGCATGGAACGAACATGAATTGGGAAAGAGGAAACCAATGAAAACTGAAACGATGGAAAGGACACGTTCGAATGTGGTGAAAGTTAGTTGTGTGTCCTGTCCTGCTCTTGTATTGTGTTGTGTTGTGTTGAGTGTGAATAGGACATGATACCTAGAAATTTTTCCTCTTACTCAAATTCAGAGTGAATCCTTTCCTGTACAACAAAATAATATAATTAATGGAACGTCGCTGAAATCTGTACTTGTTTCGAAGAAATATGAAAAATCCAAATTCCTGCACCCAGCAAGATGGTGGTCATGGTAGGAGCCTGAAAGACAGGTATGGATTCAATCATATAATCGTTTTTGATGAAAATTCATTTTAGTTCATATCACAAACAGAAACAGACACATGTTATGACGACGTTTTCATTTTGTTTGCGGTTTCTAACAAAAATATTTTCAATTAATATTACTAACTTTATTTTATTCATATACCTACTACCTAGTATTGTATGTATAAAGATTTAAATATAAGAATCATGTAAGAAATTCTTTCATCTTGTTGCTATTGTTATTGTTATTATTGTTATTGTTGTTATTGTTGTTGGATTTGTTGTATTTGTTGAAACTTTGAAACGTAGATGAAATGAAGATGGTGACAATGAAAAACCAGAAAAATCACACCAGAATAATACACACGAAGCCACGTGGATTGAACGATTTAAACACATAGTATTAGTTATGAGAAGATATTCACTAGTACCTGTGAATGTATCATCATTTCGAGGAAAATAAGTGTGGGTTGAGAAATCGAAAAGAAAGAGGTACTGAAGTGATCCAAATAAACTGGTTTTACGAACAGACATTCCGAGAAGACTTGAAAGTTTTGTTTGTTGGATGAACAGAACTGCATCCATCTAGGTACCTACCTACCTAGGTACTGTTGCTTCATTTCAGTCAACATTCATCTTCTAGATGTGTTTCAATTCAATTTTCAATCTACATACTCGTACGTGCCATACGTTGCAGGTGAAAGATTAGGTCAAGTTTTTGAAGAGAGACAACCAGATACCTACATGATACATTGAACGGAACAGATTGAATTTCTACACATTTTACTCGTATTATGTATATGTTTCTTTTGCATTTAATTTTCTTAACATATTCTCAACCGCAGGTGATTGTTAATCCTGATTCAACTTGAATTGCAGTTGCAACTTGATGTTGAATTCGAATTTGCAACGCTAGCACCGCTAGCACGATCACCATCACGTGTGTTCGGATTGAATTTCATTCTAATCATTTCATGGAACACACATTTCATTTAATCGAGTGTAGGTTGTTTTTATTTGTGATCATTTTCATTTAATTCAATTCATATTTTTAGTTCTTCAAGTTTGAATGACGTCACGTAAGCATTTTGTGACAGAAAATCAAATCAATTTGCTAAAATTATGACAATATTCATGGAGGTTTCGTTAGACAAAACAAAACCAGTAATGCAACGTTACGAACGAGTAAAATTCGCAGTCTGTTTACTATTGAACTAAATCAAACATGAAACTTGACCAATCAGAAATGTCAATTTCAAACAAAACGATGACAGCGCACTGTCAGAAATTCAAATTTCATATTGCAACATGCATTTTTGACTGAATTCCAACAAAAAATAGATTTGAACCAATCAAAACGGAACATTTTGACAGTTTGGTATCTGTCAAATTCACTCCTTTTCCTTTTCTTTTTGATTCAATGGTGTGGATACAGAATTTTCTTAATGCTTCCGATATGAAATGAAGTGACCACGGGACTGTCACTTTTACAGATTGCACCATGAATTTTTGACTGAATTCCAACAGAAAATAGATTTAAACCAATCAAAACGGTACATTTTGACAGTTTGGTATCTGTCAAATTCACTCCTTTTCCTTTTCTTTTTAATTCAATGGTGTGGATACAGAATTTTCTTAATGCTTCCGATATGAAATGAAATGACAACGGCACTGTCACTTTGACAGATTGCACCATGAATTTTCAGCTGCAGGCTAACGAAAATATGTTTGAACGTTACATTTTGACAGTTAGGTATCTGTCAAATTCACTCCTTTTCCTTTTCTTTTTGATTCAATGGTGCGGATACAGAGTGTTCGTAATCCTTCCGATATGAAATAAAGTGACCACGGAACTGTCAGTTTGACAGATTGCACCATAAAGTTTCAGCTGAATTCTAACAAAAAATAGATTTGAACCAAACAAAACGGTTCATTTTGACACTTTGCTATCTGTCAAATTCACTCCCTTTCCTTTTCTTATTGATTCAATGGTGCGGATACAGAGTGTTAGTAATCCTTCCGATATAAAATTAAATTTGAAATTAAATGACTACAGCAGTGTCAGTTTGACAGATTGAATCATGAATTTTTAGCTGGATGCTGAATGAAGGTTTTGACAGATTGCACCATGGATTTTTAGCTGCATGCTAATAGAAGGTAGATTTGAACCAATTAACACAGTGCATTTTGACAGTTTGCTATCTGTCAAATTGACTCATGTAAAGCGTAGATTTGAAAGATTTGAGTTTGAGCTCAATTCCTATTTGTGTGGTTACAGGATGTTCGTAATACTTCCAATATGAAATGAAGTGACCATCGAAATGTCAGTTTGACAGATTGAAGGTTGAAGGATGAATGAAGGTTTTGACAGATTGAACCATGAATTTTTAGCTGAATGCTAACAGAAAGTAGATTCGAACCAATCAACACAGTGCATTTTGACAGTTTGCAATCTGTCAAATTGACTCATGTAAAGCGTAGATTTGAGTCAGGTCAATTCCTACTGGCGTGGTTGCAGAATATTCATTATCCTTCCGATATAAAATGAAGTGACTACAGCACTGTCAGTTTGACAGATTGAATCATGATTTTGACAGATTGCTCCATGAACTTTTAGCTGAATGCTAACAAAAAGTAGATTTGAACCAATCAACACAGTAGGTTTTGACAGTTTGCGTCACGAATTTTTCATGTTTTGGATCGCTTCAAAGGTAAATGTCAAATTCATTTATGACAATTTTCATGGTAATGCTTTTCAATTTCAACTGAAATTTGACGTTTTAAAAATACAGAAAATAAATGAAACTCCGCCATGTTGAAAATTGAGAAATCCCCTCCATTCCACCCCTCGGAATTCGAAGATAACTCAAAGTGGGTTTCTCGATTCATTTCAATACCACCTTATCTATACCAGATAAGACCACTCAAGGTATTAACACGTTCCCATGGTGTTCTTCATTCCATGAAATTTGATTTTGTGCGTCTTACTGGATTGGATTCATTTAGGATACCTACAAAATTTTTAACAGAATCATTATGATAACCAATCCTTTTATTATATGATAACCTTCTTGATTTCGAAATCTTCCATTAGTTGTTTTCAACTCAAACGGATTATACAACCTTTCCTGATGAATGTATCCGAGCAACATCCTTGACTCCAAGTAAACATCCTTTGACAGATATACATACATGCATGGTGGTGTGTTATATCGATTTTGAATGATGGCCTCCCAAGCGTTTTTGGCAAGTTTTCAAAAGCATTTAAATACTTAAAGAAAATTACGAAGAAGAACAGATTCTCGGGGATGTGAGTCTCCCCTAATATCCAGCATGACCTTGATGGAATCTCCTTGTACTAAATCGTCAACCAATACTAGAAAACCAACCAGGGGTGGGGAGTATGAGTAAGGAAAAACGAATATGACCACGTGTAGAAATTTTATAATGGCGTGTCATGAAATATTATATAAATCGAAATAAATTCATGGTGTACGTGTGCTTTTTAAAGACATTTCACTTTAAAAAAGATTACATAATACAGCATTAACAACATGAGAAGTAATAAAAATTCTGTTCATGCTACCTGCACCTATGCTGTTCCTCTCTATATGTGGTCCTTGTTGGAAGCTGGGAGTGAATTCATTACGAATTTCTGTAACGTTTGTCGCTATAAACTCATGTGTCGGGGGGAAGACATGTTTTTCCGTATTGAAATTTTACAGATTTCCTTTCTATTATATACCTACTGGTTTGTATTATTCAAAAGAAATGTACAGACATTTTGAATGCGTCCACCCTTTTAAAATTCATTCTCGAATTGACATGACAGTTGAAAGTTGGGTTAGGTTAGGTTAGTTAGGGTGTAGGATTGAACATCTAGCACATTCCACTTGTTTTCTATTCGCGTGTTAGCAGCCGAGTCATATTAGATGTAAATGCTTAAATAAAAACATATTCATTAAATTAACGTCTTATTTCTTTTGATTTGCAGACATTTTGAAACCCTGTGCCGGAACGAAGCTCTTCCGAAAATAAATTTTTCGAATTTCGAAATTACAATAAATTAATTCGAATTTAATAAAAACACCGGAAAGTTGTCAGTGCATTATAAATAAAGATTTCGAAACGAGTGCGTTGGGTGTGGGAGAGTGGAAATATTTTCGAAAAAATAAATTTTAAGTTTTTATTTTTATAGTTAACATTCTGTTAAAAATTGAAACTTAAAATTTATTTTTAATTTTTTTTTCCATTAAAGAAAAATCTTTGAATCAATTAACAACTTTAAGAAAGTGTTTTTAACAAAAACTACTTTTACTAAAACAAAACAAAACAAAACAAAAAAGTAAAGTAATTCAAAAATCTTGTAATATTTAACAAACGAACTTTATAATACTAAAGAAAATGTCTTCGAACTATTTCGAAATTGTCACTCTGTGGCTGTCACTGCTGCTCATAACAGCTGGAAGCGGTTCGTCCACGGAAAAGTTGCTCAACAATGTTGATGACGGCGACAGTGCAATCTACATGTCGCAGAAAGGTAAGTGTCAAAATTTTATTCGTATATGCTAAGAGAATTGATTAGAAACGATCTACCCGAACTCTGCTGGTCCGTTCATTTTCTTCCTCAATTTGCCATTCCACATTATTTGTTCTTCAATGGACAAATCGCAATCTTCTGAGTTGCTGAGTCTATGAATTTGCAACTCCGAAATCAGTTCCACCAAGTACGTGTACGTTGACAATTATATGGCAAGTCTTAGTCACAACAGAAGCCATAAGACATTATCATGGAATTTAAATATTTGATTTCTTCTAGAAATGCACCTACTGGAATTACAGTAGAACCTTGATAAACGCAACTAAAGGAAACTGTGGCTGGTGGAATAACTGAGGTTGTTGCTGTAACCAAGTAACACATTTCATTTCAAAGAAAGTGACGTTTTATACATATACAGTGAGAACTGGCAAAGCGAGAAAACTCTTTGAATGAGAGTAATTATACCTGGTCCCGTCATTATTCATCTCTATAAGCTAGAAACTCGGGTTAGTGACAAACCTCCGTAAGCGAAAAAGAAATTGTGGCCCCTTGAACCCTCACTTATCCAGGTTCGACTGTAGTTTGAAAAGTTAACAGGTTTTCTGGTTTTTGACAGAACTCTTTAAGTTGGTATTCCGGGCACAACGTATTTTTGAAATCTGTCAAGTTTAAGTCCGAATTTGGGTCTATTACGGTAACAGATTTTTAACAGAATACTGAATTTTTCGAAATCCGACAGCAAAATGCACGGAATGTCAAAGTGACAGATTCTGTTATGTGAACCCCTCTTTTTTCCTTACACTCTATGTGCTTGGCTACAGCTAGTTGCGTTTATCCAGGTCATACTGTATGAGACCGTCATGAAAGTTTTGTTTCGACAACAACTCGTTGCACTCTCCTGTCATGTTCTCAAAGGGTGACAACGGAACCCAAGTCTGTCACAGAGCTGTATCTCTTAAACCATAATAGGTAGACATTTCAAATTGTCCATCATTGCTGCTTCATTTCGATGGAACGAGGTTTATGTGTTTGCTCAAATGAATTGCAAACGATCCACGGCACACACCCTGCAGTGGAGGTACAAACCGCACGAACATTTTGATTTGATTTGACGTTTTTCATGTGATCTACCTTCCTTTTCTCTCCTTCATGGTTGTGTATTGGACAGAAACGAAATGAATTTACCAACACAAACAGGAAATGGAGTTTTTAAATGAAATTATTTTTTTCGCCATATTTATTTTTTGTTGGTAAACTTTTTAATGGAAGATGAACTGGGGGGAAGGGGGGATTGAAAAAATTATAATTTTTTTTTTTATTTTTGAATTTTGCATAATCACACGATAAATCGTTCTACCAACACAAGGGGGTGAAAAATGAAAATGAAAATAAAAATAAATTCAATAAATTCGTGCGTGACTTTTATTCCGTTTTCCTCTCAAAAACGTTTGAAAATCACATTTACATTTCACTGTCAAAATAAGGAGAATAAAGGACTTAAAATTCATGCAAGGAATTCTTTGTTTATAAGAGGAACGTCTTAGAGTCGTCGTACACGAGAAACGGCAACAGGAATTCCGTAAATTTACTCAAAGATTTACGTTCCGCCCGGAACTTTCCCCGGCCCGGTGGAAGAAAGGAAAGAAAAGAAAAGGTCCTTTGCAATTTTCCCTTTTTGGTGATAAAAAAAATTCCTCGGGATTCCATTTTTTGGATAAAACCACCACCACCACCACCGACACTGACTTACAATTGCCGCCCACCATATTTGTTTTTTTTTTTTTTTCCACCAAACAACCCGCCCGCCATTTTGTCGAGTACACGGAACAAAATGAAGTTGGCAAAAATTGTTGAGGTCCTTTTAATTTGAATTTATTTAGTTTTATTCTGTTCATTTCGTTTCGGTTGAGTTGTCAACCCTGCCCTGCTGCTAGCCGGATGTTGAACGATTAGCAGGATAATTTGATGACGTAGTTTCCGGTCTCTTATTAATGTACACGGAAGGGGGATCCCACCCTCTCCCTCTCTTTGTCATACCTGCGTAATCAAAATCGGGAAAATTTAAATGGCCGCACTGAGGCCGTACAACAGGCAACAGACAACAGACAACAGACAACAGAGAACAGAGAACAGGAAACGGAAACGGGATAAAAGTGTTTTAGGGTCGTACATGCGATTTGAATATCTTCAAAACAAAGATGGATGCCAAGGGGTTGAACGGTTGACAGGAATAGAATGGAGTCCATTTTGTTTGTTAGATTTTCTTTGAAATCAGGTAAATTGACATTTCCATGGGTGGAGCAGGTTGTAGGGGTTAAAAAAAGAAAAATTAAATTATAAGGGGGGGTTGGAATTGAATTGGAACGGAAGCAACATCGATTAAAATTTGTTTCCATTTTGCCAACATGAGAAAAATGAAAAAAATAAAAAAAACGAAACATGGCCCCAACATTTTGATGATGACAATTTCCACAAGTTGACGTTGAATGAATCCCACTCCTGCTCGGTGCTCGGTGTTCCTGCCTGTTCTGGTCTGATAACCCCAAAATTCTGGGAAGGTATTATTTATAGGGGGGGGGGGGGTATGGTTTTCAAATTGGCTTCTCCGAGTCATTCCTAGCGCAAGGGACTTGCTGGAGTGATGTAAGGAAAATCAATAAACCAATAATGGCGGCAGAAGGGATTTTTTTTGTTGTTGTTGTTGCTGCTGCTGCCCGCCTGCCTCCCTTGTGGAAGAGTCAATTCGAAGGATAAATCAATGGAAATAATGGGAAAAAAAGAAAAAGCAGAAGAAGAAGAAGAAGAGGTGAAAAAGAAAAGAAGAAAATTGCTTTTCCACGCGTCACAATTCGAGAAAGCACGGGGCAAATTGGGGGACAGTTACCCTTTATTATTATTTCCTTTTTTTCCTGCTCTCTGTGCTGACAGGACTTAACCAATTTCAGGGTTTTATTTAGGATGTTATTTTTTCCCATCTCCCTGTCTCATGTGGCCTCGATGATTGTAATTGAAGTACTCGGAGGGACTTTCTGAGGGTTTTCTGATTTTGATGACCTTTGACCCAATCCAAGTGTGACGGTGGAAAGGGTTGATTTTCTAATAGGCAACACCCATACGTTTTGGAGAGACTGTTTGGTTTTATTTTGAGTTATGACAATCGAAGGAAAATGCCTTGAGGGTCTCCACTTTAAACTTGTATGGGACTTCGGGATTTTGCGGACATGTGGTGCTCCAGTTTAGTTTTGATTGCCCATTACTACTAGCTGGGCTTGTCACTTTCATGTGGAAATTTTTCCGAGCAAGGGAAAGTCTGTGCTCGGCGCTGCATTGGTTTGTGTCAATTTTTCGATTTTTTTTTTTTGGGAAATTCATTAGTTAATCTAATCGCCGCCAGGTTCCCTCCGCTACCTTAAAGGAAATTTCAAAATATCCCAAGGAAACCGAAAATTTCCCAATAAAATTGTCCATGAGACAATTTGTCAAAAAGATGTAGGTCAGGGAAATGCCGCCATTTTGTTTTAAGTGGATCCTCCGTTTTTCATTCTGGGAAATTTCAAAATATCCCAAGGAAATTTTAAATTTCCCATTAATGCTCTTAAAAATTTCCCAACAAAATTGTCCATGAGACACTCGTGATGAAGATGCAGGTCAGGGAAATGCCGCCATTTTGTATTAAATGGATCCTCCGTTTTTCATTCTGGGAAATTTCAAAATATCCCAAGGAAATTTTAAATTTCCCATTAGTGCTCTAAAAATTTCCCAAAAAAATTGTCCATGAGAAAATTGTCAAAAAGATTTTGATCAAGAAAATGCCGCCATTTTGTTTTAAATGGATCCTCCGTTTTTCATTCTGGGAAATTTCAAAATATCCCAAGGAAATTTTAAATTTCCCATTAGTGCTCTAAAAATTTCCCAAGAAAATTTTCCATGAGACAATTGTCAAGAAGATGCAGGTCAGGGAAATGCCGCCATTTTGTTTTAAGTGGATCCCCGTCTTAATTTCTTGGGAATTTTGAAACATCCCAAGGAAATTTTAAATTTCCCATTAATGACACTCGTAATAAAGATGCAGGACAGGGAGATGCCGCCATTTTGTTTTAAGTGGGTTCCCCTATTTCACTGTAGGATATTTCAAAATATCCCAAGGAAATTTAAAATTTCCCATTAGTGTTCTAAAAAATTTTCCAACAAAATTGTCAAAAAGATGTTGAACCAAAAAAATGCCGCCATTTTGTTTTAAGTGGATCCTCCGTGTTACTTTCTTGGGAATTTCAAAATATCCCAAGGAAATTTTAAATTTCCCATTAATGCTCTCAAAATTTCCCAAGAAAATTGTCCATGAGACAATTGTCAAAAAGATGTTGATCAGGAAAATGCCGCCATTTTGTTTTAAGTGGGTTCCCCTATTTCACTGTAGGAAATTTCAAAATATCCCAAAGAAATTTTAAATTTCCCATTTTGGCTCTAAAAAATTTCCCAACAAAATTGACCATGAGACACTCGTGATGAAGATGCAGGTCAGGGAAATGCCGCCATTTTGTTTTAAATGGATCCTCCGTTTTTCATTCTGGGAAATTTCAAAATATCACAAGGAAATTTTAAATTTCCCATTAGTGCTCTGAAAATTTCCCAAGAAAATTTCCATGAGACAATTGTCAAGAAGATGCAGGTCAGGGAAATGCCGCCATTTTGTTTTAAGTGGATCCCCGTCTTAATTTCTTGGGAATTTTGAAACATCCCAAGGAAATTTTAAATTTCCCATTAATGACACTCGTAATAAAGATGCAGGACAGGGAGATGCCGCCATTTTGATATAAATGGGCTCCCCTATTTCACTGTAGGAAATTTCAAAATATCCCAAGGAAATTTTAAATTTCCCATTAATGCTCTCAAAATTTCCCAAGAAAATTGTCCATGAGACAATTGTCAAAAAGATGTTGATCAGGAAAATGCCGCCATTTTGTTTTAAGCGGATCCTCCGTTTTGGTGGGAATTCCAAAATTTCCCAAGTCAGTCCGAAAATTTCCCATTGACGCTCTCAGAATTTGCAGAGGAAAAGAGCCATGGGACCTTTTTGAGGAACGTGTAGGCTAGGGAAATGCCGCCATTTTGTTTTCAATGGGTCCCCGGTTTTGAAATTTCCCTTGAAAGTTTCCAAAATTTCCCAAAAATATTATCCAGGTGACAATTGTCAAGAAGATGCAGGTCAGGGAAATGCAGCCATTTTGTTTTAAGTGGATCCTCCGTTTTTCATTCTGGGAAATTTCAAAATATCCCAAGGAAATTTTAAATTTCCCATTAATGCTCTTAAAAATTTCCCAACAAAATTGTCCACGAGGCTATTGTGAACAATATGTAGGTCAGGGAAATTCCGCCATTTTGTTTTAAGTGGAACCTCCGTTTTTCATTCTGGGAAATTTCAAAATATCCCAAGGAAATTCAAAATTTCCCAACAAAATTGTCCATGAGACAATTGTCAAAAAGATGCAGGTCAGGGAAATTCCGCCATTTTGTTTTAAATATGTCCCCGGTTTTGAAATTTCCCAAGAAAACAAAAATTTCCCTTGGAAGATTCCAAAATTTCCCAAGAATATTGGCCAGGTGACGATTGTCAAGAAGATGCAGGTCAGGGAAATGCCGCCATTTTGTTTTAAGTGGATCCTCCGTTTTTCATTCTGGGAAATTTCAAAATATCCCAAGGAAATTTTAAATTTCCCAAAAAAATTGTCCATCAGACACTCGTGATGAAGATGCAGGTCAGGGGAATGCCGCCATTTTGTTTTAAATGTAGTGTCCCCGTGTTGCTTCGACATGAAATTTCCCATGACAACGGTCCGTGGGTCATTTGTCAAGAAGATGCAGGGCAGGGAAACGCCGCCATTTTGTTTTTCAAATTTTGACATTTCATATCTGTCAAATGTGGTTCAAGTGAATGCTGACATTTGGTTGTCAACTGCACTGCCTGGAAATTTCCACATGAAAATTGTCCGAATTTCCCGAATTAATTGCGGCCATCTTTTTTTTTTATTTTTCAAAATTTCCCAAATTCTCCATTTTGTCTCAATGAACAAAAACTGTCCCTGGGAAATTTTTGAGACGAACTACACTCGGGAGAATCCTTAAGCTCTCAGCCATCTTTATTCGGTTTGTTACTTCATAACCACGTGTCAAAAAGTTGACAAGTCTAATAAATTTCCCTTAAATAAAACACAACCCCCCCCACGTCGACAGGGTTGGAGGGTATTTTTCCATTGCCCAAGGCACAAATGCGACTTAACTTCTCAAGTCGGACAATTATTCATCTGAAACGACAAAATGATTAATGGCGGAATGTTTAAACAAAATGGTGGAGGTGGAGGGGACGGGACAATTTCACGAAAAA